>JAJAGP010000900.1:0-268245 GCA_025084515.1 Ancistrus triradiatus | reverse complement strand
ATACTTTTGCCACTCACTAATATGTAATATTGGATCATTTTCCTCAATAAATAAATTACCAAGTATAATATTTTTGTCTCATTTGTTTAACTTGGTTCTCTTTATCTACTTTTAGGACTTAGTGTGAAATCTGATGATGTTTTAGGTCATATTTATGCAGAAATATAGAAAATTCTAAAGGGTTCACAAACTTTCAAGCACCACTGTAGGATTGACTTTTAACATAACGTTAAGAAGACAGCAATACTGACTTTGGTTAAGAGGCTATGATGACTCAGTGGGTCATGGCCGCTAATGCTAAAATGGCTATGGGCAAAAAGACTAAATTTGCAATGAGAATATGTGTATATTTGATTTCAGTTCAGTTTTTCACGGTGTTTGGAGACATTTGAATATATGGAAAAAGGGCTATTAAACCCTCAGCCAACACCAGTTGCGGTGTGATTGATCTGCATCAGGAGAAAACCGTTACCAGCAGTTACATAAGTAAGTAAGTATAAACAAAACAGATAGATTTTAAAAGAAAAATGTAGAACAATGAAGCTGTTAAAGTATAAGGATAGAAAACTCAAAGCAATATGCCTTAAAAACAAAATATGCACAACAAAACAAATGGAAAAAAGCAAATGGGTGGACACTGGAGTCAGTGTTTGTATCAGAACTGTAAGAAATGGGATCAAATTAAATGGGGTGTAGATATAAAAGCCAAATGAAAACCAGCACTAACACCTAAACAGAAGAAAATAGCTATGTTACGGTGGGATAAAGAGCAGCAATCATGTTGTGTGGATGATCTGATGAAACTGATTAATCACAAATCTGCATTGCCCGTATAAAAATACAATATTGATGCGTCTGCTTATACACTACTGCAGAAAACAACAATAAACAAAAAGACAAAACATTTTGTCTTGGATCGTTTATATAATGTTAACTTCGAGATCTAACTCATTTCTTATCTGGTTGTTTTAATCCTTTCATAAGCAATCGATGTTTTATTTAATATGAGAGTGTCTGTGTGCGTACTTCCCCTGTTTCCATGGACCAGCTTCATTCAATATTAACACATTTGGCGTCAATTTGACACCCTGAGACTTTGTTATTTATTGGACCATCAGGGCAGGACCTCTGAGGCGACAGTTGGCACTATTACTGCAAAAGTTCACATTACACAACGCGCTCCATGTAGGATACAGATGCTCCTGATGGAGCCGGAGAGGCGCGTGCGGTTCCGCGTGGCGTCGGCGCGCAGCGGACGCGTGCTGAGGGAAGTGTACAGGGAGCAGGAGGAATTGATCGAGGACTCTACGGATTCGGACACAGCCGCCGGTTCAGAACTCGAGCGCGCCATCTCTCCTTCCATCAGCGAGGCTAACGGCCACCTGAGCGGACTAAAGGGAGAAGGGCAAGGGGACAGCGGCAGCGAACCCGACGATCTGCTGGTGTATGCGAGCAAAGCGCACCAACAACTCTTCAGCCGCAAACGCGTCAACATCTTCAGCAAGAACGGCACTGTGCGAGGGGTCAGGGACAAAGTGAGCGCTGGACAAGTCCTCTTCAACGACCTGGCTAATCTGTACGGGGTGAGTATTTGTATTATTATTTGTAAAAATATGGTTATAAAATTTTAAAAGTAAAACAAATTAACAGTCAAATTTCTCAAAATAAATTCCTGAGGGGACGCCAAATGTGTTTGTATGTGGCTACAGATGTTAGTAATAGCAATAATGAGCTGTAGATGGCACACTATATATGGGCGTACAATGAGTCCTGCATGATCTCCTCTAACAGAATCTTGAGAACCATCATGAAGATGGTTCCAGCATAAATTGCGCTGTAGTCAGTGAATATGTATTCATTAACTATGTGATTCTGGTCAAATCTCAGAGTTTGCTACATTAGCTTTACAAGGACATATTTAGAGGTTTTAGTACAGTTAGAAATTCAGAAGAAATACTTCAATTATAACCAAATAAGTCAAACCAAATATTCTACAGAAATGTTTACTTATTGTAGTTGTCTTTAAAAACAAGCTATGGACAATTATGCCACCAAAACAACTTCAATATGTTCAATACCTTATAATTCAATTGTAACAGTGTAAAATAAAATGCGTGTGGGTTTGGATAATGATAAGCGGTGGACCAAACCACTGTGAATGTGAAGGGTGGAATGCAATCCTTCAAAACTTTAAATATTATACAAATTATTATGCATCTATAATTAGCAAATATCATCATCACATGTATGTTATATGTATAATTTAAATTATATACTTATGTTTACAATTATTTAATTGGGGGGCAACGCTTTGTTTCTCCCAGCAAGAGGAGGACGTGTTCCCCCAGGATTTCTGCGCAGTTAGAATATGTTTGTTTTTTTTCCACAACATTATTAAATGTTTCTTAAAGTCACATATGTCATAGTTATTGGCACCTCCAGAGTTACTGTGTATAACATCCCTTTGCCAACATAACATTATTGACTCTTCTCTTACCAAGTTTGGTGCAATTTTCGAATACAAATCAGAGAGAGTCACAAATGCATACAATACATACCTCCAGGGTCCTAGATCCTCTCTTGTTGACTGTCATTTTCAGCTTTCTCATGAGTTTTCAGTAGGGTTTAGGCCTGAGCTCTTTACTGGACAATACTGGTAAAATAAACACTGTACACTATATGAACTGTATTTAGGATCTTGTTTTTCTTCCATTAAGGGATCTCTGCATGGAAACAGACCAAAGAGAACATAAAACGTCCTGCACAGAAGACTATAGCTTATATCAGAGTAGATAGTCCCACCTGGAAATAGTGGATGCATGAGAAGTCTCTCTACTCTATATAAACAAACAGTGTGTTGGACAGTGAAAACAAGCTCATGTGTAGTAAAATAAAGGAGCTGTAATGCTGACATTCAAGCTTTAGTTCTGTTGTGTATGATGTTTCTTTATCCAACATTTCACAAATGATAAAAGCACGTTAAACATTTTTAAAGACTGTCTTTAAATTACAGGATGTGGTAACATGTGATACATTTATTTTGTAAAAGTATGTTAACATATGCTCCCTGCATTCCATTAATGAAATATTTATTAGGCGAACACCATCAGCTGCAATATCATTGTTTATTCTAAATGACCTTATTTAATTTGTAAAAAAATATTGAATATGTATGTACAATAACATTGTAAATATGCCCATTGTTTCACTAAGAATGATAAATCTTTTTTAATTAAAAAATGATTAAAATGCTAATAGTTTGATGGCAGTTTTTTCCTGAGTTACACATTCATGTCTGTTTTATTCAAAAATTTATTGTGACACCTAAACTGAGTGTGATTTTTGTTTGGTCTGTTTATATAGAATTGGTATCCAAGCCAGTTTTTGTCACTGAGTGGTATAATGTTCACCAAGCAGCTTTCTTTAAACAATGACCAAGAAAGTACTGGTTCACCATAAGTCCAAAAGTTAATGTTAAGACATATTTATTCAACTGTGCAAGACTATGTTGGTGCACACTACAAGTTTCAATTAAACCTACACTGAGAAGGTCAGCAAGCTCATTTTCTCCTGAATTATTCAGAGATTGTTCACAGAATGAGAGAGAGAGGGCACATGCATGGGGAAAAGTTATCTCGCAAATCAGCAGGTTTAAGAGCTACTTGACAGAGTCCAGTTCCAACAGAGGGTCAACAGCCCTTGAAAGGGACAGGTTAAAGTAAAGGTGATGTGTCAACACTAAGGTAAGGATTAAGTGTCGCAACTTTGTTTATCTGAATGGGTTTCAGCTTTTACAGGTGGGCGGGATCATATTTGAAAAATCCTGGACATTTTGTCAATTTGGACATTTTATCAATCAAGTATAATGCAACCCTGGTGAAGACTGAGGAGCTGTCACAAAAGTTTAGAAGAGATCATTTCATTACATTATGAGGGAAAGTGGGTATAAGAAGATACCAGTGGGAGTGTTGTATGGAAGTTCAAATGTATGGCATAGCAGCAAACAAGGCTGTTGGAGAAAGCCCAACATTTCATCAAAAGGCCTTAGCCATCTCATCAGAACAATGAGGAAACTGCCAAAGACTTACAGGTTGAACTGATGAAGGTTGGGACAAATGTCAAGTCAAGTCAAATTTATTTATATAGCGTTTTTTACAATGGAGCATTGTCTCAAAGCAACTTTACAAGTTTAGATTATCTCCTAATAACTACGTCCAATCCCAAATTGAGCAAGCCTAGGGCGACAGTGGCAAGGAAAAACTCCCTAGTTCTAGGAAGAAACCTTGGGAGGAAATGTGTCAATATAAACCATAAGGATGCTCCAAGTACTGAGGCTGGGGATTGAATAATAGAGTACATAGAAATAGGTACACTATTATTCAACTACAGATATAAAACAGTACATATTTTCTATTTAAACTCAAAAATATGTATACATCTTGTGACATCATACCCAAGAAGACTGGAGGCTGCAATCTCTGCCAAAGGTGCTTTAACTAAGTACTGAGGAAAGGGTCTGTTATGTCTTGATGCATGCTCAATAATACAGGTAAGAAAATCTAGATTATTGAGCAGAGTAAAAGAAGCCATTTTTGTGAAAAGGGAACGTCCATCCCTGAACCGAGGAGGGGCCCTCAGAGTACATCTCTCACCATCTTACAACGCCGCTAACGCAGCCCTTACCCAATCCTGTGTGAATGGCACACACGGCCATTGTCATTAATGGATATGGTAATCTGAATATTATACTCATCACTGGACCCATTGTTATGTAATGGTGCTGGTACCAATCGTTATGCAAAGGTGCTGTGTATAAGATTGGGGAGGTTTTCCAAATAGCTGAGACTGAAGAAGACACTTAAATGAGTGACGAAACGTTTCTCCTACAAAACCTCATGTCCAGATGAACAGATTCAACTTCTGGGAAAGGGTCTGTTAGTTTTTCCGTTTTCAAATTTTTTTTATAATGCTGTTGTCGCTTTATCATTATGAGGTATTGAGTGCCTGCAATATAACAAAATGTGAAAAAAGTGAAAGTGTGAAGACTATCCGAATGCACTGTATATTTAAACATGGTATTCCAGATGTGATATACTGCTATGCCAAATCTAGAAGATATAGCTTATCTGTCTCAACAAAATTAGCCAACCTTGTTGAAGTGAACTTCTAGAAGTTAAAGAAGTTAAATAACCCATCCAGTTGCTTTATGCTGCTTGTTACTGTTGACAATGACGTAATGCTAACATTGCTTAATTGCTGTCAGCTATTGAATGTAGCCTGTACGTTAGCTAAATTATCTCACCAACAGGGCAAATACTAGGTTATGTGGTGGTATTCCTATGGAAAGCAAAAAATGTTTAATCTCAGTTATTTCTTTTTACTTCTTCTTCTTCTTCTTCTTTCGGCTTCTCCCTTTATCAGGGGTCACCACAGCGAGTTAAATGTTTCCACCTCACCCTGTCCTCCACGTCCTCTACTCTCACCCCAACTCCCTGCATATCTTCATTCACCACACCCAAAACTCCTCTTTGGTCTTCCTCTCCGTCTCTTGCCTGGCAAGCTCCATCTCCAACATCCTCCTACCAATATATCCACTATCCCTCCTCTGCACATGTCCAAACCATCTCAGTCTTCCCTCCCGAATTTTGTCTCCCAATATTCCAACCTGTGCTGTCCCTCTGATGATCTCATTCCTAATCCTCTCCACCCTAGACACTCCTAAAGAGAACCTCAGCATCTTAAGTTCTGCCACCTCCAGCTCTCCTTCCTGTCTCTTTTGTCAGTGCCACTGTCTCTAAGCCATACACAAGGCTGGTCTCACTACTCTCTTATAAATCTTTCCTTTCACTTTTGCTGTGACCCTTTTGTCACATAGCACTCCTGACACTCTTCTCCACCCACTCCATCCTGCCTGTACTCTCTTTCTTTACCTCCTTTCCACACTCCCCATTTCCTTGGACAGTTGATCCCAAGTACCTGAACTCCTGGACCTTTGTGACCACTGATCCCTGTAGCCTGACTGTTCCACCTGTCTCCCTTTCATTTACCACACAGGTATTCTGTCTTACTACAGTTGACTTTCATTCCTCTCCTTTCCAGATTATACCTCCACCTCTCCAAGTTTCTCTTCTACCCTGTTCCCTGTTCTCACTACAGATCACAATGTCGTCTGCAAAACATCATAGTCCACAGCGATTCCTGTCTGACCTCATCTGTTAGTCTGTCCATCACCAGAGCAAATAAGAAGGGACTCAGGGCCGATCCTTGATGCAGTCCCACCTCTACCTTGAAGCTATCTGTCACTCCTACAAGCACATCTCTCCGCTGTCACGCTGTTCTCATACATGTCCTGCCACTAAATCTAACGTACTTTTCAGCCACTCGAGACTTCCTCATACACCACCCACAGTTCCTCCCTTGGCACCCTGTCATAAGCTTTTTCTCCAAATCCACAAAGACAGTGTAGCTCTTTCTGACCATCTCTATACTTCTCCATCAGCAGTCCTCAAAGCAAAAACCGCATCCATGGTGCTCTTCCTTGGCATGAAACCATACTGTTGTTCACACACTGTCACCTCCTGTCTGAGCCTAGCTTCCACAACTCTCTCTCAAATCTTCATTGTGTGGCTCATCAACTTTATGCCCTGTAAGAGCCACAACTCTGTACATCACCCTTCTGCTTAAAAATCGGTACAAGTAAAACTTTTCCTCCATTCCTCGGCATAATCTCATTCACCAGAATTCCATTGAATAATCTAGTCAAAAACACCACTCCCCCCCCCTTTCCCAGCTCTCCTAGACTTTTCCATACCTCAAACCGGTATGTCATCAGGTCCCACTGCCTTTCCGTTCTTTCATCCTTTTCAAAGCTTTCCTCACTTCATCCTCGCTAATCTTTGCTACATCCTGTTCCACAATTTCTACGCCATCCAACCTTCTTTCCCTTTATTTTTCTACATTCATCAACTCCTCAAATACTCCTTCCATCTTTCCCTCACCTTCTCTCCCCTGACCAGTACATTTCTATTTCTATCCTTGATCACCCTGACATGCTGCACATCCTTCCCAGATCTATCTCTCTGTCTCGCCAGCAGATACAACTCCTTCTCTCCTTCCCCTACTGTCTAACCTTTCATATAACTCATCGTAGGCCTTCTGCTTGGCCTTTGCTACCTCCCTCTTTGCCCTTTGGCCGCATCTCCTTGTACTCCTGCCTACTCTCATTAGTCCTGTCCCTGTCCCCATTTCTTCTTGCTGACCTCTTTCTCTGAATAACCTCCAGAATAACCTCCAGCACAGCAGGTTTTCCTTTTAATCCTTTGCCTGTCCAGAAGACACACCCAGTACCTTTCTACCTGTCTGTCTAATTACTGTTGCTTGCTACTACCCAGTCGTCTGGGAGCTCTTTCCTATCACCCAAGCCTTCTCAGCTCCTCTCTGAACTCCTTACAACATTCTTCCTTTCTCAACTTCCACCATTTGGTCCTCTGATCTGCCTTTGTCCTCTTCCTCTTCCTAACCACCAGAGCCATTCTGCACACCATCATCCAATGCTGCCTAGCTACACTCTACCCTGCCACTACCTTACAATCACCAATCTCTTTTAAGCAACCTCTTCTACATAAGATGTAGTCTACCTGTGTGCTCCTCCCTCCACTCTTATAAGTCACCCTATGCTCCTCCTTCTTTTGGAAATATTGTGTTAAACCACAGCCATTTCCATCCTCTTTGCAAAATCCACCACCATCTGTCCTTCTAGGTTCCTATCCTTAACACCAAACCTGCCCATCACTTCCTCATCTCCTTTATTACCTTCACCAACACATGACCATTGAAATCTGCACCAATCACCAGTCTCTCCTCCCTGGGAATGCTCTCAACCACTTCATCTAACTCCCCCCAGAATCTCTCTTTCTCCTCTAATTCACAGCCAACTTGTGGTGCATAGCCACTAACAACATTCACCATTACACCCTCAATTTCCAGCTTCAGACATATTATCCTATCTGACACCCTTTTCACCTCAACGACATTCTTTACATAGTCCTCCTTCAGGACCACACCAACTCCATTTCTCTTCCTATCCACACCATGGTAGAACAGTTTAAACCCTGCACCAATGCATCGAGCCTTGCTACCCTTCCACTTTGTCTCCTGCAACACACAAAACATCGACCTTTCTCCTCTGCATCATATCAGCCAGCTCTCTACTTTTCCCTGTCATCGTCCCTACATTTAGGGTTGCTACCCTCAGTGCTATATTCTGGCCCCTCCTGATTTCTCTCTGTCTCCTCACACGCTTCCCTCCTCTTCATCTTCGGCAAAAAACAGTAGTCCAATTTCCGCTGGTAACCCTGTTTGCTACCAGTACCAGTGGCGGTCGTTGTTAACCCCGGGCCGCGACCGATCCGGTATGGTGAAATTATTATTAACTCGCATACTAGATTTGGCAAATGTTTTACACCGGATGCCCTTCCTGACGCAACCCTCACCATTTATCCGGGCTTGGGACCGGCACTACTAGAAATACCCTGTCTGAGCAAAACTAGCGACTGGTTTCAGTTATTTCTTTTTTACCATTTAGTTTATTTTGAGAGCTAGTTAAATATTTTATAGCTGCTGCCATATCCCAGTGTAAGAATGTGAGAAAACTGAACCCATATCCTATATTTGGTACATGTATGCCTAGTCAATGTTAGAAAAAAAAAAAACTGTTACAGACTAGCTCCATCAATGAACCAACACATCACCATGTAATGTGATTATGATGTATGTGATTTATGTCATATTTTAAGTGATATTTGTAAATATTATGAATGTTTTCAATGTGTGTTGTGTATATTTTTATCCCATGAGTGTCCAAAGATAAATTTATCCATTGTGGATAATGGGGTTGGTATAAGTCTTTAATATACAAAACCCATTTCTTCTGAATGGTATCAGTTTATGCAGATCTGCTTTTCACAGTGACTTACCGAAATGGATTACATGGTGTAAGGTTCAAGAAAGACTTGCCCTCTATAAAGTCAGCACCAGTTGTAGGACACTATCCATGCACTTTCACCTTGTTAAGAAAAAAATGGAAAGAACACCTAAGCCAACAGAAGTACTTTTACTTCTCCTAGTAGGTATTTGGAGACGCACAGTCAAACTCCCAGAAAGTGCCAATCACAAAAAAAAAAAAATAAAAAAAATAAAAATAATAATAATAACAGCAACATACAATCTCTTATGAACACAACCAGCATGTTTCATTTAATTCTGTCTAAATTTCCAATGTAGTGAGACTGACATGGCATTGACCTAATTGTGTGTGGTATAGGTATGACTGTATCAGACACAGCAGCCTTTGTCACTGGTAGACTGAGAGTGGTTCACCATCCAAAATATACAGACAAGAGCAGCTCTGTGGTCAGACCACTGGGGACTCAACATTAATGAACGGGCAAGCTTCTTTAAGAAGCTCTTCTGTCCTCCACTCATTACCTGTATTAATGGCACCTGTTTGCCCTCATTATCTGTATAAAAGACACCTGTCCACAGCCTCAAACTGTCAGACTCCAAACTCAACCATGGCCAAGACCAAAGAGCTGTCGAAGGACACCAGGAAGAAAATTGTAGATCTGCAGCAGGCTGGGAAGAGTGAATCTAAAATAGGCAAGCAGGTTGGTGTGAATAAATCAACTGTGGGAGCAATTGTAAGAAAATGGAAGACATACAAGACCACTGATAATCTCCCTCGA
The DNA here is from genome assembly GCA_025084515.1 of Ancistrus triradiatus. NCBI lineage: Eukaryota > Metazoa > Chordata > Actinopteri > Siluriformes > Loricariidae > Ancistrus > Ancistrus triradiatus. The sequence continues at coordinate 258,502 of JAJAGP010000900.1, read as the reverse complement.
TCTGGGGCCTCACGCAAGATCTCATCCCATGGGGTCAAAATGATCATGAGAACGGCCAGCAAAATCCCAGAACTACACAGAGGGACCTGATGAATGACCTGCAGAGAGCTGGGACCGAAGTAACAAAGGCTACCATCAATAATGCCGAGAGGGACTCAGATCCTGCAGTGCCAAGTGTGCCCCCCTGCTTAAGCCAGTACATGTCCAGGCCCATCTGAAATTTGCCAGAGAGCTTATGGATGATCCAGCAGAGGATTGGGAGTATGTCATGTGGTCAGATGAAACCAAAATAGAACTTTTTGGTAAAAACTCAACTCGCCATGTTTGGAGGAAGAAGAATGCTGAGTTGCATTCCAAGAACACCATACCTACTGTGAAGCATGGGGGTGGAAACATCATGCTTTGGCGCTGTTTTTTCTCTAAAGGGGACAGGACGACTGATCCGTGTTAAGGGAAGCCAAAACCTTCTTCCATTAGTGAGAGCATTGACGATGAAACGTGGCTGGGTCTTCCAGCATGACAATGATCCCAAACACACTGCTCGGGCAACGATGGAGTGGCACCGTAAAAAGCTTTTCAAAGTCCTGGAGTGGCCTAGCCAGTCTCCAGACCTCAGCCCCATAAAACATTTGTTCAGGGAGTTGAAAGTCCGTGTTGCCCAGCAAAAGCCCCAAAACATCACTGCTCTAGAGGAGATCTGCATGGAGAAATGGACCAAAATACCAGCTACAGTGTGTGCAAACCTGGTGAAGACTTACAGGAAATGTTTGACCTCTGTCATTGCCAACAAAGGTTATGTTACAAAGTACTGAGCTGAACTTTACTGGTTACTGGTTACTGACCAAATACTTATTTTCTACCATAATTTACAAGTAAATTCTTTAAAAATCCTACAATTTGATTTCCTGGATTTGTTCTCATTTTGTCTCTCATAGTTGAAGTGTACCTATGATGAAAATTACAGACCTCTCTCATCTTTCAAAGTAGAAGTACTTGCACAATCAGTGGCTGACTAAATACGTTTTTGCCCCACTGTAGATGGTCATTGTGTGCTTCTACAGGGCAATTATTTTTGATAAGATGGTCACAGAGAGTGTATGAATGGGCTGTTACAGGGCTCATCATTTGGCAATTCTGAGCATATTAAAATTCCCAAAATAGAGAGTGTGTGTAGTTATGTTAAACTGTATTACACAAAAAAATCCAGCATAGAATTGGTTCAAAGTGGCCTTTGAGATATATTATGTATCAGTCGATTTGGTAAAATACAACAGTGTCATGCCTAATGAAGGTTAACATACAGTATAATAGTGCTTCTCAAACTTTTGCTGCAGTGCCCCCTTTTGTAGATGAGAAACCATCACAAATATACACGTCTTTTGCTTCCAAGCTCCACTGGATTTACTTTTAAACAATTTAATTCATATAAAACTGCAACTACTTAATGACAAAAACAAAATAAAGTGACAAATCACTTTTACAGTGGATTTATTACAAGTGACATGCATTATGTGTGTTTAACATGCCTCATTCTTTTGCCTCGCTGTGTCCTCTAACGACCCTAATGTCCCCTAATACACAATAGCTCCACGCCACCCCTAGGGGACACCCCCCTTTGTTTAGAACCACTCCAGTACAGTGTGTAATATTCACACGGTTGTGATTTTGGGGCAGATAGCGTGACAGCTGTGTTTTCCAACCTGAATTACAGTGCAAGACTGGCAACTGAACTGTTCCTAAAAGAGGCATTAACTACCTATTGATAACTGCCAAAACTGCAGACATGGAAAACGTAAGTAATTAAGAAATAATTACGCTGTGTGGTTCTTTAGGCATTTAGCACTAGTTAACGGCAACAGCTGAGGTAGAAATGCAATTGTTTAGAAAGTAGAGAAACAGAAATTTGTCCATGCTATCACTGTGAGTTTAAGCCCTGTCAATGCCACAACCATCTTTTGCTGTAAAGTAAAAAACTTTTTAAAGCAACTCTAAAACCACACTGATTTGGGTCTTCATTATGTTGAGACTATTTTATCTGAACAATCAGAAGACGGTGAGAAGGGCGAAGACTCCATAGAGCAGGGTGCACGGATAGGCAACCAGCAGCTGCTGTCCACCCATATCCAGCGTAGCACTGAAGATTTTAGAGGCTGACAGACTGCACCAGCCAATCACCAACACGGCCAGCAGGGTGCCCAACACTCCTCTGGACACACAATAGGAATAAAATTGATCCATGCAAGTCATTTTCAAGAGTTCATCTAATTAATAAGATTAACTTTGCTAGCATTCAAATGAAGTTTGTTTAGTTCAGAAAAACAACAATATTCTATAATGTCTGAAAGAGCAATTCTGAATCTTGTAAAAGACATTTTATATGAACTACCATTGACACACAGAGAATGGACAACATAATTGAAACAGTGCAGGGTGTCTATAAAGTAAGTCCCTCTTTAACGTTGATAATATATATGGGTTGATGTTTGTCACGTCACCCATGGGGCTTACACTGAATGCATGTAATGTGGATAAAACTTGAGCTCCTTGTGCTTCTTATAAATCTGAAAACAGCCTCTCATGTACATTGGTTGGTGAGTAATACATTTATTAAAGTGGGACTTACTTTATCAACACCCTGTATATTAATATCCTGTATATTAATATTCTTGTAGAACATTGTTAATGTGCAATTATTGGAATGATGTCACAAGTTCTAAATGGTTTGGATACATTGGATACATTTTTTAAAGAAAATCTAGCTATTTGGAGGAGGTAAATATCTACTTTACAGTGTGATCTCTAGAACGTCATGTAACGTTTCAGTGTAAGTTAAAATCTGGTGATAGTGAAGGCCAGGTAATGTGTTTGACTTCAAACTGGTGACTCTTGTACTTTGGTAATTTTGGCACAAGTTTAATGGTATAAAAGAACATGGTATATGGTTACATCATCAGGACAAACTTTGCACTAAAAAATGCACTTGATCCCATAAAATTGCCTAATATTTGTTGGCTGTTATATACAATGCAAAACAATCATTGGACCTAATCCTATAAGTTGGTGGTCCATACTATTTTGAACCCCCTAAACGTCTGGCAGTCAACACTATGCCAATCAGTACTTTTTTCCCCACTGCTCAAAAACTGTGCTCTTTACACCAAGATATCTTGCCCTTTCATACAAATATTTTCTCACCAGCAGCTCTACTATTAAGAATTGTGAATCTTACAACATACAGTTTATTTGCAAATTACATGGTGGCACAGTGTCTGTGTGGGTTTCCTTCAGGTATTCCAGTAGGGGTCTCTGTTGCAGCCCTGGGGTCAGGGGAATGATCCCCTGACTGGCTTCCCTCACTCAAACACAGCTAATTGTGCTTGCATGTGGCACTCAAGGCAATGCACTGTAGGGACTTGGTGGACTGCACCCTAGTGCTGCATGTTTAATGGTGGTAGCACAGTTGCTGACTAGATTTTAGAGTTTAGTTTAGTAAAGTGTAGTTTTTGACCTTGAATATGTGACAGTGTGTGGATATCTCTGTGGTTGCAGATACTCACTGTAGGGAATAAAAAACAGCAAACGCAGAAAGAGCCACCATGGGCAACAGGCAGTATCCCAGTACACTGGCCACACATCCATAGGATATGCTGTATGCACTCATTAAATTTAACAGAACGCACATGCCCATACAGCCCAGCGCACTGATGCCGTACACATACCCGAAGTGGGCCTTTCCTGCCTGCAAAGGAACATAACATTGGTTTTCACGTTGAAAATACTCAGGTCAAGAACAGGGATGTATTAGACAGAAAACAAACAGTTGTTGTAGTTGATGTGTTGGATATGGGAAAAATGGTCAATAAAAACCTGTCCAAGTTTGACAGTTCTCAAATAGTTTTGGTCAGACAACAGGGTCAGAGCATTTTTAAAATACAAGGCTTGGGGGAATGCTCCCAGTCAGTAGTGGTGAGTGCCTACCAAAATTAGTTCTTAAATTATATCTTTTTTTTCCTTTACTCTTGGGTTCCTTTTTATAGATTTTTTCCCCTTTTTTTATATTGGCTCATTTTTTTTCCAAGACAGCTAAACATTTAGCTAAAATCAAATATAAGCTGGGCATTTTTCTTTTAACATCCCAACCTAGTAGACCTGTACACACACACATCATTACATATAGAATCCTTACATTCATAATAATAATAAATCATTACGTGTAACAATTGTCTCCTCTTTTTGAGTAAAATTATCTAAGTAAATTTATATAAAGATGTTTTCCCCAGTGAGTCTGTTATTTTAGTTGTATTTTACATGTGCAATTTGTATTTTGACAAACTCAGTGCACCTCAAAAAAAAAAAAAATCCCTGTAATATTTGGCACGGACCCCAGGGAACTATGGTATTAGATCATTGTAATATTTTGGCCCATCAGTGTATGCTTCATGCATATATAATCAGTTATACCAATAAAAGCATGGCTCCCAATGCAATGCAGAAAAGAATCGGCCCAGTTAGATCTGTCTCATTCATGATGCTACCATCTGCTGGCTTCACTGGGTTCAGCACAGTCAGAGTCTTCTGCCAGATGTGATCAAAGTTGATGCCCAACTCTGAAAAGATACAGAATATCACACAATAACTTCCCTTGTTTGTTGTTTCAGGTGATCACCTTACTGTTAGTAAACTACAAATAATTCCCAAAACTTTATCCTGTATTTCTGGTCTGTTTACCCTCTAACAGTGGAGGCTCTTCCTCATAGGAATCGGTATACTCAGTAACCCCAGGAGGAGCTAATGGCTGGAACACCTCTGATGTGTAAGGTGGATCCATTATTGGTGCATAAGCATCTGAAACAGGAGATGAACCATCTCTGCCAATCACACAGTGAATATCTCATAATCAGTGCTGTTACATCTGTATTAAACAATATTAACTATCAACACAGAGACTAGCATGAACATCAGTAACATTCTTACACATCTTCATAATGTGGACTGCTGTATGTTGGGTCATAGCCACAGGCCTCTTGGCCCTGATCATCAATGTAATATTCAGACTGGTAAAAGTCTTGATCAAGCTGCCTTAAGTCACCCATTCTAAACAGCAGCACAACAACAAACAACTGGTAAAACAGCAATACCATACAGCAACTGGGATTACAGCTTATCACGAAAATACATTTATAAGAATATGTTGACTTCATTAAACGCTTGAATACCTTAACAAGTCCAGTAGTTTAGAACTGTCCCGAGTAGCGTATTATGGTAAAGGTCTGTCTGATGACAGGGGATCTGGCAGCTGACCGTAATACGTATTTGAGAAGTTATTTATAGTCAGCTAAATTTATACAGGGACCAGACTGCCTATGGACAAGGGCCAATTTAGAGTAGGCAATACACCTACCAGACTGTTTCTTGGGTCTGGAAAAAACTGGGTACTTGGAGGAACCCCACAGGCACAGGGAGAACATGCCAAGCTCCACAAAACAGTATATGGAGAAGAGAGTTACACCTGGGTAGCTATAGTTGTACAACACCAAAACTACCTGTTCTGCAATGCGAAAAGCATTTCAGGATGAAGGGATGACAGCACCTATCCAGTTGGTTCCCTTTCAACACTGTGTTAAGTTCTAAACATGCACAAAATATCTATGGAAATCCATGGAGTCCCAAAGCTTTAGAAACGGCTTTATAACCCTTTCCAGACTTATAGATCTCAATTACTTTCTTTCTCAATTGTTCCTGAATTTCTTTGGATCTTGGCATGACGTGTAGCTTTTAAAGGAAGAGGTGCACGGGACAAGAGCTAAAAACAGAGGACCCGAGTTTGAATCCTGGGCTGGCCGTGCAACATGAGTGTCAGATGGTGAGGTTAGAAACAGAACAGCATACTTTGCAGCAACCACAAGTGACATTAGATTCTGCAGTGGAAACCTGGACATGTGCAGTCCTAAAGTCTGGCCGGATATCTAATTACTGATCAGAAAGTTCATTCAACTATTCTTTTTTAAATATTGGCCTTAGTTAAATTACTTTTTTCTATTTTCCACAAATTAAGGTATCTATTTAATTCATTAAGTGTTTAAGGCAACAGCATAAATGTACATTATAAATATAACCTGTTCTTTAAAAACACAGGCTGTTTCATTCAGCTTCTTAACCCAATATCACGGTTCCGCCTTTGAAATAGTCACATGACCTAGTCACTTCAGATTGCAACATCTGGTTTTCTACATACATTTTATCATAACTGTGGTAAAAAAAAAAAAAAAGATTTATTCACAAAAGCTGAGCATAAGTTTTAAGTGTGGAAATACAGATAACCTGAAAATTGTGTCTTTGGGTCTCATCAGGTTTAGGAGAAACTGAATTGCAGAAGTGAGTGTGTGTATATAAAATAAAAGTATACTCTGACTCTATTCAAATGCTGAAGCTGCATGCATGCTGTAACACAAATATATCTACTTTAATTTGACTTCTCATCTCCTGGTCTTTGGTTCCTGAACCACTTCAGGCTCCTGGATGGTCCAAAAGAGATTAACGTAATGTAGCCATTGTGAAGTGATTGTACAGACAGTCTTATTTCTACTCTGGAACCTATGCAACTTCATACATTTAGATTTACTGTATTTAGCAGACACTAATCGAGACTGACTTATAGCTGAGACTATCTTAGACAATACAATTGTGGATTAAGGGCCTTGCTCACGGGCTCTACACTGACAGCTTTTCTATACTAGGAGTTGAAAGAATTTGAGAAGAGAATGCAATCAACATTAGGATATAGAAAGAACTGCGTTTTGGCAGCAAACCCATTTGAAATAAAAGGAGAGTCTACATGCACCACTCTGTGACAGGCTTATTACTTTGTTTGAACAAAAACACAGACGACACCTTTAAAAAAGCTGCCAGTGGCTGATTTGGATTTAATATTAAAAACATAAAAATGTAAAAATAAGTTTTGACCCAATTACATTCCACACAACATCACTTTGTTGACACAATGATCACAATGACACAAAACAATGATCGCACACCTGTCAACATGTCTTCTACACTCAAATAATAAATACACACACGACAATAAAAAAGTACATCCTGTCATCTACAAAAATTACTGCCAAGGTGCTCTTCGTCCCAGCACACAGTTTGTGACTTTCTGTAAAAGAAGACATAGTGCAACATGAGCTTTAATTGAAACACTACACACTTGTATGAAGTATGTAACAACTTGGACAGTGGCTACTGACCTTGTTAAAGAGCTTTGCATTAAGGCGGTATGTGCTGTATTCAGTTTTCCTCTTTTCTTCCTGCTTTCTTTTCTGAACTTCTGGGAGTTGAGCATAAATCCTGATGGGTTAAAACACAAATAGGTGCATAGTTTAAAGATTGTGCCTTTATACCGTCTATTTTCTAAATCTGTGTGCCACTGACAGCTTGGAGAACACAGCACAAAACAGTCAACCAATGAAGTAATGATCAATTCTCACAGTACAGTAAAACAAATGTGGGAGAACAAGGTCAAAAACTTAGGGAATAAGTAATAATAGGTAAGAACACGCTTACCGCTTGGAACGCTGGACCATCTCACTAACGGGAATAACCCTTTTAGAGGGAACTGGCACTGAAACCAGAACTGGAACTGGACCTGTGGAGGGAGGTGTAATTATCAGAAATCAGACCACATGTTCCAAATGATAAAACACATTTTGCCCAACAGTGTAATTTTAAAGTGAATATTACAGCCATCCAACACAATTCAACTCAATCTACTGTATCTGCAAAAAACAATGGAATAGCAGTTAAATAAATAAAACACTTAGCCTGTTGTTGTGCTGTTAATTCCATCGATAAACTATTAGTATAAAATTATAGAACAGAAATTACAGTGATGCTTGAAAGTTTGTGAACCCTTTAGAATTTTCTATATTTCTGCATAAATATGACCTAAACCATCAGTCCTCCCATCAGTGCACATTTCACACAAGTCCTAAAAGTAGATAAAGAAAACCCAGTTAAATAAATGAGAAAAATAATATACAGTGGGGCAAAAACGTATTTAGTCAGCCACAGATGAGCGAGGTCTGTAATTTTCATCATAGCTACACTTCAACTATGAAACAAAATCTGAAAAAAATCCAGGAAATAACATTGTATGATTTTTAAAGAATTTAATTGTAAATCATGGTGGAAAAAATATTTGGTCACCCACAAACAAGCAAGATTTCTGGCTCTCACAGACCTGTAACTTTTTCTTTAAGAAGCTCTTCTGTCCTCCACTCGTTACCTGTATTAATGGCACCTGTTTGCCCTCGTTATCTGTATAAAAGACACCTGTCCACAGCCTCAAACAGTCAGACTCCAAACTCAACCACGACCAAGACCAAAGAGCTGTCGAAGAACACCAGGAAGAAAACTGTAGACCTGCACCAGGCTGGGAAGAGTGAATCTACAATAGGCAAAACAGGTTGGTGTAAATAAATCAACTGTGGGGGGCAATTGTAAGAAAATGGAAGACATACAAGACCATTGATAATCTCCCTCGATCTGGGGCCCCACCCAAGATCTCATCCCGTGGGGTCAAAACGATCATGAGAACGGTGAGCAAAAAATCCCAGAACTACACGGAGGGACCTGATGAATGACCTGCAGAGAGCTGGGACCAAAAGTAACAAAGGCTACCATCAATTTCAGGCCCATTCCTCTGTACAAAACACGCTTTTCAACTCTGGGATGGGTTTCCTCACATTAAGTACTCGCTTCAGATCCTTCCACAACATTTCGATTGGATTAAGGTCAGGACTTTGACTTGGCCATTCCCAAAACATTTAACTTTATTCTTCTTTAATCATTCTTTGGTAGAACGACTTGTGTGCTTAGGGTCGTTATCGTACTGCATGACCCACCTTTTCTTGAGATTCAGTTCGTGGACAGATGTTCATTGTTCCATCAATGATGGCAAGTCGTCCTGGCCAAGATGCCAGCAAAAACATGCTCAAAACCATGATACTACCACCACCATGTTTCACAGATGGGATAAGGTTCTTAAGCTGGAATGCAGTGATTTTCCTTTCTCCAAACATAACTGTTTTCTATTAAACAACCAAAAAGTTCTATTTTTTGTCTCATCTGTCCGCAAAACATTTTTCCAGTAGCCTTCTGGCTTGTCCACGTGACCTTTAGCAAAGTGCAGACAAGCAGCAATGTTCTTTTTGGAGAGCAGTGGCTTCCCTCCTTGCAACCTGCCATGCACACCATTGTTGAACATTAACATTAGCCAATGTGAGAGATGACTCAGTTGCTTAGAAGTTCCCTGGGGTCCTCGCCAACTATTACCCAACACCTTGCTCTTGGAGTGATCTTTGTTGGTCGACCACTCCTGGGGAGGGTAACATTGGTCTTGAATTTCCTGTCTGACTGTGGATTGGTGGAGTCCAAACTCTTTAGAGATGATTTTGTAACCTTTCCAAAGTGATGAGCATCAACAACTCTTTTTCTGAGGTCCTCAGAAATCTCCTTTCTTTGTGCCATGATACACTTCCACAAATGTGTTGTGAAGAGCAGACTTTGATAGATCCCTGTTCTTTAAATAAAACAGGGTGCTCACTCACACCTGACTGTCATCCCATTGACTGAAAACACCTGATTTAACCTTCAAATTATCTGCTAATCCTAGAGATTCACATACTTTTGTCACTCACTAATATGTAATATTGGACCATTTTCCTCAATAAATAAATGAACAAGTATAATATTTTTGTCTCATTTGTTTAACTGAGTTCTCTTTATCTACTTTTAGGACTTCCGTGGAAATCTGATGGTAGTTTAGGTCATATTTATGCAGAAATATAGAAAATTCCAAAGAGTTCACAAACTTTCAAGCTCCATTGTAATCGTGTGTGTGTTGCTGAAATGACCACTGATGCCGATAGAGATGTTAAATAAACAAACAAATAACATTTTAATCATGCAGTCACGTTGTAAAAATATTTTGCTGTATTATTCAAACTCATATTTTAAAACTTTCACTGCCCGCTTGATTTTAAATAGGAAGGGATTTCTTCACTTTACAGTGGTACCTCAGTTCCAGTCATTAATTCGTTCCAGAAGGCTTGACGAGAACCGAAAACGATGAGTACCGAGCAAATTTCTGCCATATGGAATCATGTAAATTGAGTTAAACTGTTCCAGACCCTCAGAAAATCCAGTGTATAAAACATTATATGCATTAATGGAGTAGTATTGTACAGGTGCTCCCTGATTTGTGATGGTGATATGTTCAGACAAATCAACACAAGTTAAATGCACCATGAATTGAGGAGTTTAACGAGAGTTTGGTAATGTGTCTATACTGAGCGTCAGGACTGTAAAATCACCTACTGTATTCACAGTGCTAACATAGCTGCTAAAGCCAACTGCAGCCTGTCTGTGTCTTCTGGAGCACTAAGTTCCTGTTTCCCTTTTGGTTGGCAGTCAATACAACCCTTTTCAGGACCTATGGAGACTTATTTGCACCAAAAATACAGTACTGTAGATGAAAAAAAATAAACAAACACGATAAACACAGCGGAGATCTTCACTGAGCAAGTGCTATTGTGAACCTAAACCACTGAATCATCGTGTACTGAATCACTCATCATGAATGGTGGTTTGGCCGAAATGAGTAACGCACCTCGACGGATACAAGCTTAAGCAAGTGCACCGAGTACCGAGCAAACAACGAGAACAGAGAAAAAAAATTTGGTCAAAATGCATCGAAGACCAAATTCGTTGAATTTCGAGGTGGTCAAGAACCGAGGTACCACTGTATTTTATAGTACTGATCATATCAAACAATATGTTCACCAAGACACAGACTGACAATTGTGGAAATATTTCTCCAAGATTCCAGCTGTAAAACATAACCTGTTTTTGACTGCTGTATGTGAGACGGTCGGTTAAAAAGCTCCTCTCTTTCTCTGTTGAAGACAGCCTGCATCCTTCTCTCCTCTGCCAACAGGCAAAGCCTCTTCATTCGCTCCCTAGAACGGGACACAAACGCCGGCCGGTGTAACTCCAGAGCTTCTGAAACATTAAGATGCCAATTAACATAACACAAATTTAATTAATAATGAATTATACAGTGGGGCAAAAAAGTAATTTAGTCACTGATTGTGCAAGTTCTCCGACTTAGAAAGATGAGAGATGTCTGTAATTTTCATCATAGGTACACTTCAACTATGAGAGACAAAATGAAAAAATAACTCCAGGAAATCACATTGTAAGATTTTTAAAGAATTTAATTGTAAATCATGGTGGAAAAATAAGTATTTGGTCACCCACAAACAAGCAAGATTTCTGGCTTCTCACAAGACCTGTAACTTCTTTAAGAAGCTCTGTCCTCCACTCATTACCTGTATAAACCCGTTTGACCTCGTTATCTATATAAAAGACACCTGTCCACAGACTCCAAACTCAACCATGGCCAAGACCAAAGAGCTGTCGAAGGACACCAGGAAGACAATTGTAAACCTGCACCAAGCTGGGAAGAGTGAATCTACAATAGGCAAGCAGGTTTGGTGTGAAAATAAATCAACTGTGGGAGCAATTGTAAGACATACAAGACCACTGATAATCTCCCTTGATCTGTGGCTCCACGCAAGATCTCATCCCGTGGGGTCACAATGATCATGAGAACGGTGAGCAAAAATACCAGAACTACACGGAGGGACCTGATGAATGACCTGCAGAGAGCTGGGACCAAAGTAACAAGGCTACCATCAGTAACACACTACGATGAGAGGGACTCGGATCCTGCAGTGCCAGGCGTGTCCCCCTGCTTAAGCCAGTTACATGTCCAGGGCCCGTCTGAAGTTTGCCAGAGAGCATATGGATGATCCAGATGAGGATTGGGAGAATATCATGTGGTCAGATGAAACCTTATGTTTTTGGGGCTTTGTTTTTCTCCTGCAAAGGGGACAGGATGACTGATCCATGAACGGGGCCTGTATCGTGAGATTTTAAGGCAAAACCTCCTTCCATCAGTGAGAGCATTGAAGATGGAACGTCGCTGGGTCTTCCAGCATGACAATGATCCCAAACACACCGCTCGGGCAACGAGAGAGTGGCTCCGTAAAAAGCATTTCAAGGTCCTGGAGTGGCCTAGCCAGTCTCTAGACCTCAGCCCCATAGAAAATTTGATTTCCTGGATTTTTTTTCTCATTTTGTCTCTCATTGTTGGTGTACCTATGATGAAAATTACAGACCTCTCTCATCTTTTTAAGTCGGAGAACTTGCACAATCAGTAATTGACTAAATACGTTTTTGCCCCACTGTACTTAATGAGGGTACTTGAAAACAGAAAGCCAAGCATTCACCAACATCACAAGATGATCTTTGGAAAACCGTCTAATCATGCTGATTGGACCATCAGACAAACGGGTGGAGAACATTTCAGCACACAAAATTTAAAACTTTGCACTCAAAGCGTTATGCTGCTTATAAATGACAAACAATGCATCAAATTCAATAAATGTAAAACATAAGCATTTTCATTACATTCTTAGACTTTTGACTACTTACACCCAAACATACCTGAAGTGAAAGACAGACCAGGGCAGATTGTTTGAAGCTGCTGCCATTCTCTAAAAGGTTTTTGTGCACAGGGGGCTTCTCTCTTTCCATTTGAATGTGCAGTTCTCGGAGTGGCTCTCTCCATGGCTGCACTCTGTTGTAGGGCTCAAACCAGGTTTGGCCTTCAGGCAGCATCGTTTCTCCTTGCGGCTTGTTCTCTTTCTGGGCATCCCCTTTCAGTTCATCAGCATTCACAAACCAGGACAACCCTTATAAAGAGAGTTGAGAAGCAGTTATGTTGAGCTCGTGTGAGGGAGTAAGAGTCTCTTCTGAACAACTTTTACAAACTAACCATTTGGGCAGGAGGTCTGCTTGTTTTTAAAAGCCTGTCTTGTCGATACTGGTTTAGACTGAGCAGGAGCTGTGTGCGCAGAGACGGCTAGTAGCTCACTGTTGGTTGGAAATGCCATGGTGTCTCTAGCACAGCCCGGGGATGGGAAGGTTGTACCAACATCGCGTGTGTGACTGCGGGTGCCATTTACCACAATCTCAAAGTCACCTAGACAGTGAGGCACAATGCTTTCCATTCATAAAGTTTCTTCATGATTTTTCTAAATCAACACACATCCGTAAGACAACTGCTACACAGGTAATTATTTATTCACGTTTGCAGTAACTTTATTATTGTAATCATTTTAAGGTCTATCATAATAAATCTAAAAAAATAGTAGATTACACGTTCATAAAAGGTCAAAAGTTCACAGCATATTCATCATTTATACTGGATAAGAGAAAGCTGTTTGTAGTCTTGGACCAACCTGCTTGTATGCCTCTGCTGACCAGTTTGACCTTTCCCCTTTTGATACTGGAGGTGCGTTTGGTACATCTCTCAGAGGGAAGTGTATACGAGCTTGAAGAGGATATATCAACAGATGCCTTGGGGAAATGCAAAAGTAGCCATTTAAATAACTCAAGTTACCAAAACACAGACATTTACTTATTGTCACATCACACTTATTTCTCATAAACACACCATACTAGTCTAGAGTACTAAAGATTTATCCTCAATGAGCACTTTATTAGGTATGCCACTACACCTACTCATTTATGCAATGATCTAATCAGCCAATCGTGTGGCAGCAGTACAATGCATAAAATAATGAAGATACACACCAGCATCTACATGTAATGATCACATCAACCAACAAGGGGGAAAAAAATTGTGCAGTATGGCCGGTAAAACTGACACTCCCTCTCGTACTGTCCTTAAACCTGTGTCCTCAACACGTCTGTGTGGGTTTACTCAGGGTACTCCAATTTCATCCCACATTCCAAACACATGCATTGGGTTAACTGATCACTCTAAGCTAGTCCAGTGTGAATGTGTCAGACTTGTATCGATGTAACCTTTTCATGTAGCAAAAAGCCATTGATGCTGATGCAACGTTAAATATACAGATATAACTTGGTACTATTTTTAAAAAATAATTCAAGCATGCATTTTTTCTTATTTGGTTGCAATACAAAAACTTGATGCCAGCACCACGTGGTCACTTTAGGTTTTATTTTATTGACGGTCAGTTTCTTTTTTTTTAACCCGAGATCTGTTCGGGCCAATTAAATTGTTAATTTGGATTTTTTTAAAATGGCAAATCAAAATTAGAGATATACCAATTGCAATTTTCTTGGCCAATTCAAGTCACCCATTTTTTTAAACGTATGACTGGCTGATTCCGATTTTGGCCGATTCTGATTTTCTTTTTCTAAGAATAATAAATTATAGCATACATTTTTGTTCAACTTTTCTCTTAATGGAAGCTTCTTCATTGCTAAAGAATGACTGTGCTTAGCTCTGGCGCTCTCGCTAGTTTTAGCTGTAACCTCTTTGTGTTTGTGAGTTTTGTCAAATTCCGCATATTCGGTGGGGAGTATTTAGTTGACTAATCTAATAATTCTTCATCGTGTAAATGTGACAGGCACAGAATAGGTTATGAGAGACTAATTGGTTGATTCCATTCACCGGCTGGTCGATCGATGCATTTCTAATCAAAATCATATAAAAAAATCTAAATGGTACAAACTTAGAAACAACAGGATGGCCCTACTCAGTATTAGTTTAGTGTTTGGTGAGCATAACATCACAAATGGACAGTAAATAAAACTTTCTAGATCACTCTACCAAACTTGCACACTGTTTACCGTGGAATCATCTGTGCTGCTTGTTTCTGTGGCAACAGAAACAAGATGCTTATAGCTGACTTTGCCTTGGTCTTCTCTCTGCTTGTTGATGGTGTTGTAAAGCTTCAGCAAACCGCCACTGGTCTGCTGGCCTACAGTCTCCTCTTCTTGCCCACTGCTAACTCTATGTGGTCCAAATGCTCTAAGTAAGCGCTGTGTGTCAATGGTAGATCGGCTGATGCTCGTCTCTACAGACACACTGACAGACTCATCTCTCTCTGCAGGAAATCGATAGTCATTCTCTTGCTGCTCGTCCTCCACTAATGTCTGACTGGTCCTTGAAGGCTCCTTTTCCCAGACAGTTTTTGGAACCCTTCTCACATCACATCTCTCTGCCACTTCTCTTCTGGTTGAATCATTATCCTGGGCTCTCCTCTGCTCAGGCTGTCTTTTCCTGCTCTGGACCCTCTCCTCTGTTCGTCGTACCCGTTTGACAGGCGTGTGTGCTGGTGAGGAGCTGTGCAGAAGGCGAGACAGACGCTCCAGTCTCTCCAGCAGTGACACTTCTCCCTTGTTCGTGGACTGTGTCTCCTGAAGATTCCAACTCTCATTGAAACGACGCCACAATTGGTCCAGTGAGCTGTTAATTTCAACACCAAGGTCTTTCGCCTTCCTGACTTGCTCCTCCTCAGTGACAGCCTTGGCATGAATAGGGAGATCTTCAGGCGTCATATTATGGTTTCGTATAATGTGGTTTTGTTGAGGTAGATCATCTCTGCTATAGTCCATGCCCATGTTCAGAGGGACAAATGCTTCATGCTCTTCCTCTTCCTCCGAACAGTGTAGAGCTACCTGATCCCTCTCAGGTACAACAGAAGGGCCAGAAGCTGTAAGATGATATGGACCATGACTGTCTCTTTGGTTACAAGATACAGTGGATTCTGTCCAGAAAGAGAAAATACACACACACACACACACACACACACACACACACACACACACAGACACACACACCTCCTCATCAGGGGTCTACAGTTCAAGCACTTTGTTCACAGTTGCGCCTTCTTTCTAAAGAAATGCAAATGGAATATTTATGTCGGAGAACTTGAGCAAGACATGATTTTGCACCATCTCTTTCACACTGTATTCGTCTGGTCTGTCTCAATACCTAGTGAGTGCCCTTGCTGTCTACTTCCTATATAGGGCATTTCCTATGTAGAGCATTCTAACAGACAATATAATCCCAAGACTGGTTAATGAGACAGTCTACTGAGATACTGATTGCATCACCGAATGTTCACACTCTTTGCACACTGTCAGTGAATATATGTACTTCAACCGTTAGTTCAAAAGTATATTTTTACTTTTTTTTTTTTGGAAACAAGCTAATAACAGGACTTACATGGGGGAAAATGTAAGCCCTTCTGTATGAGATCTGTGGTTTGCACATTTAGCTGGTAATTAGACATAAATTAATTGATTAAAACTATCAAGAGTCAATGTATTAATATGTGAAATTTTTTATAAAATGTACAGTTACATACATTTTTAACACGAGACAGTACAACAGGTGCAATAAAATTCAATCATTTTAATTTATTTTTAAGTCTTTCACATAATCCTGCAATTATATTTTATACATGTGTATGTACAAACTATTTTAAAACACGTTTAAACAATTGTGAATTATTTGTTTTTTTTTAGATAGATGGACAGATGGATGGATACATAGATAGATGGACGGATTGATAGACAGATAGATAGATAACTTTATTAATCCCAGAGGGAAAGTCAGGATTAATATTAAGTATGGCTCATAAACTCGTCCCCCAATGTACCTTTGTTATGCATTAAAGCTACTTGTGACATGTGCAATGAGCAAAGTCAGATCATTTTCTCACCCTGCATTGACAAAAAGGAACAATTTTTTTAGTACCATGCTTTGCTGAACAAAAGTTTATATTCATGTCTAATCTGGAGAAATAAAGTAAAAAGAAGTTAAAGAATTTCGTGAGTTAATTGCAAAATAGGAGCACCAGTGCTCCTTGGTAAAAAGCTTACCATAGATCTCTAATTATCCCAACGTGTCCAAGTACGTACACAATATCGTACATTTCTTACTTTATCTGCTGGACCTTACCTCTTTTCATTCTGACTCTCTTGCTGTAAATGCCCTCCTTATGCTTTGGTATAACACTGTTGTCCTCAAGTTCTCGGGAGCCCAAAACTTCAGTGGTAAAACGTGGAGGCACTGCGTCATCAGATCCTATAAAGATGGTAAAGACGAGCAGAAGAGACATCAAATCAATGAAGACTTAATATAAAACAGTACACAGAGACAAAGAGGGTCCACCACTGTCCACACTAGACTTGTACATCTAATAGCGCTAAGCATTGCAGGTTTTGGCTTTCTCTCAGACAAAGCAGAGTATGAATAATGCAGTGGTGCACAGGGGAGGTTTCAATGAGATGGTTCCTTTTATTTACTCATTTAATTTTTTTTATTGGAGCATATGCAAGCTATTATCTCCTGTGTCATGCAACGCAATGTGTAAATGTGTTCATGTGACAAAATCTGCATATAATAAAGTTTCCAAAAATAATTTACAGTCCTTCTGTTTCCCGTTGGCTAAAAATGCTCTATACAGAACGTAGGTAACAGTAAACAATGGACCATCCAAGATAAAGTTCATAACTACAAGTCCTTCATAGGGTCAAAATATGATTGATAGCTTTTAGAAAACAAGGTTTAAATATTATCAGGTTACCATGTTAATTCTGACAACCCTAATTACTTTCACATTAATACTCTTAATGAAAATGAATGGAGCCATCTGTTGGAACTACAGTTTATGTTGACTTTTCAAGTATATAGAATTAGGTGCTGTGTGGATTCAGAGACGTGTTAGGACATGATTCGTTAAACCACCATTTCCAATCTATAACAGCCAAGAAAAAGGAGAAGTCCAATAATCCAGGTTGTACAACAGTTGCTCATTGCAATCAGCAAAGATTAGAATGACCTCCTGTCCCATAACCAACAACATGCCAAAACAGTAACGATTCAACGTTATGCAGGTTGGACTTCAGAAACTCGTTGTGCACACATTCAGAATAGTGGATTAACAGCATTGGAAAAGTGACCAGCCCCCTGAGTTAATACTTTTGATACCACTTTTGCTTGAATTACAGACATCAGTCTGTTTGAATAAAGTTTAATCTGCTTTGCACATGTAAATTGAAGTACAAATTTCATGAGTGGCAATGTACTGCTTCACTGTAGGTATGGTCTGTTTTGTATGGTGTGTTGTGTTTGATTTTTTCCGTACAATGTTCATATTTCAGTTCAAAAGGTTCAATATTGCTGTCAATTGAACATAAAGCCTTGTGCTTCACGATACCAGAAGTGCAAATGAGACAAGGTATGTCGCTTTTTCAGAAGAGGCCAGTGCCACCCTAAAATACAGCAGATCTTTGTGTAAAGCTTGTGAGATTGTTGCTGCACGCACAGACCACCCAATCTTGGAAGTAAATACTTAAAGGAGTGCTTAAAAGTTGCCAGTGGCCTCTTGAGAGCTTCCCTGATCAATATGCTGAATGAACATCAACAATGGCGAATTCTTTGCATCATCATGACCTACTAACAGTAAATTCATCAAAGAATAGCTGATTTTATTCTGAGTTAAACACAGCTGCTACAATTATATCAGATGGAGACCAGTTAGTCTGGTGTGAGATCTGGAAGGTGATTGTCTGTACCTGAACAAATTTATATTGGTTACACTACAGGGGCTGATTACTTATCCAAACTAGGTCTTTTACTTACTGAATCTGAATATGAAATATAAAATGTATCGCAATGAAAAATATTTTCACAGTAAGGGTGACAATTATTTTGTGTAAATATAGCTGGAAAAAGTCAGATTTAATTTGTTAAATTTCAGAGTATAATGTGAAAAAGGATTTTGTCAGAGTATGACGATTTTCTGAAGGCACTGTATGGATGTGGTACTACAGTGTTAAAACAGTGGCCTGCTTTGCACAACTGGTTTTGCAGTATCCTGATATTCCAATACATTCTGGAAGTACTCCTTAAAAATAAAGTTATTTCTAATTGGTTCATTTTTAATCAATTTAATACATTCCAGAGATTAAATGTACTGAAGTCAGAAAAATATATACTGTATGTAAAAATATGAAGTAATACATGGAGCTTTATTGTACCTGGGTGAGAGCTTTCCACAGTAGTTTCAGAGCCATTGGGAGACAGCTCTGGGCCAGCCTGTGGCATGTAGAAGAGCTCTGAACTCCCGTGAGGTTTATATGGTAATAGTGTTGGAATAGCTAAAGGAAGCACACAAGCACACAGGTTGAGCAATACACCCACCTCACATCTAACAAGCAGAGAAAAACTCAAATAATCACAATTAAAACCATACAACCCTTTAAAGTTTTCTATATTGCTCTATACATAAAACAACCTAAAATATCAACAAAAAATATTATACTTGGTCATTTACTGACGAAATTGAACCTCTATGATTAGCAGTTCATTTGAAGGTGAAACTAGAGCCAGGTGTTACCAATCAATGTAATGGCAATTAGGTGTGGGGGGGACACACTGTTGTATTTAAAAAACAGGGACCTACCAGAGTTTGAGCTTCGAAACATATTTTGGAAGTATATGATGACACAAACAAAAGAGATTTCTGACTACTTCAGAAAAGAGGTTGTTGATGCTCATCAGGCTGGAAAATGTTACAAATTCATCAGAACAACACCGAATTTCTTTGCATGGCAGATTTGCAAAGAGAAAGCCGTAGCTCTCCAAAAAGAACCCTGTTGCCCATCAGGTGGACAATCCAGAAGACTATTGGACCAAAGTTTTATGGATGGATTGGTTAGGTTAGAAAAGTGTTGTCTCTGAAGAAAGAAAAACACCGCCTTTCAGAACAAGATCCTTATGATATCTGTGAAGCATGATGGTGGTAGTACAATGTTTTAGGCCGGTTTTGCTGAATCTAGGCCAATGTAGATTGCCATCATTGATGAGACAATAAATTATACCAGCAAATTTTAAAGGAAAAGGTCATGACATCCGTCTCTGAATTGAATCGCAAAACAACTTGGTCATGCATCAAGACAGCAACACTAAGCACATATTTATACAAAATATAGACATATAAAATATAGAAAATGAGGGATCTTAAACTTTCAAGCACAAATGTTGAGTTGTCACTTACCAGTCATGGGAAATGATAAAGGTCTGGTTGAAGGATCAGCCAGTCCTTGGGGAGGAGAATAGGCTCGTCTGTATCTGGAGGTTACTTGTGAATAGCCACTAGCCACTCTGGTGTTCTGGATTTGGCCTCCACCTCTGACCTTACGTAAGCCGGTTTCACTGGACACTGATGCAGGCTGATCTTCACTGGGACTGATAGCTGGTGGTGGGATCCCTGTCAAGGTGTTCTGACTGGACATTCTGTCCAAGTGATGATTGTGTGAACTCGGCTCCAACTCTGAATTACTGCTAACATCACTGGCAGGTGAGTGAGGTCTTACTGCTGTGTTTTGCAGTGCTTTGGGAGAAAGTGTTCGATGGATGTGAAACATCTGTGGTTTGTGAGCATTGAGTGAATCGGAGTCCAAAACTGGAGACATCACTTTTTTCCCAGTGACGTTTTCAAAAGCCACCTCTTGGTCTGCTGATGGACTAGTTCCGTTTATGTCCTGGTGCTTGCCTTCATCTTTTCCCTCTTCATACTCTCCTGCTGTCCCCACTCCTTTACATTCCATTGCTCCATTCTTATCTTCAGTTAGTAGCTTTACATTTTCTGCTAATCTGACTGATGTGTCTGCACTGTCTGGTGCACTGTTATTGTGTGTGTCATGGTCACTGTGCATATACAGGCACTGACTCTCAGGCTGTGGGGATGGCTTGCTCCCAGTTGTTGCTATAGCGATGGACGTGAGTGGTGGGGTAAGGCTAAACCCTTCCCTGAGAGCAATCTGATGCACCTTGTCCTCCAGAGTCAGAACCAGAGGTCTATACTGTGAAATAACTGAGTCAAGTGGAGTCCGACTGGCTCTCTGCAGCTGCTCGGTGAGACGGTCCTTTGCACTGCGCACTGCTTCAAAGTCAACAGTCGGCTGAGGGAGAGTGCCAACACTGGACTGTGCACTGCTTTCTGAATCTGAGCTCAGCTGAGACATAAGTGAGAGAAAAAGATTGCGTCAGACTTTAGGTCAGCAATGTGTTGGCATGGATGTCATGAAAGAGGGACACTGCAGTACCATGCTGTTCTGTGAAAAACAGCATCACTCTGTCTGATACACACGCTATTTTACCTTAGACAGGCTATTAACACTTTCCTTAGAGCAGTCTGTCAGCATCACAGGGAAAAACACACATTACTCTAGTACCCATGTATAACTGATAAAGAATCAAACCCCAATGTTCCTAGGAATGAACTGTGACATGCTCAGTTTGATTACTTGTTATACCTTGGTTTGAAGAAGCAGCTCTCTTTTTATTTCTTCAATTTTCTTTCTGTCTTCTGCATGAAGATCCAAGACTTGAAACTGGCCATCAGACATTTTCCCTGTGATGCACTCTGTAAAAGACATTTTCAAATGACAAAGTAAACAATTCTTACATTCTTACTGTGGGTGGGTAATGAAGCAGAAATGTTATAATCACAATACCGAAAGCCATTCTTATGCTAGCACAGATTGTATTATAATATAATAGTAAATATTGTATTATAATATTTACTTTGGCTTAGCATTACAATGAAACCAGAAAAGTAAAATAAGAAAAGGAAATTTTGAAAAATTAAATGACTGCTTAAAAATGTCCTTTTGTTTTTAGGAAAAGCCACAGAGCTGATCTGTTATACAAGCTCGAGATGGAAGGATATCGGCTATGTATCTTTACTGGCTGCTTCGGCTTGTTGCTGCGATATGTCAACGCATCCACCATATTGGTCCAGGCAAGACTGGCTTGTAAACAAACAAGTGAACGGAGGAGCTGCATTTTTTCTTGTTAAAATGCACAATAACCTAATTATTTCTCAACCGATTTTAATGAGTCGTTTTTTTATATTCAAGGCTTTTGATCTACGTGGAGTACAAGAAAAAAAAAAAGTTAACGTTGTGGAAAATAATTCCTTGTTATAAGAAACTGTAAATTTTTTTCCTTTTGTCAAGCATGGATTTTGATTATTTTCCTTGGTTAAGAAGTGTGTAAACATACCGTTATAATTTAATGCAAATGAATTTAAATGTCAGAACTCTGCTCATTCACACTGAAATACTGAAAAAAATAATCTAAAATTGTGCATCTTTAAGATCTTATAATTTACCATCATTGACAAAAATGTAACAAAAGAAACAAAAAAACCAGATAGTGAGACACTGGCAGTCGGTCTGCTTTCTGTTTGTTATAACAGTGAAATAATACAGATATACTCAAAGGTAATATAATAAATTATATAAATAAGATAATTAATGAAATAATAGATTAACAATAGTAAATACAGTTTATGCAGTATCAATATTAACATAATAGCATAATACAGAAAATAAAATAGTGAATACTACATCATACAACAATTATATTGCTATTTATATTATATACTTTTGCTAATCTATTACTATTACTGTTTTATTATATTATTATTTATCAGACTACAATCATGCATGTTTTTTTCAATACAATCTATGGAGAATTATGAGAAGTTGCCTGGACTATTATGGCAACGACACTGACGACTGACCCAGTGGCCAGTGCTGCATCTAGGTATAGTATGTCCATGTTCAGATGCGTCTGCAGATAATTAGTTGGGAATGGTAACAAACCAGTTTACATTGTTTGTACGTTAATAATGATTCATACACTTTTAAGATTGCAATTATGCACTGTTTAACACGGTGCCATATTTAAATATATTAATTAATAATAAAAATAATGTATGAAAAGTACAGTACAGTACTTTTTAATCTAGCATCAGTTATAAAATTTGAAGCACCTAGCGAATACAAAAACTAGAGTGGAACATTATCATGTTTCCTGCTTTTCAAGACCGCAAATTTCTGTCAGCAGGTGTTGCAAGGGTTTGCTCATACTAGTTTTCTACCATTCAGTCAAGGAGATTGATTTAAGACAGATTATAATTCTTTAAAACAAATCCTATTACAATTCTTAAGACCTCGCCCATTAAAACACACACACACTTCTTGTCCTGATCATTTTAACAGTCTCTTTACCTCTGGCTCGGCTCTCTTCAGACTCAGTACTACTTGACCGGCTGCTAACCACAGATACAGGCGACTCACTCTGCAGTAGCTTAGTAACTCTGGCAGAGAGTGATCCCTCATTGCTGCTGTCCCTCAGAACACCCAAGTCCACCTCTGCTGGACTGCAGGTGGGGCTAATATCAGTCGAACTGAGCTCAGTGTTTACACTTCCTTGGCTATGCTGCTGGCCATCTGATATTGAGGTGTCATTCACTTGTTTGGTTGATAGGCTGACAGGTCCTACTCTGTCTGGATCTGCCGCACTGCAGCCCTCAGGCTCGGCCCTCCTTGGAGCAACACGAAGGTCACGTGACTTCAGATTCTCCTCCCTAATCGGAGGGGGTGCTGGTGACACTTTGGTCATGTGATCAGCATGGGCAGACAGCTGCAGAGCCCCACACGACGATGAGCTGCTTTCCTTCAATGCAGAGTCTGAGGAGGAGTGAGCCAGAACCAAGGAAATCCTTCCACCAACTGACAGAGAGGAGTCATCATGGAACGTTTGTGTGTTCTTCTTAAGTGACGAGAACGAGGCATCACTCTCTGAATAACAGTGAGAATTCGGAGAGGACAGCGGCGAGGAATGACCAGATACCAGGGTTCCTGCCTGACCAAGCAAACGCCTTATTTGCTGCAGGGTTTCAGAGCCCACAAAAGTCGAGTCCCCCTCTTTAACTCCCAGCCACATCCCAGGAGGGGGTGCAGACTCCAGGCTTAACTGAGCAAGAAGGTTGTCCTTGCTCTCTTGTTGGGCAGTATCAGATTCCTGAGGAACAGAGCATGCAGATTGTGAAGGGTGAGGTACAGGTGGAGTGCCTGTCTGACAGCGTGCCATCCTAACACTCCCTGGACTAGCTGGTCTGTGCAGTTTCTGAACGGCAAGTCTCTGTGTTAATGAGGCACTGGAATCTGCAGAGCGCATGCTGGAACTGGAGAAGCTTTCCTTCTGAGGACTGCCACCTGCATACATTTGCAATTATTGTCATTGTCATTAAAATGGAATAAAAAAATAAAAAAAAGATATCAAATGTGCCAGTTAAAAAGTTTGTGAAAAGCTTAGTCCACTGTCAAGAGATAAATAATACGGTACTGTCTGTACACAAAGCCATTAATTGACATTGCTTATGTTATACTGCTTTGGGTGAGATATGTCACAAGCATTATTATTTAGTGTTTTCAATGTCATGTTTAACCTTTATAGGTTCTTTTCATGGCAGGACAGGTTTCATCCTTTCAGATTTTTCTTTATCGTTTGATTCTTATGTTTAAATGAAGTCCTTCAGTTTTATGTGTTTAAGGAAGTCCATGATTTTTGTTACTTTGTCCTTATTGAGACTGTCTTTCATGTATGTTTGTGCAATAAGGTAAAAATGTTATATCACAATAATTAAAGATATTTTCATGATACACGATATTTATCACGATACATGATCACAGACAAAATGCATTCAAAGACAAAATGCAAATTCAAATATTATCCCATACTTAGTAAAGTGATTTTTATTCAAAATGCTTCAATTCATCCAATTAAACAGGATTAATTACATGCTTCAAAATGAAACATGCAGTTGGTCAGTGTTCTTTAAGCACCGACGATATCCTCGATATGCTCAGAAAAGCACATCGTCTATCACGATAAAATTTATCACGATACAATAAAATATTGTCATATTACCCACCCCTACCTTCATGGTTTGATATATCAACACCCGTTTCCTTTCTTTTTGGTATTTGTGCATTCAGTCAGGATAGATACGTATAGTAAAAGGCGACAAACACTGCCCATGTCAGTATTTGCGACATACATGTACCGTATTTTTCGGACCATAAGGCGCACTTAAAATCCTTAAATTTTCTCAAAAATCGACAGTGCGCCTTTAAATGCGCTGCGTCTAATGTATGAATTAATTCTGGTTGAACTTTCTGACCTACAACCGATTGTAGATGGTACACGGCGCTCATAAATCTGTCAAAATGTTTTAGCACGGTCTTGGTAGGTAACGAAGCTCACGACCACCGTAGTCAGGAAACATCTCGGAGTAATATGATCTGTGCTTCAACGTAAGGGTACGTGCATTCATTCATTTATTTTCGAAGTGGATTTCAAATTCAGCGCCATCAGTCACGCAGTACAACATGGACATAGAGCAGCTGCGATAGAATTCAACATTAACGAATCAATGATACGGAAGTGGAGGAAGCAAGAAGACGCCCTGCACCAGGTAAAGACCAAACTGAGCTTCTGACGGAAGTTAAGAGTTTTGTTTTATTCAATTATAACCCGGTGCGCTTTATGTATGAAAATAGATCTGTTAGCTGTCGATCATTGATATCGCGCCTTATAACCCGGTGCGCTTTATAGCCCGAAAAATACGGTAGCTTAAAAGCAGGAAACTGCAAAAGACACTGGAAACCATCTGACATAGTATTCACCATTCAGTCATTGTCTTATCTGCTTAAAACTGAGGCAGCACAGGGCACATGGTAGGAACAGTCCTAGACAAGGCACCAACCCATTGTAGGGCACACACACACTTATACACATACACACACACACACACACACGCTAAGGCCACTTTAGAAAGACCAATTAACTTAACACACATTTCTTTGGAATGTGGGAGGAAACCAGAGCACCTGGAGTAAATCCACAGACACGGGGAGGACTTGCAAACTCCACACAGGCAGAGTCCAACCGGGGATGCTGGACACTAACCACTGCGCCACCATGTACTGTTATCATCCAATTACACCTAGATGAGGTTTTACCCAGACTCATTTACAATTACAGCATTTAACAGACATCCTTACCTAGAATGACTTACAACTGATCCAATCTTACAAGGTACAATTCAAACAACAAAGAATTAAAGACCATGCTTAAGAACCCAATAGCAGCTGCTCTAGCACAGCCAGGACTCAAGTAATTAACCTCCTGGTCAACAGTCCAATACCATCACCATTGTGCCCTCAATGCCCATGCAGTCAATCATAACAGCAGTAGGTATATAGCCAGTTGTACAGTATAAATATCAGATAATATCTAAAAGCAAGCCTTATTGTACAAGCTATCATCTAAGAACCACAACCACAGCTGGTAAGTAAGACAGGAAAGAGAAATGTCTTACCTGTATTAATCTAACTTCACTTTAGGCTAATACATAGGAGTGTCGAAGTTACCTACACAACCTTTATGTAGAAAGTGGCATGTCAAAATTGGTTATTCACCTTCAGATGCTTGTGTGCTCTTGGTGGGTGTCCCTACTGAACCTTTGATTGTACACAGATCAGTAGGAGAGAATTCAGGCTCTCTTATAGGTCCACGACGCATAAAGGGATTTAAGATTTTTGAAGGCGACTGATCAATCCCCAAGTTTCGAAGGTAGAGCTACAAAGAAAATAGTTAATTATCAAGAGAATCATGATATATTTAAGTTCCATGCAAGAAAACAAAACATACAGCGGAACCTTGGTTCTCGTTGTTAATTCGTTCCAGAAAGCTTGTCGACAAATCGAGCAAAATATTTCCCATAAGGAGTAATGTAAATTGAATTAATCCATTCCAGACTCCCAGAAAATCCACACTGTATAAGGCATTATATGCATAATGGAGTTGTACCGTACAGGTGCTCAGTGATTTATGATGGGATATGTTCCAACAAATCCAACACAAGTCAAATGTATCATGAACCGAGGAGTTCAATGAGTGTTTGGTAGAGTGGCTTATATGTATCATAATAGAGCCTATGACAAGTAATGAGAAGTTGTTGTCAATGCCAATTTAGTGCAACCAATTAACCTAACATGCATGTCTTTGGGCTGTGGGAGGAAACCAGAGTACCTGGAGTAAATCCATGCGGACAGAGGGAGGACATGCAGACTCCACACTGGGATTGAACTCAGGACCTTCATGCTGAGAGACAGCTGTGCTACCCACCGAACATTTACATTAACCTACAGATAGACAAAATCATTAACACTCAGCTTATTTTATAATGAAGTATTGAAACATTTAGTGAGTAATAGACTGAAAGTGAAAAGTAAAAGCAAAACTCTTACTCTATTGGTGAACTCTGGGTGCTAGCATAGCTGCTAATGCTAATGCAGCTTGTGCTCTTGAGGATTCTTGTTTCCCATTCAGTGAGCTGTCAATACTACACTTTTTTGGATCATTGGAGACTTCTTTGCACTAAGGATATGCTATTGTGGATGTAAAAATAAAGAAAAACACGAAGACAGCATTTTCACTGAGCAAGGGCCACTGTGAATCTGAATCACTGTGTACTGAATCGAGTTTCAGCTAAAACAAGTCACTCAGCTAGACTCAAGACACACAAGTTTAAGCAAGTGCCCCGAGTACCAAGAAAACAACGAGAACCAAGACACATTTTTCTAGTCAAAATGCATCAAGAACCAAATTAGACGAGTTCCGAGGTGGTCAAGAACCAAGGTACCACTGTGTATGGTAAATCTGGGTACACTGGGTAGCACACCTTTTAATACATGGTAAAATTAGCCTTAATAATACTTACAGGAATCCTATCTTCAATGTTGAGCTCAAACGACTGTTGCGGTGAGTCAGGTCTGGAAGTCCAGTAAGGAGCGTAATTGTCCACTTCCAGACTGACAACAGACGAACCTGCACCCAAAGATTCATGCAAACTTTCTCCACCATGGTAGTTACTGTGATAACTGGAAAGGGTGCTGGTCATGTTGGAATTTGTTGGCATTTCCCTACACTGTCCAAAACTGCGCAAAGAAGGGGTCTTTACCGGGTTAGTTACTGTCTGATCAGATGGCCTCTGGTCACCTGCACTACCTGACAGCAGTGATGATTCAGCCGCAGCTGGGTTGATGTCTGGAGAGATGGAAGCAGAACACTTAGGGGAAAGTTGCACATCATGTTGAGTTCCATCCTGCTGGACAGGGACGACTGTGACAAGAGACGAGTGCGAATGAGAGTGAGTAAGTGGTGATGCTGAGGTTGTTCTTGCAGCCCCTCCTATCATTCTAACATCCTTATGTCTCACACCGCCGTCTGGCTGAGACGATGGGGTGCTGTTATTGGTGCTGAAGGCTGATGTCATCCCATCCTGTACTGTTAGATGCTGCAGTGACTGTTGTAACTGTATGTTGTTTAATGTCTCCGATACAGAGCCATTTGCTCTTCTCTTTGAATGTACACCATCAAACCCCTGCAAAGCTAAATCATCTGAAAATGATCTGCTGTAACTCTGATGAGCTTTCCAAGCATCCACTTTCTGAAGGTAGCTGAGGCTAGGTAGAGAATGCACTCTTCCTGCAGATAACAGAGACCTCTGATCATCGAGACTTCTGTCAGATTTAGGCAGGACAGAAGCTAAGGTAGCTGGATCAGGTAATGTGTTCTTACAGGCAATACCAGGCACATCCTGTCTAATGGAAGGGGATTCTTGGTTATGCAGCATTTGATGCTGAATGGGCGTCCCTGTATGGCTCCTAACTGGTTCCAAAGAAGTCGTGTGCATACCTTCAGGAACGACCTGTGAGTTTGTAGCACTCAGATCCAAAGTTGGTATCTGGTCAGTGTTTTGGCTACACTTTTGGGCTGACACGGACAATGTGTCCTCACGGGAGTATATGGTTAAGAGTTTGGATGAGACTGGTGCTGCTTTACCAAGAGCCACTGCGGGTGTGGACTGAGACACAGGACGAGAAGACAAGAATGAGCCATCCACTCCCGTGTGTCGACCCGAGCTCCAGAGTGCTCTCTGTAACTCTGGCACACATGAACCAGCTGCACTTTCCGGACTGACATACTGTGCACTTTTTTTGCTCTCACTTTGGTTGTTAGTTCCTGGTACACAGACAGAGGCATCACTGTTGATCTGACCCAATACACGTGGAATATTGGTAGTTTCATCTGGCTGCATGTTTGTGGAGCGAAACGTAATATTTGAGATGGCAGACATTCGGGAGGAAAGAGACACACCAGCACTCCCAGTGGTCCTTCTCTGAAACACTGAGGAGGAAGAGGCCCCTTGTGGCTGCTCTCTACTCCCTGATGGTCTTAACTTTGACTCCTCTATAGAGGTGGAATCAAGATTCAGCTCATTTGCAAGATCAAAGTGTTCAGACTGTTTCAGAGCGTGCATTGGTTGCATCTGGGCAGCACTGTTATGAGTATGAATGGTCTCAGACGTGGATGAAACTAGACTGCTACTGGCTACACCGACATTCTTTTGCAGGAGTGTTGGAAAGGAGTGAACTGGAAGCCTGTTGCTGAAAGGTGCCTCATCAGAGACACTTTCTTTTTCATCCGAATCTCTGTCAGTCTGTTCTGCTCCTTCCATCTGTCTTTCATATCTGTTTTCCAGTCCAGTACAATTTGTCTCATCATGGATCAGAACTTCCCAGTTATTATTACTGGGTGACAAACTACGTTGTGAGAGTGAGCAGCAGTTACTAGCACCCTCAGAAATAGCAGCAGTCACAACCAAAGGATGTTGGGATAGTGATGCCTGGTCATGGGGGCTGTCTGGGAGGTTGGACACTACACCCTCATTTAGCTGTGAGATCTGAGAGTACTTCTCAGAAGTCATGGACAGATCAGGAGTCCCCCTTAAAACGAAACACAAATGTTTAGGACAGCTCATAAACTTACATCAATGCAATTATTTTACTGCAATGTTAAGATTTAGAATACCTTAAAGGGGCAAACTCTAAATCTGTCTGAAGAAGAAGAGTGGACTCAGAAGGGTTGAAGGTCTTAACGTCAGGAATTAGCATCAGTGCAGGTGATAAACAGCTATCCTGCAACTCTGCTAGTGAAAAGAGGAAGACTTCAGAAAGTACACACAAAGCAACAATTTAATTTAGGTTTTATATGCATAATGGTGGTGGCAATGACGAAACCCTGCTCTTGTTACCGAGCTGTAAAGCTTCAACTCTGTCAGCTACTGGCTGGATGCTCGAGTCTCCTATACTGGATATTTGTCCTTCAGTGCTGCGGACAACCCTGTGTTGATGTTCAGGATTAGGCAAGCCTAATGTTTCTCCCAGAAACTGAGTAGCATCCTCCTCTGCAGGTAGCTGATGCCAGGACTCCATTCCCTATTTATACATATAAAAAATACAACAAATGTAAAATAGACAACAAGGCAGCAAGTGCAACATCAGTATCCAAGTAAAGAAACCAACCATAAAATATTCTCCAAACAGTAACAAAGTCATTTACAAGAGTTGATACAATTTAACAAACCAACTAATAATACAGGATGGAATGTGTGATAACTGTGGTAGCATCAGTGGGACTTTTCTTATGTTATTCAGTTTTTGCATGTTTAATCACTTTATTCATTATATTGCATGTTTATTCATTATTATTCATTACATTATTTTGCATGTTTATTAATCATTACGTAGAAGTCATATTAAGCATTAGAAGAAAATCATATTAATTATTTTCACTGTGTGATCGTTTTTAAGTGTGGGCTCATCTCTGTTTTGTTTTGAGAGCTGTGTGCTCTGAGCCCTTATCTTCAAGGTCGAGCATGTGTCTGAATCTGTGGATCCCAGAGGACCTCAAATTGAGTGGTTAGACTTTAGAGCTAATAAAGAGAATATAATCAGTATGAGCGTTCGAATAACTCATATATTTAATTAGACTGTAACAGATTTAGAAAAGCTATTAGAAATTGACAAAGATATTTTCAGTGTAATTCTAGAACCAGGTCCTGTTATCAGAGCCGCTTGGGAAGTGTAAACAAGTGCCCAGAGTTGGTTTGGACTGTCAGTGCCCAAATATGGTCTGAGCTTCCGAGGTAACCAAGATTGTTATGGGAATAACTTGCAGAAGTGCTCAGTATGTTATGAGAAAATGTGTAAATAAGAAGTTGCCTAGAGCTCTGATTCCAAGACATCTGGCCCGTAGCCTTGGTGAGAGGCTGTCAATCAACTGAGTTTCTGATCCATTTCTGCAGCATGTCAACGATGGGACTGAAAGGTGTTTACAGT
The DNA here is from genome assembly GCA_025084515.1 of Ancistrus triradiatus. Classification (NCBI taxonomy): domain Eukaryota; kingdom Metazoa; phylum Chordata; class Actinopteri; order Siluriformes; family Loricariidae; genus Ancistrus; species Ancistrus triradiatus. Next base: position 227,482 of record JAJAGP010000900.1, on the reverse strand, counting down.
TGAGATGTGGCCTTGTGCCCTCACACCGTGTTCCAAAACAATCTCTTGGGCCCGTGAGGGTTGGTGTGGTTACGTATGTAAGCTGCTGAATGCTTGGTCAGTGGACAGGCCATAAAAAATGATTAATTATGTATTAGAGCATAATTGTTTGGCATAACCACGCAAGGTATATGGCTAAGTAATATTTTGTGAATATATTACTTGATACAGAAAGAGAGAGTAACCATTGATATATATATAAAAAAGTGTGTATGGGAAGGAATTCCACCATTATCTACAGAGCAGGCCAGATGGGCATGTTTTGTAGATAACTGTAGCGCGAGGTGAGGGGACCTGGTAAAATTGATATAAAAGGGCCCTGGGAATCACTGGATATCAGATCGTGGCAGACTGTCTTGTTTGACGTACGGTCCATACTGGGTTTGCTCGAGCAATTTCAATAAAGCTGTTCATTTCTTCGACTTCTGATTTTGGACTGATTCTTTTTGCATATCTGCTGAGATTCACGGCATAACACTAAAAGCAAGATTCTATTTAATAGACTGTTAGTTAGTTTATAGTAAGTTGTTGTTCTGAAAATAATCCAAGACATTCTTACTCTATATAGATTGTTTATAGCTTATTGTAGTATTAGCTCATTTTTGGCGATAATCACGGCAGGCTGGTGGTTACATTTTGATCTATATAGTCATCAATTATGAATCTCTCGTCTGTCTTGCCGCGACAACCATTGTCTTCCCATCCTGTCTCTCACACTACCAATCACCCTGTTCCCCACACCTCTTGGCTTTCCATGCTGTCTCCCTACACCTTTTTGTATATTGCTATCCACCAACATCCTTGGTCTATATCACACCTCTTGCACTAGCATCTGACTATCGCACCTCTTTAATCTCTACCACTTTCTCTTACCCCCTTCCTGTCAAACCTAGGGTACATAAAGCTTGCTAAAAAGTATGTATTTCAGAATAGTGATCTACGCAGCTGTACCCATACATGATCCTCTTTATGTGTAAATAATCTCCTGACTCCTGAGAAGCTGAATTTCTAACAATTAGCATACGTTACACAAAATGTTTTACATTTATACACAAAAGTTCAGAATTTTCTATGTCAAATTGTTATCTTGTCTTCACCAGTGATTAGGTGCTTATGCCTCAGTCTGGTGTGACCAATGGTCCTTATTTTAGAACCTATTGTGGCAAACAAATGATGATGATTACATCAAAGTAACACTGAGAATCGGTAGGCATGGTGCTGTTGCCTATAAGCTACCAAGATCCCTAGTTAGATGGAGAACTCCATCTGTGTGGAGTTGGCATATTCTGCCAAAGTGTCCTCCAGTACTCCGGTTTCCTCTCGCTGTCCAAAGACATGCATTAGGTTAATCTGCTGCTCTAAAATACCCAGGTGAAAGTGTGTTTGACAAACAGTTGTAACCTTGTTCCTGTCACAAATATAGCAACTAATGATGATGTGATGTTATACGATATGCCATATGCAATACTCTCATGCACTCTGATGAGGAAGTCACCAATGTCGTAGAACGTAGGCAATGATGAGCGGTGGGAAACATAGTGAGGAAAAACTGTGGTCACGCAATACACGTTTTGTTTTTCACTTTCAATACATTATTTAATAAATGACTGGAGGTATATGATTGGTGCAAGTTACAAAGTAAGCTGTCTGAGATTAAATCAAACACCAATCGAGGTATGAATGAAAGTCAATCTAGGAACAGTTAGATTACTACAGTTAGCCTTTGAGAAAAGCATTAGCATGTGTATGGGTCCACGACAGAGTTTACAATTCAGTGTCACTTAATTTAAGCACAGTCCACCAACCAAAGGTATCCAGTCATTATCAGCCTGTGGCCAGACTCTGATATGTGATAAAAGGCAGAAAGGCTATGGTTAAGGGACTATGGGTCCAGGGGTTCAATCCCCCTATATCAAGCTGACACTGCTAGGTCCTTAACTCACAACTAATTGAACTGCAATACTGTATCAGCTGTAACTCCTTGTAAAAATGCAAGCAACACTACTGTATATGACAGCGTTACTGCTGTGTTGACCATGGTCTGCCATACACAAAAAAATTCAGTGTCTTTCGATGGATACTATTATTGTTGCGCCAAGGAATAAGATTGCTGCATTCAAAGTCAAACTGATTTATATATCGCTTTTTACAGCAGAGCACTGACTCAAAGCAGATTTACAATAATATGGACCCAGAACCTAAACTGACCAAGCCTACTGGGACAGTGCCAATGAAAAGCTCCTTAAATGTCAAAAGGAAGAAACATGGGAGGACCCGAACCACGACGTTAATTACAAGACTACTGCTAAATCTAATTACAATCTAATCAGTAACTGTATTTCAGTTTTGTAGACATACAACGATCTACTGAGAGAGTGAATTCAGCTCTCCGTGAAAATGAAACATGGTCTATCTGGAACGACTGTGGTTAGCTAGTTAGCCTTGAATGCATCGCTGCTGCTTCTACTACTACTACTACTACTACCTGAATTCCAAACATAAGACGCTGATGCTTAGCACAGTGAAAAAGTGTATGTTAAATACAGTAATTAACTTAGCAAGCTAACGGTTTACCGAATATATTTTTAATGAAGATATGTATTGAGCAGCTGCTTTCTGAGCATGGCTCCGCACTTGCTGCTACCAAACGCTAACTAGCTATTAAGTTAGTTTGTTAACTAGTTAATGCTAGCGACGTAACGGGCGGGAAACAGATTGGGAAAGGCCTCTATTCAAAATAATCCAACGGAACACAATTCGCCGATAAAACGTAGCGCTAATATTAAATCAAACTGACTCTGTTAACACCGGTTCCAGCTTCGTCTTCTTCTAACGGCTCCATTGTTGTTGTTGCAGTAACTGTCGCTTGTTTCCAAGCGAAATAACTGACGCTCTCGCGCATGCGCACATCGCACGGCTGTGTTCGAAAGTGTGGCGGTAATCGTTAGAGAACACGTTACAAACAAAATGAACTCCTGACACACCACTGCTTCCTCTAGTCATTTTTGCAGCATTGGGGTAGTGAGATACCGTGAAGGCATATAATTCTTTACATCAGGCAAAGTGTTGGTATCGGTGAAAGAATCGCTAAGGTAGTAAAAGAGACTGCGATTGAAATCCAAAAGGACTCGATATAAAGAGTGGATTCTTCGATTCTGAGTCCTGCTCCGAAGTCTTGTTTTACCTTCTTTTATGCATAATTTTATCGTACTCTCATGAAACAGTCAACGTTTATTTTGCAATGCTACAAAAATACGAACAGTACATTCGAAGAGTTTTTTTTTCCGAGCTACACCAATTCAATTACATATTGTATGCTTATATGGAGACTGGGCGTTTCTACTTGTTGTACTGGAGCACAGAATTCGGAGGGGCACAGCTGTACTGAATGACTGACTTTCTTTTCAGTATTGCCAGATGTTCATTATTACATGCAAAAACGAAAGAATCTGGCTCTGACTGAAATTCATGTACACAGTATATGTTCAACTGATAGTTGTGAGTTACATTACTGCAACAAAACTAATTCAAAAAGCTAATTCAACATAATTAATAGTCCTGTAATAAGCTATTTTGATTACTATGTATTTAGCTAAAAAACAAATACAGTAATAAGAATAATATAAGTATGGCAAATTGATACTTACATTTATAATAGATTGACAGACATAGTCATAAATAATAGACATGTACAGACATATTTCTAACACTGGTTAACAAAGATTTTGTTCCATGCAAAAATATGTCTTATGTATTTTGCACGTAGTATCCAATTATGGGCATTTCTCTAGTTAAACAAAAAAGTTTAACAAACACACTTAGTTTCATTGTATGTGAAGTGCAGTGTTTTGTTTTTTTTGTGAAAGAAGAAGCCTAGATAGACGAGTCATCAGGGGGATGCAGAAAAACAACTGGACAAATTGGGACATGCAAGCATTGCCCACTTGCGTAGCAATTCCCTGTCAGGTTTGGGTTAGAACCCAATGGTAAACATCTTTGCTATTTTGTAGTTAAATGCTGTGCTGATTCCCCATCTACCATTATAATGACAATAAACTGCTTAAATCATTCAAATTATTTCTGCTTCATCTGTGGTGAGATGATATTCAAACAGAAAACCTTCAAACATTATTTTACACCTCTTATTTAAAAAAGCTAACCTAATGGTTGTAAAGTGGGTGACCAGACATCTCACGGCATGGGCAAAAGGTTCATTCCATGCACTATGAGCCTAGAATAGAGAAATTAGACCAAGTAGAGGACAATTGAATAAATTTGTACATTTTTACAGTTTTTGTACAGTTTCTACATATTTTAAGTGCAATGGGTGTGAGGAGTGTGATAGTCTACTGGCCTATGGACCAGAAGAGGCAGGGGTGTTTCTAGACTACATGTTGTACTGGGGCACAAACAGAAAGTAGACGGGCACAGCTGTACCACTCTGTTTGCAAATTAATTTTTTATTAATTGCATTAATTGTGTTTATTCTGAAATAACTGATGCCTTTACTAGTGTAATTAATGCCTTTACTTTAGTGGTCTAATGCATACAGTTAGTAGGTTATACAGTTATAAGTGGCTGGTCAAAGCATAAAACTAAGCTATCATTACCTTGCCTTGGCTGCCTTTTTCTCACATTTTCAGATGTGCATTACTCCAAGCTAAAAAACGAAAGGAGCTGCCTCAGACTGACAGGATTAGCCACTCAAGCTTTTGGAAGGATGCTGGGCATTATGGCAAATGTAGTGTCTGTGCCCTGTAGTTCTGCTCTGCAATCTAGGATAAACGTTTTACCACCATGGCTTTAGAGGGGCACAGCAACGTTTTACTGGGGTACGTGCCTCAGTAGAGCGGGTTTGCTGACGTCTATGTGCAGGGTTAAAATTCCCCATCTGCCAAGCTGCCACCGTTGGGTGCCTTGAATTATAAGATAAAAAACATATTGTAAAACTGTGTTGAATTATAAGATTTTAAAAACATATTGTAAAATGTATTGCTCTGTCACTTAAAATCCATGCCCGATAAAAAACAAATTCGAAGTCAGCTTAAAATGTAATAAATGTAAATTAATGTTGTTGCCCAGTGTCGTTATACGTGTCACAAAATGATTCTGATAGTTTCGTTTCCACAACGAGGATCTGGGTGTATAAAGATTTAGTGCGCATGCGGTTGCATTTGGTTGTCGGTACTGGAAGGAAGGAGGAAACGTACGCACGTACTGCTAACATAAAGAAAGGATTTAGTAGCTCTGTTAACAAATATTTACACTGCGGGTTAAATATTAAGTAATATAGTAACATAATATAAGATGGCTAAACGCTATACCTTCGAACCTGGTAAGTATCGTTTCATTTCCTATCGACAAGTGAAACAACGAGTTGTGGTAAACTTAAGCTAGCCGCGCTAACGTTAGCGTAGGCAAAATAACATAAATACTTCACGACTGAACCTTAAGTAATTTCAGTACTCGTTGTGGTCGGTTTCCATTTACGTGGTTTTTTTAAATCAACGTAGCTTGATGCCTAACTAACTTTCACTTTTTATAGCTGAACAGAAAAACAAACTCGATATCAAAGTTGGCTAGTTTAAAAAAATGTATCCAGTGATGACGTTACCCTACTGAGAAAAAAAAAAGAACAACAACAACAACAGCAAGACCAGCATATGTCGTGTTTTGGACACTGGTATGTTTTACCAGCAACACTATTAGGGTTCACTATCTAAACCATCAGCAGACCAGCACTAACCAAGATATACCAACATGGAACACGTATAGACTTGCTTATTGACCAGCATTCCAGTATCCAAAACACGACATATGCTTCTTTTTTTAAAGCAAAGACAGACAGTTTGAGTAATTAGATTCCATTTAGATTTGGTTTGTTTTGTAATGTTACATTTTGAATATGTAAACACTAATACATGCTGAATTGTATTTATTTGTGTTTTCAGATTTCTACGGTATGGGTGAGGATTCACTAATGATGCAGACCCATGTGTGTATACCTTTTAAAATCTTAAGTTAATTTTTGTAAATAGGATTGATTTCTTGCACAGCTGGGATTTAACTTTCTATTCAATAATCATCTATAGGAGGCTGTGGTGGACTTCATCAGTGGAAGACCAACAAGATTAGACCTTGTATTTAATGCCATGCGTCGTGAAAATGGACTTGGTAAATATTTCCTTCTTTCTTTGCGTTTGAGTATTTATTTGACAAGTTTATTTTGATACAGAAAAGAAGACTACAGCAAAGGGCGTGTTAATCAGTTGGTTTTATGATCTTGTTCATTGCTGTCCACAGAATGTGAGTCAGTGTGAAGGGTGGTGGATGTTTTATAGTTGAGTCATTAAACTACGTCAGCTAATGTTAGCTAGATTAAATACATATATTTTACATTGTTATCTTATGTTATGCTAAGTCGTTATAAGGTGCACATTCTGATGTACACTGACGTGCCAAAAGTCAAGAGATAACAGCATGTAAGATATGAAGTGGCGTTACCCTGGGACAACTTGGGAACGCCCACAACTGTAGAAGTTGTGAGGCTTTATCTTCTGTGGGGTTGAACACTGGCCAGCGTGCTCATGGCAAGGTGGCATGAATTATCAGAGTTCAAACAAGGCACGATAATGGGTGCCAGTCGAGTCACGGTGTCACGTGTGTTGGGAATATGTCATAGAGAATCAACTCTGGCAGAAATCACATTGAGTAGGAGGCCCCACATGCATATGAAGCCATGGACCCCAAGTGTCACCAAGGCACTGTGCATGCTTATGGTGATTCCATACTGGTGTGGGGTGTGTTCTCATGGCATGAGTTGGGTCCACTGGTTCACCTAAACACGTCATTGACTGGTACTGCTATTTGCAGCCCTTCATGGACTTCACGTACCCCCACAATGATGTGCTATATGATGGGCAGGATAATGCACAGTGCCATTGGGGCCAAGTTGTCCATAGTTTGAGGAGCATTATGGAGAGTTCCGACATGGTGTGGTCTGCATGTTCGCCCAGTCGAGCATTTATGGGATGTGGTGGAAAGGTCCATTACCAGAGATCCTGCATCTGCAAATATCACAGAGCTGAGGGTGGCTATCCAGACGGCATGGCTCAACATCCCTCCCTACTTCTTCCATCCACTTGTGGACTTAATGGCACATCAAGTTGCTGCACTTCGCCGTGCTAGAGGGTACTAAACGATAATAGTTCCTGCCCCATGACTTTTGGCATATCAGTGTATACAATAAGCTGATGGTAATTTTTTTGGTAGCAAATGATTGGTCATTGTGGAAGTTAGATTTATATACATCTCCTCATTTTTATTAGAGAAAAAAAAATCAAACTTTAACTATGATTGTCTCTGTCTTTTCTGTCTCTGTCTGGCTACCAAGGTCACACATCCTTGCTTGTCAGCTTATCATATCCAGTGACTCCAGTGGCCTTGATGATAAATGGAACTTGTTCTGACAATTTCCAGAATGAACAAAATGCAACATAGTTTTATCAGGGCCAAATGGTGACACCTTCGGGTTATTTGTTGGAAAGTAGCAAAAAAGTTAAACCTTGGAAGTTGGAACACAGTAACCTGAATTACTAAGTTATACTAACCAAATTCTTATCGTATATTGGGGTGAATCGACAAGTTGATTTTGTGTTACATACTTTTGGGACAAATTAGTTTGACAAATGAAACTTTGCGCCAAGTTTAGTGAACTTTCGCATGCTCGACCAACAGAGCTACTGCTTCAGCCTTGGTGACCTAAAGGGGTTGGGCTTTGTAATGCAGTAGAACTCCCACGATGAGGCGGTGGAAGCTCTTTTTCTCATGCTGAGAATATGATGAACTCTCAACCTTTTCTCTATTTTGAATTTTTTAAAGGTTTCTCTTCCAACCAACATTTTTGTCTTCCAGATTTCGGTTACTATGGGATGTCATCGGAGGATGATGATGATGATGATGATGATGATTATGAAAAGAGTAGTCACAATACATACTGTGGTTTGAGTTCAAACTTTCTAGGTAGAGGTGTTTCAAAACCACAGAATGCATTAACCTATAGAACAACTAAACATATCACGGCAGAGGTTGGTGCTAAATAAATGCGATTCTTTTCATACTGATTGTTCTCCTTTGGAGTTTAATACATGTGTAATGAATTGTGCATTTTTAGGAGGCTGCTAAAAATGCCACAGAACTTGTAGTCGAAGAGGAAAAACTTAAGAAAAAAGCAGAGAAGAAAAAACAAAAGAAAATGGTAAGCATTATTTTTTTGCTGTTTTTGAAGCCTGTTCCTGTTTAGAGATGAGCACGCACTGCTTTGTCAGTGTAGACTAACTGCTTTTAAAACTTCTAATAAAATGAAATATGAATAACTTCATTGTTTGATGATGCTAACTGGTATACGCTTGACAGATAGCAAGCTCTGAATACTTTTTACTCTTTCAGATATTTCGATGAGTGCATTTACATGGTTAGTTTTTATAAGTAATGGCGCACTTTTAATCAAGCAGTACTTCGTTTTCTACAGTTCCCACTTGTCTAGTTGAAGTATTTAGATGTTTGCTTGAGCTTAAACCTTTTCTTATTTTCTACAGAGGCAGCGGGAGAGACGTCGACTAGAAAAAATAGAAAAGGAAAATGCAAATAAAGACAGTGGAAAACAGGTATACTAACAATTTGTGAACTGATTATCACACAGACATGACGTGGCATATGTCTAATTCTTGGTTAAATCTAGACTTATTTTCAGGTTTGTAAATTAAATTCAGATGCTTTAGAGCGTTCCAACCATGCAGAAGTAATAACTTGGCTCATTTGTTTTCGTAGGTTGATCCTGGTTCAGAAAAGTGTAAACCTGCACAAGAGAGTGAGACAAAGAATAAAACAAATATCAGTCCACCCCCTGATCCTGGTCCACGGTGCACCTCAGCAAGTACAGAGAGCTGTGACAATTCTGATGAGGAAGGTGATGAGGATGATAAAGAGAGTGTAGCTGATGAACCAGAGGTTGGCTTGTATTCTATATCTAATAAGTTAAGTTGTCACGTTTTACCTAATTGTCTGAATATTGTGGAATGCTGTGTGACTTGTTTTAGGAGCTGGACATGAACAGCTGCTTTGTGACCAATGCAGCAGCTATTGCAAGACGCAAACTTGAACAGAAACCTAAATCTGACAGGAAAGACAAAAAATCTGAGAACTCCAAGAAGCATGTGCCAGAAGATAAAAAAGCAATAGAGCCCCATACTGAGGTTTTAAAATATATATATTTTTTGATAATTTATTTATTTTTGTACAGATTGAATTTTAAGCAACATGTGTAAGTAATAGTGTACTGATGTAGTCAAGTGTTAATGTAGAAAATATAATAAGAATTTATTACGGAAATGTATCAGCATTTACCAAAGAGATTCTTGTAATATAATATGTAATCATTCTTCATACTGTCTTGTTCACAGAATGATAATGAGACTGCATCAGAGCAGACTGTTAATGACCCAGTCACAAAAAGCATGGAGCTGGCAGGTGTGTGTTCATTTTGAAAATGTTTTGATTGACAAAAACACAGCATTTGGTCATTTAACATTTCTCTTATTTACTTTCAGTGATTGGTAACACATATGCTCAAACAGGAGATTTGGATATGGCTGTGAAATTTTTTACTCAAGCTATAAAATACAATCCTCAAGAGTCTAAGTAAGTATTTTGTCTCGTACAATGCAAAAGTTGTGTGGGCTAAACCTCTACACCACAACGGTTTTCAGTAGGGATGCACCGATATTGAATTTCTTGGGCTGATACGATAACCGATTTTTAACTCATTATTGTGGCCGATACCGATGTTCAAATCCGATAATTTAACCTTTCTGCATTTCAATTACAGTAAATCCCTTTTGCAGTAAAATAAAATAATAATTAACAATAAAACAGTTCTGTAAAAATAAAATCAGACCTGTAAACACAAGGTGCAGTTCACTCAAAGGAAAAATGGTTAAGTCATTTTATTTTAAACTTCCTTTAAAAAAGGTTGTTTTTTTTTTTTTTTTTTTTTTTTTTTTTTTTTTTTCTTGAAGTCTTGACGACCCCAATCAAAAGAAAATTCATATGTAAATATATTAGAAATATCGGTTATCCCTCTCCCCCCCATAATATCGGCTAAAATTCTATATCGGAACGATGCCGATATCTGAAAAAAAATCCATATATCGGCATATAATATATCGGCCGCCGATATATCGTGCATCACTAGTTTTCAGTCATATTAATGTAAATTGACCCATATATTTGTAGAAGTACTCTTTCTTCAAGGCGTTCTTATAGTGGTTTTTCACACAATTCATGAAGAAGTCACTGGACACCCAAGTCCACAGTATTTAACAGGACATTTGTACATTTGTTTTTTTATTTTTTTATTTTTTCTCACCCCCCCCCCCCACATCCCCCTCCCCACATCCCCCACATCATTGATCCGGGTGGTTTTTTTATTTTATTTTATTTTTTTTGCATTGAACCAAGCTGATTGAATGGGTTATAGTCAGGGCATTAATTTTGTTTTGTTTTGTTTTTTTCTTAACGTGAAACTCTACAATCATGTCTTTGGCAGTCTGTAAAGCAGTCTCTGATTTGTAGTATTTTAAATCCGTTAACATTGGTCCGTAAACAGGATTGTGTTTGATGCTGCTAACAGAGTGTTTGCCTGGACAGGTTGTTTGGCAATCGCTCCTTCTGTTATGAGAAAATGCAGCAATATGAAAAAGCTTTAATAGATGCTGATATCGCGCTTTCATTGGACCCTACGTGGATTAAAGGACTCTACAGGAAAGGAAAAGCACTTGTAGGGCTTAAGGTAAATGTTTTGTGAACGTTAAGACAATGTAAAACATCTCATGCTGCTTTCACATAACATTTATTTCTCTTGTTTCTGTTCTATTTTTTTTAGAGGTATTATGAGGCAGGTTTGACCTATAAGGAAGTTTTAAAGTTGGACACCTCTTGTACTGATGCTGCTCAAGAGCTCATGAGAGTTCAGATTATGCAGTTAATGGTAAGTCTATGTGCATGTCTAGAGGTGGAACTATTCTGTAACGCAGCTCTTGCCAGCAACCACAGGAGTTGCAGAAGTTGGGGAGAAACTTGAGTTTAAATAAAAAGGAAAAAATGCACCATATTTTGCCATGGGCAGGACTGTGGAATAGCATATTGTAACTGGATAACAGTAAAACTATGAGTAGTAACTATTCTTCAAGGTTTGTTATGTAGATCTATAGGCAAATGTAATTTTAGAAACTGATTTGGGTAACTAGAGCTTAGGAATATCTGACTTGGTCAAGGCTCGGTTAGTTTTTCAGGTAAAAGTTTTACCAGTGCTTTGGGGAAATGTACTAATAAGCATGGCTGTGTTCATCCCTGAACATTGTACATGCTTTATGTGGAGGTTTCAAGTGATTGTGAACAACTAATATGCTGACTTTCATGATGATGTATGAAACCACATGTGCACAGAGTTTTTCAGGGTTGTGAGAAGAATATAATGTAATATGCCTCTTTTTGTGTTTGACTGCTTAGTTGTTGTTGTGTTGCCACAGTATGTTGGCATTTCTGTTAAATCTCTTACCCTGTGTCATCTGCAGGATATGGGCTACACTAGAGAGGAAAGTTCAAATGCTCTCATCATACATGGAACTGTAGAAAACGCGTTAGAAGCACTCTCTGTATTACATGGTAAGACGGTGGGTTTTTTTTTTCCTGTGATCTCCTATTTGTACTTGCATATTCTTATGTTCTGTTTCTGTATAGGTAATATGGCAACCACCCATTTACCAAGTCAAGTGCATGTTAAACAGGACAGAGTTTTTCCAGAACAAATGCCTCAACTTCCAAACATCCCACTCAGAACTGTCTCCCAGAGCCAGCCTAGAGTCAGCAGTGCAGCAGTACCAATTCATCAGTAAGAATTTACCAGTTACATACTGTGCACTCTTTCATAACTCTTCCTCTTTGTGTAAGTGCCATAAATTGTCTGTCTGTACTCTTGAAGTATCTTGGTCTTAATGTCAGACTATTCAAAATAAGACATGCTCATTGCATGAGAAGAGCAATAACTTGTAGTTGATGTGATTGCAGGTTAGGAATATCTGACTTGGTCAAGGCTTGGTCAGTTTCAGGTATAAGTTTTACCAGGGTTGCTAGCCTTTGTCTTTCTCTCTCCTAGAGAGCTGTTTCCTGTCTGGGTTGGAGATCTAGTGCCTGCTGTGTCTGAGTTAAAGATCCATGAGCTATTTAGCGCGTAAGTTCTCATTATGTGCAGCAAATGACCAACGTTTATTCATGGGAAGTACATTCAGTGGTGTTTGTTTGTTTCTTGTTGGGACCAAACAGATTTGGACCAGTTCATAGTGTAAAGTTATTGTCCGCAAGACGCTGTGCTTTTGTTAACTACATCAAAAAAGAGGACTGTGAGAAGGCCATCAAAACTTTGAATGTAAGTATACGTTTGGTTGATCTTAAACTGCTGCCATCCATTGTTTAAAAAATGACAAACACTTTGGCCAACAAGGTTAACTAGATTAGCTGATCCCAAACTCCGTCATAACAAAGTATGTCAAATTTAGCTTGAATAAAAACCTAAAACCTATTATTCCTGAGTGTTTGGTGTTTGGGTTTAGGAGTTTAAAGTGTATTTCAGACATCTGTGTATTTGTTAGACTAACAGGTAATGGTAGCAAAGTGAAAACACAGTGTAGTCGATATTTAACCACACACCTGTATGTATAAACTATTTTAACAGAGATTACTGAGCGTTTCTCTGAATAATGTTCATGTACTTGGCAGATGTCTGCTCATTTGTAGGACTTGAGGTAGGTTTATTATAGAAGTGGTTATAGCGTCAGACTGCTGCTGTTGTTTTAACCAAGCAAATTTATCAAATACAATCTTTTTAATTCACTTTAATTCAACATTCATTATTATTCGTTATACATGATATATTAATAAATGCTATTATATTGTAGTATATATTTTGTAAAATATAAAATTCAATAATATATAGCCTAAAACCTATAATTATTGTTATAGTCCTGGTCAAACTAAGGCAATATAACTTTTGGAGGCAAGTGATCGTAATTAATCTGTTTCCCTTCTTCTCTCAGACTTGATCATAAGTCACCACATAAAGTCGACTGAATATAACCAACAACATCCATTCTATCCATTTTTATTATTAAATGTGAAAATAATAATTCCTGATTTTGCAGACCGGGAAATTGAGTGGGCAAAATGCACTTGAATAGTCTTAGTGTCAGACTATTCAAAATAAAACGTGTTCACTGCACGAGAACAGCAAAAACTTGTAGTCGACGTGATTGCAGATTTTATTTAGGCATGTAGAGAAAGGACTGATGTATTCAGTTTGAATGGAATGTTGATCTTCAATAATGGTAGACAAAAAGTTCAGTTTATTATTACCATTACCTCAGGCAGACGCATTGGACTCGGCTGGTCTCTGCAACAATTTCCATCTTAGAGTCCATCTTACCACCGATGCAAGACCAAGTCCAAATTAATTTGAGACAGAGTTCGAGATCATTTTTGGTCTTGAGACCAGTGTTAAGCTACAAGTGTGTGTTACCACAGGTATTCCCATTGTAGGAGAATAGCAGGGTGTGTGACTCCTAATATAACAGTAGGTAATCCACATAAGTATGTTTGAGCTAAAACACTGATATAAAAAACTTCCATGATATGGAGTGCACCATTTGCATGGATCCACATGTACACCGGTGCTAGTGTGCACATTGTAGCACAGCATGTACAGATAATCTTCACATACTGCCAGTGTATCTAGTCATCGTCTGCTCCTTCTGGGTCACTTTATCGCAACAAGAGATCTGCAACTCTGCCGTTCCCCTCTGAATGTAAACAAAGTAGGATATTTTGTGCCGTGTGTGTGTGTGTGGTGAAATGTGTGTGTGTGTGTATGTATATGTATATGTATGTATATTATATGTATATGTGCATGTGTGGGCTGTGCGTGTGGTGGGGGTGTGTGGGGTGTGGGATATATTCTATATTATATATTATATATATATATAGATATATATCTATTATAGAGATATATAAGATATATATATTATACTATATTAATATATATAAAAATAGTTGTTTTTTTTTTTTTTTTTTTTTTTTTTTAGGGATATGCTATTGCTGGAACTAATCTTGTAGTGAGATACCCTGACAGAATCCACACACATCTTGGTGTATCCAAAACCGCAGCAACAGACGCAGTGAAGAACGAGTGAGTGAAAGCGAATTGTCAGTTATTTAATAATGTTGTTGTGTTCATTTGTTTTTTTTCTCCCGTTTGTTTAATTTTCTGCTTTTAACAATTCCATTAAATGTTTTTGTTTGTTTTGCTGTTCTTAATAAGAATTTTCTCTTGCATGTAGTAAACTTCCTGATGAGTGTTATTTCTGGAGGACAACAGGCTGCATTAAGAATAATCGCTGCACCTACAAACATGTACCAGAACACAAGGGCATTGACCGAGCAAAAGTCAAACGATAAGAACACTCGCTGTAGCCAGCATAGGGACCCCTGTTCTTCAACCTCCCAAGCTCACCTTCAGCAGTGAGAGCTCTGCCAAATATATAAGAATGTAGAAAAGCAAGTGGTATTAATACACAACTACACACAAGATTATGTAACTAAAACAGCAAATGATAATTGCCTTTAAACCTGAAGACAAAATGATAGACTTGATCTGTACCTATTAAACTGTGGATTAATGACAGTCTCAATGAAAATTCATTTCACTTTTTGCAGTTATGTTCTTACAATCACAATTATTATAGCATTGCTATTTTTTACATTCTTTTTAATTTCATGTCATATCTTAAAATACAGGTTGTTGAGACTTACTCTTAATTAGATCATATAAAGGACATTTTTAGTTGTTTTCCCTCTTCATTTAAATGCTGATTTTGGTAGTTTATTTCCAGGTTTTAAATGTAATTGCAGTATAAATGTGATGAATCCCTTATGGGAAATAGTGAAATGTAATAAAAAAATATACAAAACAACCCTCTGTGCATTTTCCTTTATTTGATAAGTAATCGAAGTTGTTACACAGTATATGCTGTTTTTATAGATCATGCTGTTAATATTGCACTTTAATTAAAATAAAAATAAAAAGATTTTTGTTCAATTATAATTTTGTTCAGTACAGCACAGGGGGTAGTTCTGTTGCCATAGGTTTGAGTCTCAGCTTGAATACTGACTGTGTAAAGTTTGTGAAGTCTAAATGTACTGGCAATGGTTCTAGTAATGCAACTCGGTAGGGATGTAACAATACCCTGCTCACGGTTCAATTTTCTCACGATTATTGATTTTACTTTGGACAAAAGGCATTCATTTTTTTTATTTCTGTGGTGTAAACAATGTACATTTTGTTGTATAAGGTTTTTTAACAATAAAACTTTTTAGTCTCTTGAATTCAAAGAAATTAAAATAAAATGCCATATTCTATCAGTGTCCTAATGTACAATATTTCTTGTATTCAATATTTCTTTTTATTCTTACCAGTCCAATACTAATCTTGAAGTGCAAAGTCTTTTTTTAGTGTAGATACTGTTCAGGAGCAGCAATCCTAATTGCATTGTATAGTAGTACAACGACAGTAAAGGCATTATCTTACCTTAGTGGAGTTTCACCATATTAAATAACAGGGAGAAAACTTTCCTACTCAGATATGCTATCTAGTGTTCAAAAGTGGAATTGCACTTGATGGCGGCAAAATCAAGAACGTATAATACAATTACAGGGTGCATCGTCCCGTCGATAGACACTCCCATTTTTTGCATCGTGTCACGATTCATAGTTACACCCCTACACCTCGGATATATAACATGCTGTTGTTTCCTTTATCAATTCGATCGCTTTGCTAAAGCGATACATTACTTTTAAAAAAGAACGGGTTGCTCCACAGGCATTTCATTCCAAGGCATAGAAGTGTGGCACATAAACCACTTACCGATCCAACAAAGATATTCCTGCCTCTTCTAAACATAGAAGTGAAGGAAATTTTCGCAGATTTTCCAGTCAGTTTCTCTCCTACCCAAGAAATCTGATGTTCTTCCTGCACAAGTCCAAAACTTTTATTTGTAAAAGAAAGTGGGATCTCTCCCTTAAAACTCTGATCGTAGATTTACCCCTGGTGAAAGCATGAAAATGTTTTTGCATTTTTGAAATATAATGTGCACTGCAAATATTTTAATTGCCAAGTAGTGAAAGTTAGATGACTATTTTATGTAAGCACAAAAACTGTTAACTGAGCAAAACAATCAAAACAAGCAACGATGACAGAGGAGAAACAAGAAGTTAGTCCTTGCAATGCAGCACACCAAAAGCCTTGTGCTCACTTCAGTTTCTGCACGGTTCTTAATCCCCTGCTCACTTATGGAAATAACTGCTCACGTCATAATATGCACGCAGCTGTACAGTGAAATCAATTTTACCCATCTTCAACAGTAAAAAAATAAATAAAAAATACTTGGCAGTCAGTGCTGATACTATGGTTTCCCACCACAAATAAATCACCATATGGAAAACACTGGTGTTGATAAACAACATGCTTAAAGCATACAAAACCATGAAGGACATCTAACATCTTGCTCCACCTAGCTCATCTGTTGTTGCACAGTTTTTTGTTAGTCATTCTCTAATCCTCTAATCAGTGCTCACAGGATGCTGTTGGCTGTACATTTTTAGCTGCTTGACTATTTTCTGGAGGATTTGAATCTCCAAATGGACTGTGGAGGCCAGGTGAGTACAATGGACTCATTGTCATGTTCAAGAAACCAGTTTGGGATGATTTGAGCTTTGTGATATGGCATGTTATCCTCCTTGAAGTTACCATCAGAAGATGATACAATGTGAACATAAAGGGATATAGTTGGTCAGCAACAATACTCAGGTAGGCTGTGGTGTTTACACAATGTCAGTTGGTATTAACCGGCCCAAAGTGTGCCAAAGAATTATCCCAATCACCATTACACCACCACCAGCAGCCTGAACTGTTGATATAAGGCAGGATGGACCCGTGGTTTCATGTTGACACTACCATGTCAGGATGTTGCAGCAGAAATCAAGACTCAATAGACCAGGCAATATTTTTGCAATCTTCTGTTGTCCAAGTTTGGTGAGCCTGTGTGAATTGTGGCCTAGGTTTTCTGTTCTTAGCTGACAGAAGTATCACCTGGTGCTGCTGGTGTCTGGTTTTCTGCTGTTTTAGCCTATCTGCTTTAACGTTTGATGGTATTATGCATTCAAAGATGTTCTTCTGCATACCACTGCCGTTACGAGTGGTTATTTGAATTACTGTTGCCTTTCTATCAGCTTGTACCAGTCTGGCCATTCTAAAATGATCTCTGCCTTAAACAAGGCATTTTCGCACAGAGAACTGCTACTCATTGGATATTTTTCTCTTTTTCACAACATTCTCTGTAAACCCTAGAGATGGCTGTGTGTGAAAATCCCAGTAGATCAGATTTACTCAGACTAGCCCGTGTACTCCCAATAACCCACACCCACACCCCCACACCATTGTTATGCTCAGTTTGAACTTCAGCAGGTCCTGTTCACCATGTCTACATGCCTAAATGCATTGAGTTGCTGCCATGTGATTAGATTTGATTGCTTTAACAAGCAATTGAACAGGTTACAGGTGGCTAGTGACTCTATGTGTCTGTCTGCCTGTCTGTGTCTTGTCCACACACACACACACACACACACACACACGTGCGCTGGTCACTTTATTAGGTACACCTCCTTGTCTCTACACTCATTGTCCATTTTATCTGTTCCACATACCATAGTAGCACTTGGTAGTTCTACAACTTTGGACTGTAGTCCATCTGTTTCTCTACATACTTTGTTAGTCCACTTTGTTCTCTAATGGTCAGGACCCCCACAGATCAGGTATTATTTGGGCGGTGGATTATTCTCAGAACTGCATTGACACTGATGTGGCAGTGGTGTGTTAGTGTGTATTGCACTGGTATGATTGGATCAGACACAGCCATGTTGGTGTAGTTTTTAAACACTCTGTTGACTCACTGTGCACTCTATTAGACACATCTACCATAATGTAAATTCAGATACAGAAACTGCACAGTTTTTGTTAGTCACCCTCTAATCCTTCATCAGTGCTCACAGGATGCTGATGGCTGTACATCTTTGGTTGGTGGACTATTTTCAGTCCAGCAAAGACACTGAGGTGTTTAAAAACTCCAGCAGTACTGCTGTGTCTGATCCACTCTTACCAGCACAACACACATTATATAACATACTTTAGATTAAGATATCTGGTAAACAATATAGACCTAGTAGTAGTTAAAATTGTATTATTACATATTTTATATTATATATATTTTATATATATTGAATATGCTAAATATTATCCGCTTAGTTATGAGAAATAAAAACTGCCCTATTCTCTGTCTGTTCTCTTGTAAAGAACTATCCTCAAGCACTGTATGAGCACGCTATTGGCAGAGACTGAGAAACGTGAGTGTGAGTGTGAGAGAGAGAGAGAGAGAGAGAGAGCGCGCGCTGTGTGTGCGCGTGCGTGCGTGCGTGCGCGTCTTATAAAGCCTGCTGCGCAGTAGGCTATTTCTGAGCTGGTGCAGTGCCGGTTCACCCATGGTGTGCAGAACAAGGGGGACTTAAAAGGAACACTTAAGTTAGAAAAATCTCCACATAATTTTAGATTTAAGAAGCCATTATCATGAGCTTTATTTCCTCCTCTTCTTCGCTGATGCGATGCTGGGAAACTCACTCCAGCAGCCACCGCCTCTCCCCTATGTCCTTCTCTTACTCGCGCCGGCTGCTGAAGCCCGAACCAGCGGGCTGCTGGGAGCCGAACAAGCTGAGCGTGGTGTGTGCAGAGCTGGTGGGGCGGAGAGCTCAGGAGACCGAGGAGCTGGTGGGTTTGAATGACCGCTTTGCGTCCTACATCGACAAGGTGCGCTACTTGGAACAGCAGAATCGGGTACTGATGATGCAGCTGGAGGCCCTGCAGCACATGCAGTCTCAGCCGTCCCACCTGCACCAACTGTACCAGCAAGAGACACAGCGCCTCCGCCAGCAGCTGAACAGTGATGCTCAGTGTGTGGAGGACATGGAAGCTCAGAGAGAAAAGCTGCGTGTGGCGCGAGGGCAGCTTGAGGAGGACTGGCAGGAAGAGGTGCGGAGGCGCGAGCAGGCTGAGGAGGAGCTGCAGCGCGTGAGAGATGAGGCAGACAGGACAGCACTGTGGACCGCTGACGCTGAGATGAGAGTGATCTCTCTGGTACAGGAGCTGGCCTTCCTGAAGCAGGTGTTCGCAGAGGAGCAGGGGGGACTAAGGGCACAGCTGCAGGTGGCCAGTCTCGGCACGGAGCCGGACGTGAGCAGTGTGAACAAACCAGACCTTTCGACTGCCCTAGGAGAGATCCGTGGCCAGTATGAGAGCCTGGCCAGGCGTAACATGCGGGCGGTTGAGACCTGGTACGAGGGTAAGGTGGCCAGTGTGGAGCAGGTGGCTGATAAGCAGCAGGAAGCCGTACGCTCGGTGCGCGAGGAAACGGCCAAGCACCGGCAGCTGCTGCTAGCCTGCACTGCTGAGGTCGAAACTCTGAAGAGTGTCATCAACTCTCTCAACGGACAGCTCCGAGAGCTGGAGGAGACACAGGGCCAAGAGGTCACCAAGTATCAGGTATATTCCACAAACTACAACTGCGCGATGACTGGCTTGTATCGCGTGCTGCTTTTCGGATTACATTAGCGGCCATAACAAACCAGTGGGGCGAACTATTGCGCATTGTTTTTTAATAAAACAATATTTTTGCTTCTATTGGAAGTTCATTACATTTTGCTGCTGCTATTCGTGGTATTGCATTGAAAAACTCAGTGGCATTGTATTTTAAAATGTCGAATATGATCACAACAGAGAGATACTATAGATTTGGGAAATATTACCATAAATATCTCGTGCCATTTATCACCTTAATATGTTATATAACTGTACTTTTACTGCAGCATCCCCTTTAGCGTAAGTCACGATGTCATTATAGACAGTGCTGTCATGGAATATGATATAAACCACACAAATCAGCTCCCATGCAAGATTGTAACTCAGTGTGGCAAATGCTGCAATATGTGGCATAATCCTACTCCAGAATCATAGCTATGATCCTCTGTTAGCAAAACTGCACTGATACTGACTAAAGCTATTCTCTGCACCAGTGTTTTCTCCCACTCATTCTTTGACATGCTGCACCAAAAACACAATGATGTGTAATAAAGAACATTAAGCCAAAGGTCTGGTCTTAATATGAAGACTATCATGATACTGAGGTTTATATTGCCACGTAATCCTCTGTCCAATTTTGCATATCTGTGGAAAAGTACTGCATTCGCTTTTCACTGCATGAGTTCCTGGCAGGAGCAATACAGTTACAGTGAACTGCAGGACACAGAGCAGGCTGCTGACTCATTGCTAGTGATAACTAGATGTAACATCCTGACATTGTGGTTTGTGCTATTGTGGCTTGATATGCTGCTTATACACACATTTCATATGCGCAAAAGTGATGACTTCTAGGACAGCACTAATTTCAGTCACAAACTATTACAGACTTGAAAATGTAGCAATGTAAAAGAAGCGTAATATATAATGCTTTTTATTATATATAATGTACCTGCCTGTCGTAATATTTCGTACAGTGCTTAACTGCCTCTACGTTTGAGTAAGTGAGTTGGTAAGCGTTTGATGCAATGTGATAGATTGGTTGTGCTGAGGTAGGCTGCAGATTCCATAGCACTCCTGATTCTGGATGCAGAAGATTAATGAAAGACAGTGGATCTGTGTAATTTATTACTGGATGTTAATGGTCTTTGCTAAATGCAGGGGTGTTTCTAGACTGCTTGTTGTACTGGGGCACACACACAGTTTAGAGAGGCACATGTGTACCCCTCTCCTTGCCAATAAGCCATATAGGGCACAACTGTGCAGACATATAAGTCTGTTAAACACTAAATAGTGTATTTAGTATTTCAACAGGCTTCTTTTTATGAGTAGTTGTTCCCCTACGACTGTTTGGCAATCAGATGGGTCTCTGAGTCCCTCTAAATGAAGTGATTTAACACTAAAGTGGACGTAACTCCGCCATGAATGAGAAAGGATGAACAAATTAACTCTTAATTGTTTTAATTAGTTGCGTTAACTAACCCTATGAGATATCATTACCTTCTTTTAAATATTTGGGGATGTCGGTTACTCCATGAGAAAAACTGAAAGAAATTGGCTATTTCTGAAGCATTAGCGGCTCAAGCTTTGGAAAGATGCTGGGGCATTATGGGAAATGTAGTATCTCTAGTGAATTTGTTTGGCAATTCCTATAGATCTGCTCAGCAGTCCCCCCTGATTTTACTGGGGCATGTTGCCCACTAAGGTGGGTCTGATGACGCCCTGGCTCAATGGTACTGTTTAACATTGTTTTGTTCTTTTTTTTGTTTAGATGAGGATAAGTGATTTGGAAAGGGATATTGCTGAGGCCAAAGAGGAGATGGCACACTACTTGAAGGAGTATCAAGATCTACTGAATGTAAAGATGGCTCTGGACATTGAGATTGCAGCCTACAAGTAATTCTCTCATACATTCTCACATCTTGTCTAGTGTCTAGTTTAAGTGTTTGTATGTTTCAGGCTTGCTTGCATTAGTTTTTGCAAGAAAAGTATGTGTAAAAATGTAACTGCAGTGTAGAGTTACAGACTTGTGCTCTGTGTTATGCACTTTGGCTAATACTTGTATTTATGTTTGTTTCAACAGGCAGCTTCTTGAGGGGGAGGAGATTCGGCTGACGTACTATTCGATGCCTATTTTGGCCTAAAGACCAACCTAAAAACCCCACTGATAATCTCCATCCGCTCTGAACCCTTGTCCTTCACTCATTTACTCATATGTTTTACAATTCCCCAAACCCTTAGTCATGACTCTTAAATCAATTTTCATAGTACCTGTCCCCTCCTCCTTCATCATACTCATAATATTCTTCGACTTCCACTCTATCATCCTTTAACACCTAACATGGGGACCTAAAACTAAGTATGAGCCCTTGTTTTACACAAGAGGGAAACCTGGATCTTCCCCTTCTTCTTCACACTTCAAAAGAAACAAGATTGCCACCATGGTGAGAACAGAGAACTAGCACTTGCCCAGCCAGAGCTCAATGTCCTGTTGGCAAATTCAAACTCCATGGTACTTCTCAGTGCCAAACTTGACTGGTGATTAAACACACTGTGTACAAACTCTTAACCAATTGTTTGTAGCTATGTATTGTATTTAGACCCTGTCTTGCTTAAGGCACTAGAAAGGTACAGGGGCAGTAAAATTTTATATGCTTTAAATATGGAATCTGCCATCAGGATGTTCTTCTGCAAACCCCAACCCTGTAACTTAAGTAACATGTTTAAGTTAATAAACCTTAAGATAGTCTGATTCCATTGAAAGCTACAGCACTTCATTTGCTTTTGTTAAGTCTTTTTACAGTATGTGAAAATTTGAACTATTTGCCTTCAATGACAAATATATTGGAGATAAGCCAGACTATTGTAGATGGTATCTCCTGATAAAACACATACATAGTGAATACCTTTGCTCTCATCTGCTTCTTTTTGATTTGCCCATCAATGAGAAACTAAACTAGTGGACAAGAACCAAGCAGGCTCAGGTCTGCTGTACCTCTGCAACTAAAGATAATACCTACTGAATAAAATGATTGAAAGTTCTCCTTGTATGTCTTTAATCTGTAATAATGAGTTATATGTCTTTACGGATGTATGGTAAGGAACATTATTCCCTGATACAATGCACTTTCAGAGGCACTTTTAAGAATAATTTTGACTTTCCCAATTTTACTGGGACATTAAATGCAACCCTTGGGATTTTAGTAGATTTACAGAATAATAAAATTTTACTTTCAAAGTACATAACAAATAATGCATAGACTTCACAACTACAATTTAGGCATTTGCTACTGTAAAAGTTTTTTTTTTCCAAGTTGTCTGCCTTTACATTAAGTAAATATTATCAGCACAATATATTATCAGGAAAGTATCAATACAACAGCAAAAAATAGGTGATGAATGTATATAGTAGAACATTCCTATATATGAAGTTCAGGCATTGCATCTTTTTGCTGCTGCACAAATATACATGCTGCATCACTGGGTAGGTTTGTGAGCAACGTTCCTTTAGTCACAATCATTGGCTGTGCAAGATTGGTAAGAATTGGTGTCATGAAGAAGTAATTGACTGAATAGCTTACCATTTATATGTTTGTGAGTTCAAATCTAGATTTTGCCAAGCTTCCCACTGTTTAAGCCCTGGAGTTTGACCCTTAACTGGTCAGGTCAATATTGTTAAACATAGACATTATTATAGACTAATTTGGACAGGCACTGATATCAAGATGCTTACTTTCTGCTTCCTTTGAGCTGAAGTTGCACAAACAGAAAAGTTCTCTACATAGAATCTATCACTTTCCATCTCTTTCAAAGCACAGCTTCCACAGCTGTCTCTGCTATACTCAGATCTAATTGCAGCTATAGATTTGAATTGGAAGACTTCAGAGCAACTGTGGATATTACTAGAAAAGTCATCCTCTGCTTTCTCAGGCAAAACACTGACTATAAAATCCTTAAACTAATGAGTTAATAAATGATGACTTCCTGGTTTGCAACAATGTTTATGTAGGTAGGATGTGTCAAACTGACATCCTCATAAATGCCCACACACAGAGTTTTCGAGTAAAACATTTGCCCAGGGCGCCAAACTCTCTCCACCGGCCTCCGACCATGGTGTATCATGGTGCCATTACTTCCCCAGGTAAATGGAACATGTACTAATTATAGAGTATTTCAAGGGTGCTCAGGGGTTAGCATTGGAAGAATCTGACAAGTGGGGGATCTACACTGTTTGATCTGACATTACTTCCCTTCAGTGAGCCTTGGGTTTTCAATGCCCTATCACTGTTTTGTGTTTTGATTCTCCACACACCATTGTTTGTAAGTACTTACCACTGCAGACAGGCATTACCCCACAGGTCTTGTCATTTTGAAGATGTTCTGACGCAGTCATCTGGACATAAGTATTTGGCCCTTGTGAAATGCACTTAGTTCTTTACATCTGCCCATTTATGTTCACTTACCCTCTATCTGGTCTTTCTGCGATCTGGCTATCTATATCCATACATCTATCCAACTATTTCTTTATCCGTCTTTAACTGTCTGTCAAACATGTCATGTATCTATCCATATTATAAGTCACAGTGCTCCAAAGCACCAATACAGAAACTAAAAAAATAAATTTCAGACATCATACAAGTATCTGGAAGGAGAGTGGTGAACTGTCACCTTTGCAGAAGAAATTTGGTCAGAAAAGTCTTGAATGACAGGGTCAGATAGAGGATTGGTGAAAGCAAATTGTGTCAAATTGGCTGTAGAACTCACAGCTATGTTCCATAGCAAAAATAAGAGCATTTCCACATACACAATGTGACTCAAAGGGCTGGGACTAAACTGCAGTGTGTCCATAAGAAAACCACTTGATAGCTAATCAGGAAAAAGGCATAAGTTGATGGAAGGCAGAAGGATTGGACTCTGGAAGAATGGAATAATGTCATGGAGTCTGATGAGTCCAGATTTACCCGATTCCAGAGGGATGAGTGCATAACAGTAAGAAGGGAAGCACATGCAGAAATGCAGGCATCATGCATAGTGCCCACTGGACAAGCCTCTGGAAGCAGTGTTATGGTCTGGGCTTGCTTCAGTTGGTCAGGTATTATCTCAGTCATGCTATGTCACCATAAAATGAAGTAAGCTAAGTACCTGTATCTACTGAATGACCATTTTCCTTCAATCACAGATTTTTTATATGGTGGCACTGACATCTTGCAGGGGTACAATGACAAGACTTATCTAGATCAAATTGTGGAAGAGTAGCCCTGGGATGATGATGAATTGTTTTCACACATGAATTGGCCACCACATAGTCTTGACCTTAACCCCACTAAAAAAGTCTCTGGGTTGTGCTGGAACCTCTCTTCTCTTCAGTGCAAGAGATGCACAGTAAGAAAATGCAAACATTGCATAAGTCTGTCAAACCTGATCCATTGCAAATGCACCATGGTAAATCTTTTTAAAAGTTTACTTGCCACACTTGTTTGTAGATGACAGACACAAGGCTACATCTACAAACAAGTATATATCAAACCTAGTAATTCATATTCAGATCGGGCCAATTTAGCATATTAAATTAACCTAATGCATGTCTTTGGACTGTATGAGAAATCCAGAGCAGTTAGAATCAGTGCTAATCACTGGGCCACCATGCGGCCCAAACACTTTTTATTTACTTTTATACTCAGTTATACTTGAATATTTACTTGACTCAAATGTGTGGAAGAAGAAGCATGACAACAATACACTGCATGGAAGGAACTGTAAATACAAGTATATACTTCACCTTGTAATACTGCACCTTGCTGTCCAAACATAAAGCATACTTTCCTTGATTGTGCACTTATTGATTTTACCATTTACAGTCATCATATACATACACACTCTAGGTAAACAATTACATTCTGTAGCATGTATGCACAATTTATCAGCCTCCATTTTGCTCATCCATCAACTTCTATAACACCACCAGTGGCCAAGTATTACCAAGGTATTGAAACCATTCACAGTACAGCAGTGGCACCGACATGGTAGTGTGTGGAGCTGGTATAAAACACCTCAGCGTTACTGTTAGGATGGGATTGAACCACCAATGTGTAGTGTTTTCAAATGAAGTCCTTTAAATTGACTTGTTCCTTAAAATTTAATGTAGACTAAGAGGGTGTGAATATTTTGTAGTCATTTTAAGTCATTTTACTGTTTAAAATGAAACACTATGTGAAACGTATCTAAACTACTGTGTAGGTCTTACGAGGATATATATAACAGCGCATATCAGTACCAGTGGAATTACACAATAGCTTTATGCGCTCGCTATTCTGCGGGTGAACATTGAGTGTCGCAAGTTGCTTACTCCACACACAGGCACAGTCGGTAGAAGAAGAACTTCCTCTGTGAAAGGTCGTGAGCATGGCGACCTTCTGTAGCCGCGTTAGTGTGTACCAGTAGTGCAGTTGTGTTTATATTGCGTCCTGTATGTAGCGCGTGTATTTCAGCAGTATATATTAATTCGACATAGAAATGTTTCAGGCGGTGGCTCGGAGCCGGGCTCCGGCCGCTGTGCTTTTATCTCCTCGGTTATTGGTGCTGGTAGAGAGTGTGAGGGGCAGAAAATCTCGTGCTGACCCGACAGCCAAGTCCAAAGCGGGCCGCATTAAAACCCCTCCTCCGGTGGATCCTGTGGAGATGGTGGTGCTGAAGGAGCGATTCACTCAGTATGATCTGATCATGAGGGCTCTCAGGTAAAATACTGCACCTTGCTGTCCCATCACAAACCGTACTTTCCTTGATTGTGCACTTATTGATCATTTTGCCATTTACAGCTTCATATACGTACACACTCTAGGTAAACATTTACACTCTGTAGCATGTATGTAAAACTTTCCAGCCTCCATTTACCTCATTCGTCATTAGATCTCTGGTCAAGTATTACTGAGGTGTTGGTGACAGATTGCCAGTGTTGGTGGTTCTGAGTCTTCTTTGATTTCAGGCAGACATTGTCTACTTGCATATAATATAATCCCTTGAAATTGGTGATTGTTCATGTTTCACTTTATGCAGATGTTCTGCTCTTTAACTTTGCGGTCATTGTTTGAGTACAGAGTTATACACAAAGTTGTCACTGGCCAGTTGCTTATGAACTGTGTATGTGTATGTTTGTGCAGGTTGCAGTTTAAAGAGGAGATGTTGAGGAAGCGCTATGAAGAAGAAACTGGCTCTTTGGCAGAGGAGAGAGCCAAGCAAGAGGCTGATGAGCACAGATCATTAATGGCCTGGAACGATGCTGAGAACCTCAGACTGCGTAAAATACGGTGAGACAGTAACACGGAATTAAAAATAAGGTTCAACTCGCAGACTATACTCCCGAAATTAAATACATGTGTGAACTATGTGTTAGTGAGCTACGTGTGCAGAAAGAGACTGAGGCAGCTGAACAGAAGAGCAACGAGGCAGCCATTTTGAGACAACAAGCACTGGATAATTATGTCAAAGAAAAAGAGCGAGAGATCCTGCAGCTACAGGTGGGAACGAAACAGTTTCTGTCTATTTCCGGTTTCATTTTGTGCGTAATTAGTATCGGTGTATGCATGCTACATGCAGTGGTGCTTGAAAGTTTGTGAACCGTTTAGAATTTTCTATATTTCTACATAAATATGACCTAAAACATCATCATATTTTCACACAAGTCCTAAAAGTAGATCAGGAGAACCCAGTTAAACAACTGACAAAAATATTACAGTTGTTCATTTATTTATTGAGGAAAATGATCCAATATAACATATTAGTGAGTGGCAAAAGTATGTGAACCTCTAGGAATAGCAGTTAATTTGAAGGTGAAATTAGAGTCCGGTGTTTGCGATCAATGGGATGACAATCAGGTGTGAGTGGGCACCCTGTTTTATTTAAATAACAGGAATCTATCAAAGTCTGCTCTTCACAACATGTTTGTGGAAGTGTATCATGGCACGAACAAAGGAGATTACTGAGGACCTCAGAAAAATAGTTTTTTTCAGGATGGAAAAGGTTACAAAACCATCTCTAAAAAGTTTGGACTCCACCAATCCACAGTCAGACAGATTGTGTACAAATGGAGGAAATTCAAGACCGTTGTTACCCTCCCCAGGAGTGGTCGACCAACAAAGATCACTCCAAGAGCAATTCGTGTAATAGTTGGCGAGGTCACAAAGGACCCCAGGGTAACTTCTAAGCAACTGAAGGCCTCTCTCACATTGTCTAATGTTAATGTTCATGAGTCCACCATCAGAAGAACACTGAACAACAATGGTATGCATGGCAAGGTTGCAAGGAGAAAGCCACTGCTCTCCAAAAAGAACATTGCTGCTCATCTGCAGTTTGCTAAAGATCACGTGGACAAGCCAGGAGGCTATTGGAAGAATGTTTTGTGGATGGATGAGACCAAAATGGAACGTTTTGGTTTAAACGAAAAGCGCTATGTTGGAGAAAGGAAAAAACTGCATTCCAGCATAAGAACTTTATCCCATCTGTGAAACATGGTGGTGGTAGTATCATGGTTTGGGCCTGTTTTGCTGCATTTAGGCCAGGACGACTTGCCATCATTGATGGAACAATGAATTCTAAATCATATCAGAGAATTCTAAAGGAAAATGTCAGGAAATCTGTCCATGAATTGAATCTCAAGAGAATAAAGAATAAAATAAAAAAATCCTGAGTCCTGACCTTAATCGAATCAAAATGTTGTAGAAGGACCTGAAGCAAGCAGTTAATGTGAGGAAACCCACCAACATCCCAGAGCTGAAGCTGTTCTGTATGGAGGAATGGGCTAACATTCCTCCAAGCCGGTGTGCAGGACTGATCAACAGTTAGAGGAAACGTTTAGTTGCAGTTATTGCTGCACAGGGGGGGTCACACCAGATACTGAAAGCAAAGGTTTACATACTTTTGCCACTCACTAATATGTAATATTGGATAATTTTTCTCAATAAAAAAATGACAAAGTATAATATTTTTGTCTCATTTGTTTAACTGGGTTCTCTTTATCTACTTTTAGGACTTGTGTGAAACTCATGATGTTGTAGGTCATATTAATGCAGAAATATAGCTAATTCTAAAGGGTTCACAAACCTTCAAGCACCTATGTAGAATATAATAGTAGGGATTTCTGCTGTTTGGACGCAGTTGGTCTAGTTTGAACTCGCAAATACCTGATTGGCCACATATTAGAACAGGAGCCTTGACAAGCCCAAACAATCTAATTATCGTTTTGTTTTATGTAGATGAAACTCAACATGTTTCTTCAATGAATTTTCAAAGTGTGACAGTTGAGACTTTTTGTGCTGTGCTTTGACTTCTTCAAAAAGTGTAATGCGAGTCAAATTTGTTAATGTCAATTAAGCTGTTGCATTGATAAGTTGCAATGTCACTGATGACACAAAGAAACAAAAATACAGAATAAACGATGGGGTAACAAAGTACACTCCTGTTAAAAAAGAAAAAAAGGGCCAAATCTGAAATTGTGAAATATTAAGCTTTTATAGTTCCTAATAACAGACAGACAGACAGACTTTTTTATTGTCATTCAAATTTACACCGTACAGTGCTCATAATAATGATATGTCGTTGCCTTAACAAATAACAAACAGTTGGTCATAACATGATCAAGAACTAAAAGTGTACTCCTGAGACCTGTGGCACCATGTCTACCAAGGTAAACCAGTGTGAAATTCTGGAATTTTGTTTAATGTTATCTTTTCATAGAAAAGGTGCTTTCAGAAGATTGCTCACTTTGAACTCAACAGTTGTGCTGGAGTGTGGCTGTATTCACAAACTTTGGCCACGAGAGAAACTGAAAACAGTACATTACAAGAAATGCAGTAGTTTCAAATACGACGCTACTGGTAGTGGTTACATGCTGTGATCAGTTATGTAGTCATCCCATTCCTAATCTGGACTCACAACTCATACCATCACAAAATTTCTTTTTCAGGAAGAGGCAAAGAACTTCGTAACACTGGAAAACTTGGATCAGCGCATTGAAGAAGCTCTGGACAACCCGAAAAACTACAACTTTGCTGTCGATAAAGAGGGAAGAATGGTCAAGAGGACTGCATTTCAATAATAATAAAAAAACAGACTAAACTGTCAGGATTAAAGAGACTGTCATCATGAGTGCATCATGAGTCAATCATGAGTGCTCATCACAGCTCAAGAATCACATCTGACTGTAAGCTTCTGTTGTAATGAAATGTTGTTTTGTTTTCATTAGTTGTTAACTAAATGTCTGTAATTAAACATATAGATAATGTGTATCTTTGGAGCGTTAGTATATTTGTTGTATGGTGAAGTACTAGAGTAAGATGGCACTTCTAGTGATGAATGGTCGCTGGTCATTGGTGGTATAGCCCTGCAGTCTGGTCAAATAACCAAATAATGACTTATCATGACATCTGCAGAGAGTACATTTTGAAATAATGAGTACTTTACTGATTCCAGGAGGTAATTTTAGTTGCAGCAGCATACAGTGACATAAGATTAAACAGTGACAATCAAATCACTTAGGGTTAAGCGTCTTTGGGTTTGTGAAAGGTGCTATTCAAATTGAATGTATTATTATTATTGTTATTATTATTATTATTATTATTATTATTATTATTACAATTACCAAATTTTTTTTACGTGACTATAAACTGAATTGAGAGATGGGTATAGGCTGAGCAAAATTGTAGGAATAGAAATCTTATAAAAATAGAATATTATTAAACAAAATATTATATAAAAGGAAACTGAATTGGGAGGCAAGTTGTTGCAGCGGTTAACACCGTTGTCTCACAGCTCCAGAGGTCCTTGGTTCGGCTCCTTGCCTGAACTCTGGATTTGTTTGTTCTCCCTGAGTCTGTGTGAGTAGCATTCCAAAGATATGTGTTAGGACAGTTGGCGCATCTAAAATATCCCTGTGTGCGCATGTATGTGTGAGAACATGTGCCCTATCTAGGGTTAGTTCCCTCCTAACTCAACATACTGCTAATTAGGCCACAGGTCCTGGTGACTCTGAACTGGATTGGTCTGAAAATTAATGAAAAAATTAAGTAGAATAAAATTTAAATAATACAAAGTAATACTGCATCAACTGTAAAACATAACATTTTTTGCATTTCCAAAAAAAAAAACCTAAAACTCATTCACTGGCATGGAGCTGATTAAAAGCAACTGTACCTTGTTGCATCGTGGTTGGGAACTGAAGATGTCTCTCAACTTAATAAGGGTGTGATGGAGGAAATGGGAGACAACATCCATGAAATGAAGCAATTTATCCATCATACTTCTCTAAACTACCAGCTCTAGTGAGTCCAGTTTGGTCCTTGTAAGCTGATCTGCTGCTGGAATCTCCTGCTTTCATGCTACTGCATTAACACATGGTATAGAAAATGATACTTGTTTCCACAGACAGGTAGAACTTTGCAGCATCTTGCTTTCTCAAAAAGTAGGGTTTGCTCTGCTCTTTCCTGTAATGTGCCTAGGTGTTACACATTCACTCCATTTTGAGGTCAAAGTGCACCCAGGATAGAGACAAGGGAGGGAAAAAATGGTGAAACCCAAAAATTTTAGTGGTAAATCTGCCAAAGGTATGCTTATTGTACAGAGCCCTTGTTTTGTACAGTAAACCAAGTTTTCTTCTTTATACAGTGTGTACATAGATAACTGGGGTTTCAGCCATGTAGTTAAAAACGAGGTTATATAAAATGTTTGTCCCTTAATGACAAACACAGTGGACCTCAAAAAAGGTCAAGGACAAGTATATACCCTACCTGGTCTATTACACTGTATTACCAGTTTATTGGCTGCACAATATAATAAACTACATGAACATGAACAAGCTAATAAGATATAAGGTCACCATTTGTCTCCAGAACAGCTTTACTTGTTCTTGGAATGGTTTGGGGTAAGATGTTAGACCATTCATCTAGAAGAAATATTTCTTTGAGGAATGAAGGATAAAGCATATTTGAAATCTGACAATTGACAGAGCCATGCAAAAGAGATTAAACCACTGAAGGATGTGGCATCATCTGGGTGGCATGGACCTCGACGTACAGAATCCTAATCCCCTTTTTCTTTGTACCTTTTTGGCCAACTGTCGCCCTGAAGTGCAAACAGCACTCAAATTCCAGTTTAGCGATCGTTCTAATCTAAAGATTGAGGATGCTGCTAAGAAATTGCGTACACTGGAAGCTGACGGTTTGTTTGAAACCAAAGCAGGCAATAAGGCATGTTTGAGTGTAGCAGGAGGTGGACCGCAGAATAAAGGTCGTGGTCGTGATGGCCAGGGCCAGAAAAAGAAAGGGAAATGTCATTATTGTGGTAAGGAAGGTCATTGGTATACGTGAGTGTAGAAAGAAACGAGAAATGAGGCCTCAGGCTATACTGAGGGCCGTCAGCCCAGTGGACAACAACAATTTCCGCCGCCTCCGCAACAATGGAAAAACCAGACACAACACCGGGGCCTCGCTCCACCGGGCCCTGAGAGACCCTATCAGGGTTACTAGGGGTGCCTACAGAGTAAGGAGCCCCCGACTATTAGTATGTTGAACCTCTCGTTCACTTCCCCAGCTAACAGAGACCTGCCTATTATCATGTTGTCTGTGGGAGAAACTGAATATCCGTTCCTGTTGGACACTGGTGCTACCATGTCCTCTTTGGGACAATCTTACGGGGGTGCTCTTTCTTCACGGTCGGTTAGCTCTGTGGGAATTGACGGGGTTCCTTTTGACTCTTATTTTACTCCCCTACTGCCTGTACCTTGTCCTGATGACCCTTCTTTGTATCTGATGCATTCTTTTGTGTACATGCCCGATTGCCCTTTTTCTTTATTGGGAAGGACTTTCAGTGGTTCACGATTGACTGTGTGTGTGCCTGATGTGTGTCACCCCTCCTTTACTGCTCTCTCTCTGTCATCTCTCTAGAAGAGACATTGAGGAAGTGTATTTGTCCGTCTCTAACACTCCTCCTGTTTTTCTACAACAGTTACCGCTTACTCTGTGGGCTGATCATAAGGACGATGTGGGGTTTGTTTCCTGCGCCCCCTATGAGGCCACTATCAAACATACTGATCCTGTATACATTAGACAATACCCCCTAACACCAGCTAAAGCTGCCGATATTGACTGTGTTCTCTCTTCCCTTCTACAGCAAGGTGTGGTGGTTCCGTGCACAAGTCCATACAACACACCAGTTAATCCTGTTCCCAAGCCCGATGGCTCATGGCGTTTCACACAAGACCTCAGAAAAATTAACTCAATTGTTATTCCAGTTGCTCCAATAGTGCCAGATGTGCCTTCTATAATTGCTTCGATTCCTCACAATCATTGTTGTTTCTCTGTGATTGACTTATGTTCTGCCTTTTTCAGCATTCCTGTTGGAAAGCAGACACAGCCTCTGTTCGCCTTCACGCACAGGGGCCGACAGTACACATGGACAAGACTCCCTCAGGGGTACATTGATTCACCTGCAGTGTCTGCCGCTGCTGTCCGAGATGCGTTACGGGACCTGACCATTCCCCCTAGCTCTGTTGTGTTGCAGTACGCTGACGACCTTCTCGTCTCTGCTGTTGATGAGCCCACCTGCAGAGAAGCCACTATCATTCTGTTGCAGAGACTGGCTGAAAAGGGTTTCAAGGTATCTCGTTCCAAGCTCCAATGCTGCCTTCCCTCCGTTCAGTATCTGGGACACGAACTCTCCCAAGGTTGTCGCCGTCTGACACGAGACCGAATACAAGTTATCGTCAACACTGAACGCCCTGCGACAAAGCACGCGTCTATGGCCTTCCTGGGACCGATGAACTATTGTAGGCAACGGATACCCGACTGCTCATACTATGACAAATGCCTGCGCTCCGCCATTCGCCACAATGATCCTCTGACAGAACCTCTGGTCTGGACTCATGACATGAACAATGCCTTTTCTGAACTGAAGCGGGCCCTGTGTGTTGCCCCTGCACTAGGCCTGCCCAACTATGACCTGCCTTTTCACTTGTGGGTCACACAGCAACTAGGCTCTGCGGCCGCCGTCCCGGCACAGCGGCACGGAGGTGGTCTACGCCCATGTGCGTATCTCTCTAAAACTTTAGACACCGTGGCACAAGGTTTGCCCTCATGTCCGCGTGCTGTCGCCGCCTGTGCGTCGATGGTGACGGATGCTCAGAAAATTGTCCTGTCGCACCCTTTGATACTTCACACTTCCCACCAGGTAACGCACATTTTACGTCATTTAAGTACACGACACCTGTCCGCTCGGCGCCGATCAGGTTATGAGGCCATCTCACCGGGCACCGAAAACTTGACTATAAAATCGACGTCCTCACATGACACGCATGCGCATGCCCTGCAGCGCCTTATAAACGCGCAGGATGACTGTGAACCAATTACTGATGACACTGATCACGATTGCATGTCTTCCATTGTGCACGAAACCAGCATCAGAGCTGATCTGTCTTCTCTCCCTCTCCCAACAGGAGATGTTCTCTTTGTCGATGGTTCCTGTTCTAAGCCTGCAAATGGTATTTCCTGTGTGGTTATTCTGTTTGTCGTTTACCTGATGTTGTTATAGAGGCTTTCTCCTTGCCTTTTTCTTCCGCTCAGGCTGCTGAACTGTATGCATTAACCCGTGCGTGTGTGATCTCACAGGACCATGACGTGACTATTTACACTGACTCTCGCTACGCCTTTGGGGTAGCTCATGACATGGGTCGCATTTGGGAGTCTCGAGGCTTCATAGGTGCTGATGGTAAGCCCATTTCGCATCAAACTCTTGTATAGGACCTGATTGCTTCCTTTTCTCTGCCTAGATCTTTAGCCATTGTCAAAACTAAGGCTCATTCTCATGACAACACGGACGAGGCCTGTGGTAATTCCCTTGCTGACCGCATGGCTAAGCAGGCTGCTTCCTCTGGTAGCCCGTCTCCTTTCCTGAATACCTGTTTGGTCTCTCGTAGTCACATGGTAAGTGCTGTCTTACCAGATGTCGATTTGCCTAGTTTACAGGCTTCCGCCTCGCCCTCTGATTGTGAGTTCTGGCAATCACACGGCTGCAGCATCGTGAATGGCATCAAGGTTGACGCCAAAGGCCGAATCTGTCTCCCTCGTCCGTGTACTCCTTTTCTCGTCCGTGAGTTTCATGGCCCCACTCATCGCGGACGAAAAGGGGTAGCGGAGGACCTCATGGATGTCTTCTGCATTCAGAATCTGCACAAAGATACACACGCTATCCTCGATAGGTGTCTCACCTGTGCCCAAAACAATGTTTCAAAGCCCGGTGCCATACACCAACACATCCCAACTCCAGACACTCCTTTTCAGGAGTGGCAAGTCGATTTTACGCATGTGCCAAAATGGGGCCCCTACAAATATCTCCTGGTACTGGTAGACAAATTTTCGAAGTGGGTAGAAGCGTTTCCTTGTGCTAAGGAAGACGCCAAGACAGTGGTGGCAAAACTGACCCAAGAAATTATCCCACAATACGGGATACCTGTGGGACTGGATTCTGATAAAGGTACTCCTTTCACTTCAAAAGTCACACAATTATTATGCGCTGAGCTAAAAGTCAATTGGAAATTCCACATTCCTTACCACCCCCAATCATCCGGCATGGTGGAAAGGACCAATCGTACCTTGGAAAGCAAATTACGGAAAACCATGCAAGACATGGGAAACAAAAATTGGCTTCACAGCTTACCCTTGGTTTTAGCTGACATGAGAATGTCCTCCTTGATGGCTTTGGACCATCTGTCCCCTTATGAGGTAGTAATGGGACGCCCCTTTCCGGTACCTTGGCGAAAGGGAATGCAGGCTGTGGGTGCAACCGACCTAGAAGTACAACTCAGTGAGTACTCTGCAGGACTCATCCAAAATTTGAACGATTATTGGATAAGGGTAAATCAAAAGAAACCATCATCCCTATTGGGCATACCCACGATATTGAGGTGGGAGACAAAGTATTGATCAAAAGATTGGACCGAGAAAGTCTGACTTTATCTGATCCTTTATACAGTGGTCCTGCAGAAGTAATTGCTGTAACTAGGACCGCCGTACTGACTGATCTTTTTCCACAGTGGATCCATGCAACAAGGATCAAGAAAGCCCCCTCTCCGGTCACTGCGTCAAATCC
Organism: Ancistrus triradiatus; assembly: GCA_025084515.1. Lineage (NCBI taxonomy): Eukaryota > Metazoa > Chordata > Actinopteri > Siluriformes > Loricariidae > Ancistrus > Ancistrus triradiatus. Next base: position 191,526 of record JAJAGP010000900.1, on the reverse strand, counting down.
AGTGCCCATGAAGTAATGATTTCTTTATCTTTCAGTAACCACTGACAACAGCTGACAAGTCCTTGCAGGAGCCTACCTCTGGCGTTTGGGAACACCCAGTAATCGAGGGAGGCCTGTCGGTGAGTCACAAAGGAGCTGAAAGGATAAAAAGTGACTGGCAATTGCCGCCGGTACGAAGAGGGGTCCCTATCATTCGAACCACAAGATCGTCTGACAACTGATACACAGCCAGTGACCAGTATGGCTGTCGGCTGGATCCTAGTCTTAGGATTGCTACACGTCTGCATCCCGCAAGTGACATCAAGTCCACATGATAATACCTTTTGGCAATATGCCAATTGGACTGCAAAATTGTATACAAATGAGTCATGCTATGTTTGTCATCTTCTTCCTGCTGCTGTGACAACTGTTTCTAGGGACCAGTTAGCCGCCGTTTAAATAGTGATACTAGCTTAATGATAGTATCAAAAAGGGGATTGAAAGATATAATCAGTATTAACAGTTCACGATAATTACATGGCTCTGTTGCAAGCGATGTTATTTTGTACAGAATGTTCTGTCCCTGCTCTGAAAACTGCAAGGCTTAGAGCCACCATGACCTACTCCACGACTTTTTCCTGTTTTTGGAATAGTTGGTTTCTGTGACCAGGGTCTCACCCCGACCTGTATAACTTTGTAACTTCTCCTTTTCCCATGAACATGTGTACCCTCACCCTCCTTACTTCCCCTTCTGTTCCCACGCGAGCTCGCCTTGCAAGAGTATAAGTACCGCTGTATGTGTATGTCTATTTTGAGATCCTTGAATAAACCCTATGCTGCTCAAAGCTTTGTGGTGGTTTCTTCACTGAACTCCCAGCGCTGCACGGATGGGACCTGCACAGGGGAGGTCAGATAGGACGAGGCTCGCATAACTATCTAACAACCACTAATAAGTTTAGCAACCTATATGTGAAAGTAATCTTCCTGGAATATTGTCAGGGTTTGAATTTGCACCATAAGGTGAACCCATCTTTTAAAAATATTTGTTGTTATACAGTAGGGCAAAAAAGTATTTAGTCAGCCACTGATTGTGCAAGTTCTCCTACTTAGAAAGATGAGAGAGGTCTGTAATTTTCATCATAGGTACACTTCAACTATGAGAGACAAAATCTCAGAAAAGAAATCCAGGAAATCACATTATATGATTTTTAAAGAATTTAATTGTAAATCATGGTGGAAAATAAGTATTTGGTCACCCACAAACAAGCAAGATTTCTGTCTCAAACAGACCTGTAACTTCTTCTTTAAGAAGCTCTTCTGTCCTCCACTTGTTACCTGTATTAATGGCACCTGTTTGACCTCGTTATCTGTATAAAAGACACCTGTCCACAGCCTCAAACAGTCTGAGACCATGGCCAAGACCAAAGAGCTGTCAAAGGACACCAGGAAGAAAATTGTAGACCTGCACCAGGCTGGGAGGAGTGAATCTACAATAGGCAAGCAGGTTGGTGTGAATAAATCAACTGTGGAAGCAATTGTAAGACATACAAGACCATTGATAATCTCCCTCGATCTGGGGCTCCACGCAAGATCTCATCCCATGGGGTCAAAATGATTATGTGAACGATGAGCAAAAATCCCAGAACTACACGGAGGGACCTGATATATGACCTGCAGAAAGCTGGGAACAAAGTAACAAAGACTACCAACAGTAACACACTACGAGACTCTGCAGTGCCAGGCGTGCCCCTCTGTTTAAGCCAATACATGTCCAGGCCCGTCTGAAGTTTTCCAGAGAGCATATGGATGATACAGAAGAGGATTGGGAGAATATCATGTGGTCAGATGAAACCAAAATAGAACTTTTCGGTAAAAACTCAACTGGATGAAAAAGGATGCTGAGTTGCATCCCAAGAACACCATACCTACTGTGAAGCATGGGGGTGGTGCTGTTTTTCTGCAGAGGGGACAGGACAACTAATCCGTGTTACGGGAAGAATGAATGGGGCCATGTATCGTGAGATTTTAAGCCAAAACCTCCTTCCATCAGTGAGAGCATTGAAGACAAAACGTGGCTGTATCTTCCAGCATGACAATGATCCCAAACACACCGCTCGGGCAACGAAGGAGTGGCTCCGTTAAAAGCATTTCAAGGTTTTGGAGTGGCCTAGCCAGTCTCCAGACCTCAACCCCATAGAAAATGTGTGGAGGGAGTTGAAAGTCCGTTTTGCAGCAAACATCACTGCTCTAGAGGAGATCTGCATGGAGGAATGGGCCAAAATACCAGCTACAGTGCTTGCCAACCTGGTGAAGACTTACAGGAAACGTTTGACCTCTGTCATTGCCAACAAAGGTTATGTTATAAAGTATTGAGTTGAATCAAATTTATTGACCAGATACTTATTTTCCACCATAATTTACAATGAAATTCTTTAAAAATCCTACAATGTGATTTCCTGAATTTTTTTTCTCATTTTGTCTCTCATAGTTGAAGTGTACCTATGATGAAAATTACAGACCTCTCTCATTTTTCTAAGTAGGAGAACTTGCACAATCAGTGGCTGACTAAATACTTTTTTGCCCCACTGTTTTAGTTATCCAAAGCTGTCTTTTGACCTAATTTCTGTTGATCCAAAGAATGTGTCAAACATTTTACGGATCCTCAGTACTTAACAGCGGCAGTGATGTTGATTGAAGGCTTTTTGTGGCTTCCTCCAAACACACTTCTGCACAAATGTAGATATTTTGAGGTAGTATCAATTTTACTTTTGTTCCCTTACTGATCAGGTCTACAGGTTTGTGCTCCACATTACACTGAGTTAGGATTCTTGGTGGAACTGGATTTTAAGTGTGCTCGTTTAATTATGTGGCTTTACTTTTGGGACATTTAGCTTCCTTTTGCAACATTCGGTTGACCCTCTAGATACCTAGGAATCAGTGCAAACATCAAGATTGACAGGTCAAGGAGAAAGGGATGAATTTGAGGTTAAGTATCCAACTTGCTATAATAAACATGTATACTGACAGGACCACGGCAAGACCACGAGCGTTCTATGTGGTAAAAGGAGGTTTATGCTGTTTAGTACTGGTCTGGCGCTGGAAGCTGGTGAACTGGTGAATGTATTGTTGGTAAAAAGTCTTCCCAGGTAAAAATGTACTGTGAAATTTGACAGTAGAACCATGAAGTGGCCAAATTACCACCAAAATTCATAGTACAACTTTGAAATAATTCATGGTCAGTCCACCAAGTTTACAGTTGTACTATGAAATTTCACAGTTGAACCATGAAGTGGCCAAATTACCATCAAAAATTCATAGTAGAACTGTGAACTTCATGGTCAAACTTTGAAAGTTCACATTAAAACTGTCAATCAAGTCACAGTTTTACTATGAAAATTCACAGTACATTTTATCCTGGGTGCTAGCGTACCTGTGTCCAAACACAACATATATGTCTTTGCTCTATTTTTAGCAGGACATAAGCTAGACACAATAATGTTTAGACATGAGTATGTCTCACAAATGAATATTTGTAAAGCTGACGTCTCAAAACTGTCAAATTATTTAAACGCTGTCTTAAAATTGCAGTAACTCGAGATGGCCCATAGGTTGCAGCATTTATACATTTCATACGTCGTGACGTGTACGTTTCGTAGTACGTAAACGAGAAAAGCCCAACTGGTCTGGCATGAGGCGTTTTGATTGGACTTGTCCAGACATGCGCAGCTTGTTGAGTTCCGTTCATTGTGGGTGTTGCCGAATTCTTCATAAAGTGTGGTGTTTATAAACTTAAATCCTAAGTTCATCTTGGTTGTGTTTAATGTGTACAGTAAATTACGTTACGTTTTCGTATTGAGGATTATGTGAGGAAAAGCGGTTATAAAAGTCTAACTGGGATTCATTTCAGGAGTGGATTCTGATGCAATATGGCAACAAGACCTGTAACTAGTTCTGTTATTCAGGTCATTAGGACATGTCTCCATGAGAATGGACGTCAGGTGAAAGTGTCACCTGTGAAAACTGTGAGATGTTTATCCTACACGTCTCCAGAAAAACAAATTATAGGAAACACTGCTGTGGACAGAGGAAGTGAAGGCAATAGTAGAGGCAACTACAGTAAGGGCAGCTCATCTCGCTCTTCTTTCGTCGCTGCAGTGGCTGTAGGACTGGGACTGAGTGGATCTGCTCTGTACAAAAGCAGTGATGATCGGGATAACGACACTTTTCTGGGGACAGAGTATTTTCGAAACACTCTGTTCAACTACCTCGTGTCTACCGCCCAGTGTGCTTCCCCGTACAAGCCAGACAGTCCACGCTACAGGTACAACTTCATCGCAGATGTGGTGGAGAAATCTGCTCCTGCTGTAGTCTACATCGAGATCGTAGGACGGTGAGTTCAGGCTAAAGTGAACGAACACTGACGTCTTGCTATAGATATCTCAATAATCACAGGATAAATTAGGTTATGTTGTCCAGTGTCCATGTTCAGTGATTAAGGCTGGACTACTAATCGGAAGGTTGTAAGTTCAAGTCTCAACTGCGCCAATCTGTCTCTGTTGGGCTTCTGAGCAAGGCTTTCAACCTTCTACTCGTCAAAATATAGTGTAATATTTTAAAGGTCGGGATGGTTCACTATTTAAGCCACTAGACTACTAATTAGAAGGTTGTGAATTCAAATCCCATGTCTGTGTGGAGTCTGCATGTCCTCCACCTGTCCACGTGGGTTTACTCTGGGCACTCTTTCTCCCACAATCCAAAGACATGCATGTTAGGTTAACTGATTATGCTAAATTGGCACTGACTAGAGTGTGTGCTGACAGCGACGCAACGTTAAACCAAATAAACAAACAAACTGGTCCAGGGTCTAACCAGCAGCAAAGGGAACCAGGCAGAAACCTCCCAAGGACAAGTCACCCGTCCATCATAATACACACACACACACACACTGGGACCCTTTAGATGCCAACTGACCAATGTGTGTATTTATAATAAACAGAACACGTGACATCATGTGTCTCCACGATGCACGTTGTGACATTTTTTGCGATGCATAGATACACTCCTAATATCTACAATTATGCTTTTTTTAATCCAGAGAGACTTATCAACAGTCACAAGTCAGCAAGCTTTTGAGCCCAAAAATTTCCAGTTAGTGCCCCACTGTTTTAACAGCTGAGCAGTTATGAGTTAAGTACAATAACAACTGAGCCACCATTGATTCTTGTCGTCTGTAGGCATATTGTAGTGGAACACACTAGCAGTGTATCTCCTGGACTCAGTTAATTGAAACATTCTTTTAGTTAATGAAAGCTCTTTGTACTTCTTAGTATTGGTATTTATACTGTAATGAGTAGGCTAAGCTGTGCTGTGCATCTTTCCTTAACAGGCATCCGTTCTCTGGACGCGAGATCCCGATCTCTAATGGTTCTGGCTTTATCATCAGTGCTGATGGCCTAATAGTGACCAATGCCCATGTAGTAGCCAACAAACGTGGCGTTCGAGTTAAAGTTGCCAACGGAGAGACGTACAATGCCACTGTGCAGGATGTGGACCAGGTTGCAGACATCGCGACTATTAAAATCAGTGCCAGGGTAATGAGCAATGATGATGTCACAGGAATTCGTTCTATGGTACAGCTCATAGTTGTCTATATGGATTATCCTCTCTGATTTATTTTCTGTGCCTCTCTCCAGCATCCTCTGCCGACTTTGAATCTTGGCAAGTCAGCAGATGTGCGCCATGGGGAGTTTGTGGTTGCCATGGGGAGTCCCTTTGCTCTGAGGAACACCATAACATCTGGCATAGTTAGCTCGACTCAAAGAGGCAGCAGAGAGCTGGGCCTGTCCAACGGCAACATGGACTACATACAGACCGATGCTGCAATAGATGTGAGCATTCACTTGTACATTATTAAGTTGAACATGGAGAAATGGTGATTCCACTGTGTGGTTGCAGAATTATTACAATTCAAGAATAAAGGAAACAAGCATATTTTGATACTTAAAGGTAGGAGTATGTGATGTGGTGATTTTGGATTCAAAAGTCTCCACGATCTGTCTTAACAGAGAGAGTATGAGAACTGTCAAACAGGACACATTTTATACCTTCTGCTGAAGCTACTGGCATGACACCCTAAGGTGTTTTTTAGCATGCAGATGCTACACTATTCCTGAGTCCAGCTCATGTTTTCATTTACAAACACACAATTAAACCAGTAGTAGCCCAGAGTGGATGAGTCCTTAATATTTCTTTATTTGGCAACACAGTAACATTGTTGGCAACACACAGGAGCTGGGGACTGAAAAAAAATCATTAGTTATATGGAACTAGTTTTTTATAAACTATATTTTTGTTTACTATTATAATTCTGAAGATCTCGGACATCAAAGCAAAGAGACGTTTATCAGATGTATTACTATGTTATTGTTTGTGGAACTAGAGCCTGGTGGTATTATGTATTTTGTGAAACTGATGATATGTTATATTTATATTTAAAGGGATTTTAAGGATATACAATGTGTCATATGAGTTCCTTTTGATGAAGTCAACGCAGTGTCAGTGAAATTTGGGCTCTTTGATCTAACCAGTGATGCAAAATAGATTTTAAAGCATCCAGTCACTTTCAGTTACCAATTAAGAGAGAAATACCATCAGTCCACAATAAGTGTGTATAATAAATGTGAAATCAGTGGTGCAAACCCTATTAAATTTCATAAATGGTCTGCTTTTTTTTACAGTTTGGGAATTCAGGTGGTCCTCTGATTAATTTGGTGAGTTGATCAATTGTGAGTGGACAACACACACACAACATAGGTTTTATATATATATATATATATATATATATATATATATATATATATATAATAACACTCAACTCTAGGCAAGTTCTCTTACGATATTGATGATTGTTAGGATGGTGAAGTCATTGGCATTAACACCATGAAGGTGACTGCCGGAATCTCCTTTGCCATTCCCTCCGACAGACTACGTCAGTTCCTCGAACATGCTGCAGATAGAAAAAGTAAGATTGATTTTTGTCTATATTGCCTTATCCATGAGTGACATTGTCTTTTTCTGTTAATGATGTTGTCTATGAACTTCTTGTTGCTCTCCCTTCTTTTTGCATTCAGAGTCCTCGTTCAGTGAGTCTGAGAGCAAACGTCGCTACATAGGTGTGATGATGTTAACTCTTACACACAGGTACCATACACTAATCACAAATAGAAATGCACTAAATTGTCTAGTTACAGGTGAGGATCCAAGCAGGACTGGAGTGTCACTTGACGTATTTCATTATGTTTTAGAATAATTGCTGAACTGAAGATGCGTGATCCTTCATTCCCTGATGTAACACATGGTGTCCTCATCCATCGGGTCATCACTGGCTCTCCAGCTAACAGGTAAGCAGAAATACCATAGTCACGTATATAGCCTGCTTACACCTTTAACACCAGGCTCCTGAATTGATTGCTCACACTTGGGCACTGTTTAGTACAGAAGTCAAATACAGCGGTATCTCTGTGTTTGTTGTTATTCATTCCAGAAATCACGTTGATTGCTGAAAACCAAGAGTACCGATAGATTTCTTCCCATAAGGAATAATGCAAACTGAATGAATCTGTTCCAGACCCCCAGAAAATCCACACTGTATAAATCATTATATGCATTAATGGAGTTGTGTACTTAAACACTATATACAGGGTGTCTATAAAGGAAGTCCCACTTTAACATTGTTATTACGTGCGTTGATGTTTGTCACATCACCCCCGGGGCTCTCATTGAATCGATGTAATGTGGATAAAACATGGGCTCTTTTGTGCTTAATATAAATCTGAAAACAGCCTCTCGTATACGTTGGTCGGTGAGTAAAAAATGTATTGACGTGAGATACCCTGTATACACCGACTGAATACTACTGGCACTCACAACATGAGTGAACACAGTATTTAAAGAAAAAAAAAGACTCCAGCAGCACTGCTGTGTCTGATCCACTTATTTCAGCACAACACACACAACCACACCACCACCACATCAGTATCACTGCAGTGCTGAGTATGATCCACCACCCAAATAGTACCTGATCTGTGAGGGTCCTGACCATTAGAGAACAAAGTAAAGGGGACTTACAAAGTATGTAGAGAGACAGATAGACTACAGACTGTAATTACAGAACTACAAAGTGCTTCTATATGGTAAATGTAACTACAGTGGGACAAATAAGTATTTAGTCAGCTACTGATTGTGCAAGTTCTCCTACTTTAGAAAGTTTAGAGAGGTCTGTAATTTTCATCAAAGGTATACTATAACTATGAGAGACAAAATGGGGGAAAAAATATAGGAAATCACATTGTTGGATTTTTTAAAGAATTTAATTGTAAATCATGGTGGAAAATAAGTATTTGGTCACCCACAAACAAACAAGATTTCTGGCTCTCACAGACCTGTAACTTCTTTAAGAAGCTCTTCTGTCCTCCACTTGTTACCTGTATTAATGGCACCTGTTTGTCCTTATTATCTGTAAAAAAGACACCTGTCCACAGCCTCAAACAGTCAGACTCCAAACTCAACCATGGCCAAGACCAAAGAGCTGTCGAAGGACAACTGGAAGAAAATTGTAGACTTGCACCAGGTTGGGAAGAGTGAATAGGCAAGTAGGTTGGTGTGAATAAATCAACTGTGGGAGCAATTGTAAGACCTCAAGACAATGTAATCCTTCGCAGGTTCGCGCTCACGCAAGATATCATTCCGTGGGGTCAAACATGATCATGCGAACAGGTGAGCACAATTCCAGAACTGCACAGAGGGGACCTGATGAATGCCCCCCCCCCCCACCGCAGAGAGCTGGGACCAAAGTAACAAAGGGATACTATAGTAAACACACTACGGCCGAGAGGGACTCGGATCCTTGCAGTGGCCAGGCGTGTCCCCCTGATTTAAGCCAGTACATGTCCAGGCCCATCTGAAGTTTGCCAGAGAGGCATATGGATGACTCCAGAAGAGGATTGGGAGAATATCATGTGGTCAGTTGGTTAAAAACTCCACTGGAGGAAGAAGAATGCTGACTGAATTTGCACCCCAAGAAAACACAATACCTGCTGTTGGCACCATACCTGCTGTGAAGCATGAGGGTGGAAACATCATGCTTTGGGTCTGTTTTTCTGCAGAGGGGACAGGACGACTGATCCGTGTTAAGGGAAGAATGAACGGGGCCATGTATCGTGAGATTTTAAGCCAAAACCTCCTTCCATCAGTGAGAGCATTGAAGATGGAAAGTGGCTGGGTCTTCCAGCATGACAATGATCCCAAACACACTGCTCAGGCAACGAAGGAGTGGCTCCGGAAAAGCATTTCAAGGTCCTGGAGTGGCCTAGCCAGTCTCCACACCTCAACCCCATAGAAAATATGTGAAGTCCGTCTTGCCCCAAAACATCACTGCTCTAGAGGAGATCTGCATGGAGGAATAGGCCAAAATACCAGCTACAGTTTGTGCAAGCGTGGTGAAGACATACAGGAAACGTTTGACCTCTGTCATTGCCAACAAAGGTTATGTTACAAAGTATTGAGTTAAACTTTTGTTATTGACCAAATACTTATTTTCCACCATGATTTACAATTAAATTCTTTAAAAATCCTAAAATGTGATTTTATAGATTTTTTTTCTCATTTTGTCTCTCATAGTTGAAGTGTAGTTATGATGAAAATTCCAGTGTAATGTGATTGGTGAGTGTATACTTTTGATGTATCAGTTTTGTAGCTTGGTCCCCACTCAGCTAACTGAACACTCCTGAATAGAACATTACGACCTGTTGACCAAAGCCAGTAGGTACACAGTGAATCCTTGTTACGTGACTTTATATGTGTTTTGTAGAGCTGGTCTGAAGCCGGGAGACATTGTGCTGGAGGTTAATGGGGTGAAGGTGAAAACATCGGAAGAGATCTACAATGCAGTACGGACAAGTGACAGCATCAAGATGGTGATTCGTAGGAACCAAGATCTTCTGATGCTTCATATGACCCCTGAGTTTACAGAGTAACATAACTGTGACTCTATGTTTTGCCTTATGGAAGAGCTGTTAAAGAGAATTGTTTAGAGAATAGATTAGTAATGTAGTGATGAAGAATATGGATTTGAGACCTTACTATGTCTAAAGCAGATGGTATGACATTCAAAATATTCGATAATTCTTGGCCTTTTTGTCATGATTTTGGCATATCTGAGCGTGTTAAGAGTGTTATGATTGGACGGTCTGTTCACATAGAAATGGAATGGAAAAATTAGAAGTCTGAAAGCAATGTAAGACAAAGCATCTTCCATAAAAAATGTTTTCTTCTAATTAGACAACAAAAACAGTGAAGACCTACTTATTGACATGGTACCAAAAGTCATATATTAGCTGATACTTAATGCTAACTCGCTGCCTATGTTCAGCTCCAGAGATCCCAACCTTGGACTCCATGTCCTCCCTGTGTCCACATGGGTGTACTCCTGGTATTCCGGTTTCCTGCCACATTCCAAAGACATGTAATTGGTTGATCTAAATTGCTCCAGTATGTATGTCTGACTAGTATCGATGTAACCTTGCTCCTGTCATGAATAGCCATTGAAGCTGCAGCGACATTAAATAAACAAACAGTCATTCTCTTAGGCTGTTGCACATGCTGTTATGTGAACTATAACAGACAAGGTGCTGACATGCATTCACAAAATTTTACCTTTGTTCGTGTTTATGTGCACAAAGAAAAAAAAACACAACCTATTGTTCAGCTTCAACAGGTTGTACAAATGCTGCATAAATAGATCCTCAGTTGTTGTTCAGACGCTGACGTGTGTAACGTGAGTCCTTGCTCCATTGGATAGTAAAACTCTGTCATATCAGTGCACTAATAGTTGGTAACAGGCAATACATAGTTGCCACTAAAAGATAATAATTGTTGATGGCACTACCGTATGCAGATCAGCATGTAGACGTAAGGTGTGATGACAACATTTTGGCTTTATACAAGTGGAAATGAGGAAAGATGGTGAGTATAATGTCTGTCCCTTTATCCCTTGTGATGCCCTCTACTTTTGACAGCTGCAATGTCGCAACACTGAATTCATTATTATTTCTTCCAAACAGAGCATTAAGCAGGGAAAGGTTTCTTACCTGTTTGCAGGTGTCCACCATGAGTGGGGATTAATGTGCCTGTATATCAATTATCTAATGCACATTTTGACATGTATTGTATATTTTATAAGACCGACTTGTCAATGAATTACTACATTGTTTGGAAATAAAAAAATGTGAAATGTTCAAGAATGCCATATTGTAATACTGTACAGTCCATTCACAACCCCATATAATAAATGATATGGTCCAAAGTTTGTGAACTCCCTTCCTAATTAGTCATCTTCTGTCACTTCAGCCACACTCATAATATGAAGCATACAGGCAGGGAATCCCTATCGCTAAACGGTGGTGGTAGAAAGGGTTGTACTGAACACCTCGATGACTCCTAACAAATTTCATTACGAGTTTCAAGAGTGAATTCTGTTGTAGCAGCAAAGGAGGGGACAAACTCCATACTAATACCCATGTTTTTAGGAGTTCACAAATTTTTGGCTACATTTTATACTCCCTGGTCAAAAAATGTGTCATTTTGCATGTTTAAGGTGGTAGTCATTTCAGGCTAATGCAGATCTCATTGCACAAGGATGATCAGGCTATAAATACCCGTGGGGTGTGTGATGGGAGTCATAGACTGAGAAGAGGTGGTACAGTACAGTGAATGTCTCGTTCGCTGTGTCCAAAATGGGTCGCACAGCAGATGTTCATGATCGGCATAAAGGAGTGATTATAATGTGAAGGAAGTAACTAAATTTTTACCAGATTCGTCTATCAGCAGTGGCAAAAATCCTCCTCGTCCGAATTCGTGGAGGTATTGCTCGCTGTTAGGCACGTTTCAGTCACGGGTGACTCATTTTTTGTCAAGGGAGTATATATCATTGTAGAACTGGTACGCAATAACCAAGACTCTAGAATTTAAAAGCAGTTTAATAAGTACTGACAGAAATAATAATTAAATCTTGTTAATTATAGCTTGTCTGGTTCTTGTATTTTAAAGAATAAATAACTTTTTTAGAACAGTGTAAAATAAGTACAAATTCTTTGTTCTGTAAAATTAAGTAAATGGATGTAAACCCAGAAAAATGTTATAGGAAACTTGGAAGTCCTGTTCAATGTTGAATGCGTTTTGGAAGGAAAATATACCTTCATGAAAAGTCACACTTGGAGCTGAATTTTCCCTGTATGATAAAACGTTATTCAAGTAGAAGGCAGCTGTCAGAGCTGCACGCTTGCTTCTAAAACATAAAGTAAATAAACTCCGTCTTAATATTTCAGTGTTCTTGGAACACATAGCACCATAAAATATATTTAAATCTCTTACTGGCGGATATGGTTATGTGTACACAAGATTCCCATGTTTGACTTGAAATGAGGTACATGTACAGTATGCTAGCTGTATTATATGTCTGGATGAAGACCAAAGTTCAGCCTGACTTATATGTTGCATATGATATTTTGTGATTAATATATAGATTAGGAGATCTCATTGTTGAGCTGTCCTGGGTATTTCTCAAACTTCCTTTCCGCCTCCTCACTGAATGCGCCACCTGCCAGAGAACAGAGATAGACCGAGCAGACTGAATCAGGTTAATGTCAACACTAACATCACTAAAATAAAACAAATGCTGAATCTGCACAGTGGCTCTCAGAGGCAGGGTGTGTGAGTGAAGTATTCTCACCATTATGGCAGTTATGAAGCCAGATTCTGTGACCATCATATTTGCAGTTGCATCTCATGGCATTATTTGTGAAGTCACTCTCAGACACCTCGTAATTGGGGTTTATCAAAATCTAAAAGAAACACAGTGCATCAATTTCCAACACATTTCCTTCACCTTGACATTATGACCAGATGCTGGCTTTGAAGGAAAGCATACAGTCCTAAGCAAAGGTCTTAGGCTACCATTAGATTTCTTTTAGAAATTGTATAATGATCATACATAACATATTGTCGACGAATGGAGCCAAAAACTTGAATTCGTCACTCCATAATAGTCTTTTTCACTGATCTTCATTCCAATCTTTCTGAGCTTTAGCATATCTCAGTCTGTTCACCCTGTTCCACTTCTGTAAAAAGTGGTTTCTTGGATGCTACCCTTCCAAAAAGACCATTCCTGATCAAGCTTCTTCAGATTGTACAAGGGGCAACTTGGCATCCTGATGAAGCTGCCAAATGCTGCTATTGCTCAAGTGTAAGGGGAGGTCACACTTTATTCTAAATACTTGCCACTGTAGCCTGTAGAAGATGTATTTTTAAAAAATGAGTTTTTCAATCCTGCATACAAGTTTCCTGTATTTTCTGATTGTATTCTAATAGACAACACAACCATCTAACAGAGACCGAGAAATAATTATTTATGGTCATTATACCATTACTAAAACAATAGTATATGTAATCTAATGGTGGCCTAAGACTTTTGCGCAGTACTGTATATTTTTGATAGATTCAATGATGTTCATTTTTTTTTATCCCCGGAGGACACGTGGTGCAGGTGTAAGCAGCACTGAATTGGACGCAGTTCATCACAAAGCTAGGTTGCCAATTCTGTTCGCCTGGGGATAATCCTCAATCTGACTTCACCTCCCTCGGATACAATCAGTCATTAAATGTTGTCACAATATAGCTTTTTTAATTATAGGAAGACGTTCCAGTAATTTATGTAGGCATTAGGATTCTTCATTGTTATGTCTGCTACTGTTATGTCTGCATCACAGGAGGACAAGATTGGAGGAAAAGAAAGTTATAAGAGAGGAAGCATTTTGATCAGAAAGAGCTGCTAAGTTTAAAACATTACAGATTGTGAAGCAAAATCTTTAACTATATAAAATCCTTAAAGCATGTTACGACGATGTTGGAGCAATTGTTTTTGACTGCAAGTGTTTTTTTTGAAAGAGCCATTTAAAAGCCACATTAATAAATAATTATTATTAATAAATCACCTGCAGAAATACATTTCATACCTTACATTTGTCAGCAGATACTATTTAGTTATTTTGTTATAATGGACTATAATAGGACCTGCAGGATGTAATTTCCTGGTTTGACATCGGTGATATCAATCCACTGGCAGTCGATATCATGCCGGTACAGATCCCAGCACCCCACTGTGATGCCCTGATCTCCGAAATTAGCACATTCATATCGCTTGGAAACACCTGCAACATACACATGAACAAATTAGTTATTCAAGAAAGATGGTCTTTGTGCATTGCTAACGTATTTTCTGTTTATTTATCCTACCTTCCTGACAGTCACTGTCCTCCAGACAAAAGCTGGCTTTGTGTCCCTCTGCCACCTTGGTACCATTGACACTTAGCATGTCGTAGTGAGTAAAGATATCCATGCTGTGATAATGCCTACAGGGCCACACACAAACACAAGCTATGTCATTTTGGTTTACAGTTGCGGTCAACCTAATTGGTACATTTGAAGGTATAGAAAAGCCAGTATCTTCAGAAACAGATGTATATGTACCAACGTTTTACCAAATTTGTAGCATTAGAATATTTTAATAGCATGTTCATATACATTCAACAAAATGTTGATCTGTCAACATGCATGCAGTCATTAAAAAAAAAAAGAAACACAGTATATGACATGGACAGGCTTGAAAGCACCCTTCTTTAATATTAGGTCACACAACCTTTGGGAACAATGACAGCTTCTAAACGTTTTTATTGTAGAAGCTTTATTGTAGCCATTGTTTTATTGTAGCCATCTGTGAGCTTAAAGCACCTGTCTGCTGGTAGTTTCTTCCACTGTTCCACTGAAATTCTCTCACGCTCTTGAATGTTTGCAGGGTTACTTTTCCCAATAGCTGATTTCATCTCTCTCCAAAGATTTTAGCTTGGATTGAGAGCAGGACCCATTGCTGGCCAGTTTAAAACAGTCAAAATTGTTTTCAATTTTGTATCATTTTTTTCTGCCAACTTTTCTGTATCAAACATATGAGTTCATACACACTCGCTGGACACAGGGACACAAGGTTGGACCCTTTTTTGTCGTCAGATATGCTTTAATTCTTTATGTCATCAGTCTAACAAGGTGCTCGAAACATTCCTCAAAGATTTTGGTCCATACTGACATGATGGCATAGCGCAGTTGCCGCAGATTTATCCGCAGACATGCACGATGTGAACCACTCGTTCCACCATATCCCAAAGGTGCTCTATTGGATTGAGATCTGGTGACTGTGGAGGCTTTTTTAGTACAGTGAACTCATGTTGTCATTGTCATGTTCAAGAAACCAGTTTGAGATTATTTTGTTTTGTGACATGGCATGTTATCCAGCTGTAAGTAGCAGAAGATGATACACTGTGGTCATAACGGGATGGACATGGTAAGATACAATACTTAGCTAGGCTGAGGTTGGTATTAAGGGGCCCAGAGTATGCCAAGAAAATATCCTCACACCATTACACCACCACCAGCCTTAACCATTGATACAAGACAGGATGGAGCCATGATTTCACGTTGTATATGCCAATGCTACAGCAGAAAACGAGACTCATCAGTCCAGGTAACATTTTTCCAGTCTTCTTTTCTCCAATTTTGGTTTGATGTGTTGTGCGTTTAGAGGTTCTCTTCTGCATACCTCGGTTGTAATGAGTGTTTATTTGGGTTACTGTTGCCTTTCCATCAGTTTGAACCAGTCTGACCATTCTTCTCTGATATCTTGCATCAACAAGGCATTTTCGCTCAGAGAACTGCCACTCACTGGACATTTTCTTTTTTTTCGGACCATTCTCTGTAAACCCTAGAGATGGCTGTGTGTCAAAATTCCAGTGGAACAGCAGTTTCTGAAATACACAGATGAGCCAGCTATACCAAGCTATACCAAGTTCAAAGTCACTTAAATCACCTTTCTTCCCCATTCTGATGCTCGGTTTGAACTTCAGTAGGTGGCTTAACCATGTCTACATGCATAAATGCACTGAGTTTCTGCCATGTGATTGTCTGATCAGATATTTGTGTTAATGTGCAGTTGAACAGGTGTACCTAATAGTGTCCGGTGAGTGTATATACAAGCAGTTATCTAAAGGCTTTATTTCAGTAAATATTTTACATGGTGTACTTCATATTCAGGGGGTGTCAAGGTTGATAAGAACAGTGCATTTGCATGAACCTTGAGAACCAAAGACACTGAGTTTAGTTATGTAACTTAGCACACATGGTCATTACTAAGTTTCTCCAACACCATAATACTCCAAAGCTATAGTTACCCGTGACATGCATGCCAGATCCAGGAGTGGCGTCCAGCTTTAGGCCTGAAGTCAGCGCGGCCAATGTTGTGGATCTGCGAGGAAAAGCGGAGCAGGCGTCTGTGGCCATAGGGCCAGTTAGCTTTGGCAGCGCTCTTGGACAAGCAGTCCTCCTCTGCAGCACAGTACAGCATGTGCAGCGGTCGGTCCTCAATATACACGGTCTGTTGCACCAGAGTTGCGTTCAGAATCAGATCAGATGCAGCTTAGGGAACACAGATAGACCGATTTTTAGTGACTGTGAAATAAAGTAGCCGTATGCAAATGCAGATATAATATAAAGTGTTGCTTATTGAACGGTATGTGTAGTATATGTCTATCTTGGTGTCATGGTTGACCCAGTCGTTTGTAATTGTAACATTTGTAATTGTTTTGTTTTCTATATTTTCCCACGTTTTTTTCCAAATTTGGTTGCCAACGACACCTTGGGAGGACCAGGATTCAGCTTCCTTGGGCAGCATAAATTTTATTTGTAAAAAATAAACTAAATTACCTATATTGTAACTTATAATAATAGTTTAAATAAATAGAAGCTGAATACATTCATTAAAATCGAGAACAAAACATAATACAACAATATATGAATTAAAGAGAATACAATATTACAGAGAATTTTATAAAAGAGCAAAACTGAAGCTATATAATACAATGTTACGTATAATAAATAAATTAACGAGTATAATAAAACAGAGAACATGAGCTAGTCTTGAGATTATTTAGTTCAGCATGTAACAGTTTTGGTGTCATGGCATCCACAGAAACCAAGAGGAGCGAGGGGGAGTTAGAGTCCTCTGATGTGGTCTGGGTAAAGGTATATTTGATATAGCAGCAACAGCTTTTCTCTTTAAACCTGCTGTAATTTGTATCTGATCTCTGTCAGCCATTCTGTCATATCATAATAATTTCATGGAAGAACTGAAGGAGGGGAGGCTGGGGTTTCGTCCCCCTCCGCCCGCAATCCTGACCTGAAAACACACATTTGGTGTGATTTTAGATGGCAAAAACAAAGGCATTTTCCTCACTTTTCTTTACAAATCCATATACATCTGACTGTTGCTGCTGGAACAAATGTGTGTGTCTGTGTGTGCTGTACAGTAACTCACTCTCTGAACAGATGACCCCTGCGGAGTACCGTGTGGCAGATTTCTGGCAGCTGATGATTTTGTGTTGCTGGCATTGGCTGAGAGCTAGTTCATCTCCTGTACACTTAACTCCGCTCATCACCATCTCAGTCACATTACTGCCATCCCAGTACCATGTTTCCTTGACAGGCACCACACAAACACAAAACACTGCTGCTGATTTCTTCAGGATTGAATAAATATTTTATTGAGCAATTTAAGTGTGCATGGAGTGGGGATAGGTTGAAAACACTGAACAAAAGTACTTTTGATTTGCTTAGAAATACTGTATATTCTCCTGGTCTGATGCCACTAAATTCTACTGACAGTACTTTCAGAAGCAAAGATGTCCACTGAAGAATGGCTCTTAACCCCTGAACTAGTGGCCTCGTGCATTGCACAAATTGTTTACTGCTTTAACAAACTTTACTCAGAGACTGATAGCTTAGGAATCAAAGTAGGGCAAAACAAGAATAAGCTTTAGCATAAGCTGTAGTGCAAAGCTGTAGCGACTCTCCAGCTTTATTTACTATACTAAATCTGCATCCATAGTATGGGTATGAGATTAGCAGGACACATTTCCCTATACTGATAAAAGAATGACATAACTATTGATTGAGACATGCTAATGACAGAAGCCCATAAGCATTTGTTAAACTCTGTTGAAGAACATTTAAAATATGCAGCAACATACAGGTATGTGTCAATTAACGACCATCCGATCAACGTCCATTCACTTTAACAGCTGAGCTCATAACAATTATAATAAATTATAATAAGAAATAAAAAGTTTGTATTAGTAACAAGTTGTGTTACAGCTTGTACTTATTGTACTTGTACTAATTCGTTATTGTGGAGCTGATCCCCTAGAGGGCACTGTTACCCTAAATAAACAGACAGATGGAACGCATCTCTTCACCACTGCTCTATAACGTCTGAGTTCAAATAAAATAACTTTGAGATATATTTGCATATTTGACGGGAAATACAACAGTAAGTGTATGTGCATATCATATTATAACTAGTACTCCCACCACCAATCTATTCTCTCTCACCTATAACTATAGAAACTGGTGCACATTCACTCCTTAAGTCTTTCATATGGTCTTTCACAACGACCATTTCGATCAATCACCTGTTTCACTACACTGGTTACCAGTTAAAGTCCGCATTGATTACAAAATAATTCTTATAACATATAAAGCTCTACATTGCCAGGTCCCACATGATCTGAGTGAACTGTTAAGAGTCTTACAATCCAGCACATCTACTTCTTTCTCAGGGTGCAGGACGTCTTTTAGTTCCTGAACTGGGCTTCAGTCCTCGTGATCTTGACTTGTGCATCCTTGCCTTAGACTAAGGGCAGAGCTGGGGGTTCATAGTCAAAGAGTCTTATGATGATCAGAGACATTGGGCTGCTGTCTTCTTCTGTCTGTCTGTCTTCCGCTTCAGCTTCGCCCAGGTGACGTCAAAGAGAATGGGAGTTATTATTAACCAAATGACCTTCTTCCATTGCTAAAAAGTCCAGTTCCATACTGGCCTGTGTGTTGTGACACACTCCTCCTGTAACCAGCATAAAATATTTCTGTCTTTTTCCACAGGGGCCCTTCGTCGGTTTAAATCTGATGAAATAGTCTTCAACTCCCTCACACCCTGTTAACGGCTGGTGGTTCGTCCCTCCTTGGACCACTGTCAGTAGTGCCCGGTTACTGCTCGTACCCAGTCACCTGGCTGTAACAATTTGGCCCTTGTCAAAGTTGCTCAGGTTTTTATGACTGCCCATCCAACACGCTTACAATGAGAACCGCCTGTTTACTTACCATCTAATATGTTATCAGACTTTGTTGTAATGAGAATAATCAGAGCTATTCTTTGTTTGATCTGTGGTTGGTTGTAATATTTTGGCTCATTGGTGTATGCTCTAACAATAAAGTACGCAAAATGAGACACATTTATCAGAATGCCCTACCAAAACTGTTCTTATGTAGTTGTATGCAGATTCAGACACAGAGTTACTGTAAAAATAACATTGGTTACACAGGCTATCCCCAACATTTTTTGGGATCCACACTACATCACTAATGCAAGGCAATAAATTATTCTCTGTCCAAGATGCATTATACGGATTCGAAACTTTTTCAAACAATGCATTTTATGGATTAATTCATAAAAGTATTCTACAAACATACTTTCTGCATAAAGCTCAAACAAACTTCCCTAAGGTTTACATTAGTTTTATTTCATTGTTCTAAGTGTTTCCCAATACAGGGAAACACATAATCAGCAGATGCGGAAGGCCTTGCATACCTTTCTATCATTTTAATCACTGCATTTCATTAATAATTACTGTATGTATGTGTGTGTACTCACAGTTATTGCATGCATGCTGTAACCCAGCCCTAGTTGTCTGCAAGCCACCATGGCCTCTTTGGTGGTCCAGCCCTCATTGCACACACTGCCCCAGCGGCGACCCACCCAAACCTCCACTCGCCCCTCGTACTCTGACCTCCCACCCACCAGCCGCACCTGTGCACACAGCCTAGAGCATGTCATTATACACTCTCACACCATCTTCCCTGCCTGTTCCTGCCTATCACTTGCTTTTATGTTTGACAGTTCGAGGAGTTTAGTGGTAGTGGTATTAGTGGTAATGTAGTGTCAGTGTAATGCAAAGTTTAGCATGCAGCATCACTGACTCCAGAATGAGCAACGCACCATTAACGTTAGGTGTCACAATTGGTGTTAGTGTCCTACTTGCATGCCGTGGTTGGAGTATCCAAGGCCCAGCTGTCTGCACACCACGGTGGCTTCCTTGGTTCCCCAGCCTTCTCCACAAATCAGACCCCAGTGCTGTGTTCCATTACTGGCAGTATGCAACACTTCCACACGGCCCTCAAAGCGTGTACGGCCACCTGTTATACGCACCTGAGCAGGACACAGGCCGGTGGAAATAGAAGCAAGTAAGAAGCAACTTCCTCTATTAGCAACATGGCCATACAGGAAGGATATTCAAATACACTGTGGGTAATGTAAATTAAGCTGGTCACTGACTGTTAGAGAAGACCAAGTTCTCAAACATGTACATTTACCAACCACTTCTAAAATAAGAGTGAATACAATTTGGAACAAACTGTACACTACCCATCAGTGCATACAGCAGTTGATCAGTTTAAGAACACTTATATGGACCTACTGCATAATAAGGTTATAGACTGACCAATTACAGTGGAACCTTGGAATTCCAACTTCGCTGGTTCTAGAAGACAGTTTGAACTCGGATTTGTTCAAAGTCAGAATCAGATTTCCCCAAAATAATAATGTAAATAGGATTAATGCTTTCCTGACCCTCAAATGATTGTTTTTAACGCCTATATTTGTATGTAATAAATGAGTAAAAGTAAAACAAAATAATTTAATACAATAATAATAATAATAATAATAATAATCAATAAATACATGAAATAAGTGAAACTAAAGTGAAACTTTATAGCCACTGAGGCAAATGCAGTTTTAGCACATCTAATCCTTAGGACAGCGGAGCCGATACTGAGCCAGTATCTGAAATCACACCCAAATACTGATAAAATATGCATATACATAATACAGTAAAATAATAAAAAAAATTATATAATATAAATAATACGCCTATGATTGCGCTCCTCTTCTTCTTTCTGGTATTATGGTGATTGGCATACTGTATTGGTGCATTATCGCCTCCCACTGGACTGGATTCCATACACCATCTATGGAAGACTGCACCACTGAGTGTTTTATTTATGGTGCCCATGTTTGCAGTCTCCCTCTTCGAACTTGTGGGCAGAAAAAAAAATCAAATGGACAAGTTGATGTAAAGTGTTCAAGTGAAGAGGCGTTCGAATTCCGAGATTCCACTGTACTTCCGAAGTAATTGAATCAATTACTTGCGAAGTGATTAAATACAAGCGAAATTTGCATGAAATGCATTGTCAGACTACAATGCTTCAGTTGCAAATTGTAAACTCTTTGGTACAGTAAACATTGTCAAGCTCATTTTCTTGAAAATCTATTAGTGTACTGTTAGACACTGCTGTGCGTTATATATGGTAGCAAGATAATAATGCCACAGGAAAAGACTTTGATAGAAAAGCTAATAATTATTAATGGGACAGGCAGGAACAACATGGAGTTACACTTTCTAAAACCATCATTATATCACATAAATAAAATGCCTTTGAAATCATTTGCTATTCACAACAAAGCTTGCGGGGAAAAATTGAAAATACACTTAGTGCAGTCAATTTTGTAACTAATTTACCTCAGAAATAGATTTAAATACTGTATACCTTTCAAATAGCTTACAAATAAATGGCTCAGTAAGGTTACAGTCGTATGAAAAAGTTTGGGCACCCCTGATAATTTTCATGATTTTTCTTTATAAATCATTGGTTGTCCAGCTCAACAATTTCAGGTAAATATATCATATAGCAGATGAACACCGTGATATTTGAGAAGTGAAATTAGGTTTATAGGTTTTTACAGAAAGTGTGCAGTAATTATTCAAAACAAAATTAGGCAGGTGCATAAATTTGGGCACCCTTGTCATTTGAATACCTTTAGCACTATTATTGGAACACAAAATTTGTTTTGTAAGCTCATTGACCCTTGATCTACATACACAAGTGAATCCAACTATGAGAAAGTGTTAAGGTGGCCAATTGGAAGTTTTTCTCCTCTTTGCATCTTCTCTGAAGAGTGGCAACATGGAGCCTCAAAACAACTCTCAAATGGCCTGAAACAAAGGTTGTTTCAACATCATGGTTCAGGGAAAGGGAAAAGCTCTCTCAGAGATTTCAACTGTCAGTTTCCACTGTGAGGAACATAGTGAGGCAATGGAAGACCACAGGCACAGTTCTAGCTAAGGAACTCCCGAAGTGGCAGACCAAGAAAAAATCTCAGATAGGCAGAGGCGAAGGATGGTGAGAACAGTCATAGTCAAGCCACAGACCACCTCCAAAGGACCTACAACCCTCATCTTGCTGCAGATGGTGTCAACTGTTCATCGTTCAACTATACAGCGCACTTTGCACAAGGAGAGGCTTGTATGGGAGAGTAATGTAGAAGAAGCCTTTTCTGCAGACACGCCACAAACAGAGTCACTTGAGGTGTGCTACAGCACATTTGGACAATCCAGCTTCATTTTGGAATAAAGTGCTGTCTACTGATGAAACTAAAAATTGAGTTATTTGGACATAACAAGGAGCGGGAAAAAAGAACACAGCATCCCAAGACAAAACACTTGCTACCCACAGTAAAATTTGGTGGCAGTTCCATCATGCTGTGGGACTGTGTGGCCAGTGCAGGTACTAGGAAATCTTGTTAAAGTTGAGGGTCGCATGAATTCCAGTTAATATCTCCAGATTCTTGAGAACAATGTTCAAGAATCAGTGACAAAGTTGCACAGCACCGAGGCCAACGACCCCAAACCCTGCTCAAAATCTACTAAGGCATTCATGCAGAGGAACCAGTACAACATTCTGGAATGGCCATCTCAGTCCCCAGACATGAATATTACTGAAAATGTGGGCTGTCCATGTTCGGAAAACCATCAAACCTGACTGAACTGGAGATGTTTCTAAAGAAGAATGGTCCAAAGCACCTTCAACAGAATCCAGACTGGAAAGCTGTAGGAAGCGTTTAGCGGCTGTTATTTCTACAAAGGAGGATCTACTAAAATATTGATGTAATTGTTCTGTTGGGGTGCCCAAAATTTATGCACCTGCCTAATAATTTGTTTGAAATAATTACTGCACACTTTCTGTAAATCCTATAAAACTTCATTTCACTTCTCAAATATCACTGTGTTCATCTGCTATATGATATATTTAACTCAAGTTGCTGATCTGAACAACCAATGATTTATAAACTAAAATCATGAAAATTATCAGGGGTGCCCAAACTTTTTCATACGACTGTATATTTACAATTTATATGTAGACAGATAAAGAGTAAACAGTAAAGTTCCCTTTTTTTCTGATAGCGTATTCATCTATTAAAACATCGTCAGAACCAAAAATAACAATTACAGCCTTCCAAGTAATAGTAATTGCTATATTTAGCCTCATCCACTTTTTATGATGGTAATGTGGTATGGACTTGCGGTGTTGCTGAACCATAAAAAGAGCCACTTTAAAAGGAAGATTAATTTCATGAATCAGACATCACAGTGAAGCCTGTCTGAATATGTCTTTGACAGAATTATTATAGCATAGGAAATTAAAGGGCTTGAACTTGCACCTGTAATATCTGCAATGCTGATGTTTGAGGATTTGACAGCAGCACAGCTGTTTTCACCACAACTATCATTAAAAAGTACTCAAACAGAAAAAAACAGGTAAAAACACTGTTCGGATGAAGCTTTAAATGATAATACTATTGAGTTACTTCGTTTGAAGTGATCAGTTTAACTGTAATGCATTATGTGATAACAGGCACCATTCTGCCTTATTTGTATTAGGATTAGTGTGAGACTTGTGTGTGCAAGAGTAGTGCCCTGACCGTTTTCTCAAATCCCATATATGGCACGTTGCAACGGACTGCGGCATCCTCCGTGTGCTTGCAGTCCTCAGCAGTAATGTTCTTATAGCCACAGTTCCAGAGAGAACGTTCATGACCTGTGCATCGCACCTCATTCATATAGATTGGCCCCATGCCTGCACCAAACACACACAGAGGCTACAAAATGTCTAGACAAAATGTCAAACCAAATGAATGTACTACAATTCTCATTTAATCATTTCTATTACTCTCACCTTGACCCATGCGGGCTCCAACGATGGCTTCTTTAGCAGAGCCATAGCCCAACTCTCTGCATACAACACTGGCAGCTTGCAGGTTCCAGCGATCATCACACACCGTCCCCCATTCACTGCCCTTCAGCACCTCAACACGACCCTCTCCTGGCCGGGTACCACCTTTCAGGCGGATTTTGCTCTTCCATTGAGAGAGAAATAACGAACAATGAGAACATCCCTGTAAAAACACAGGTAAACACCAGTTTTGTTTATCCACAAACATATTACCGATGACTTGAGTTTTTTCTTCATGGCACGGCTTTGTGCGTACTCTGGCCCAGGCACACAGCTGACTACTGCAGGCATCCCTCCAGGGCAGCTCTCAGTGGCATTGGCCTCAGTAAACTCTAGAGGACAGGCAGCCAGGTGCACCTCTGTGCCCGAACATGCCACCGAATGAACCAGGTAATGATTCTTCTGCCGCTCCGCATACAACCTTGAATAGAGGTGTACAAGAGATAGAGTTAAAACTGGGGGTGGAGGAGAGTTGCTCATATCACCATGTTAATACTGATGCATCTTCAGTTCTATACAACTTTTAACAGTTTTGTATAAACAAGATTGTGCGCTGACATTATCATTGTTAAGTGCATTTCTCTCCATGGTTACTTTTTTCAGCCTATTGCTCTGGTACCATCTTTATTCTGACACACAACATATAGAAGACATCTGAAACCAAAATGCAAACAACTCTATTCATTTTCAGCCAATGGACAAGGCTGATTATGATCATTTTCCTCAAGTTTTACTAAGGTTACCTTTTAGCTGCCGTCGTCTTGTCAGGTTTAGACTTAGAACTAGCTTTAGTGATAGCTTTAGCTTTGGCTTCCTGCCTGCAATGCAAACATCCATGAAGTCTAACAAACATTCACATTATCACTATAAATCTAACATGTATACGCAAACACACAAACAGATATCATGCAAACATGGGAAATGTTAATAGAATGGGATGTTAACAGAAAGGTTTGCAGAAGACTGGAATGTAGTGGCAGCAATGGCACAAGGCATTAAAGTATTAAATGGTGACCCTTATTTAATGCTCTCTACATTTTCAAGGTTTAAATGTTTTGCGATTTTTGTTGTCAAGTATTACTCATGCTAGTCACATAAACTAGTCATATTCTTCCATCAAAAATTACACATAAACTAATGAGAGATGCTGTGTTAGTGGTTGGACCTTAAAAATGTGTATTGTAATTAGTTAATGTCATAAGTAGCCCAGAATGTCCACTAACCATTTCTCACACTAAATACTCAGCCACAAGCAAAGTTTCAGCAATGAACAATGTTAACACAGCAGATAGGATTGTGGGAATGAGTCCCTCGAGGGCTGGAGGTGGATGTTTTATTCTCTCCATTCCCACTTAGTTGCTCTTTTCCTCTTTTGTCTCTCTTTCCAGGTCAAAACTACTTAATCTGGCTGCCATTATAAACAGTGGACAGTATGGCTCTTTCTCTTCAAATCATAATCCTACAGTAAGAACCTTCAATTAAGAGACAAGAGCAACTCAATTATCCAGCGGATAACTGAACAATCCATAGAAATGAAGGCTGATCCTAAGCAAAGCTAAGTGTTGGATGGAAAGTAACTACGATTACAATCTCTACAGTTTATCTCTACAAGATAAACTACCCTCACACTTCTAGGGGAAGAATACTATTGGTTTCTCCCCCTTAGGAGGTACCTGTCTGCTTTCACTCTAACTCTGACTTTTGGCTCAGTGGATCTCTTTCTGATATGCCTGCAGGAGATAAGGAAGGAGATAAAGATATCTTGTTAAATATGAGTAGACACATTCACATAGACACACATAGACATACAGAGAGACAAATATACACAAGTTACAGACTCAGGTTCCAATTAAGTTTGTATAGTGTTATCGCAACAAGTACAAGTAAGTGTCAGAAACAAACATTTGTCACATCCTTTAACAAAAATTAAGGCTTGTATTTTCTTTTTTTAACTTGGTTACATCATTTCTCCCTAACAACAGTACCAACCCTGTCCCCTGATAGCAAGTGAGTTATGGACTTTTCCCTCAGCCCACATACTGCCATGCAATTGCGGTGATGACTTCAACCGAATCTGTCAGTACCCAGCCAGAAGTACACCCACTGAGCCACATCTGAACCAACAAGCAATTCCTGTGAAAACGTTACTTATGGTACATTAAATGTAGGCCACATGCAGCCAAAAGTCTGAATGCTGCACAGAAACTTCATTGTGGCTGGCAACAGTTGGGCCATATCAGCTCATAATACATTTGCCATTGTCATAACTGAGCCACAAGAGCTATCTGGGTCAGGTTAGGATTCCACCAGTGTAAGTATTACGTCAGCATTGCCATAACAAAAGTGACATCACTCTTTTGCTACTCTGTGATGCCTCCACCTCTCTTTTAAGGCTTTTCCCTAGATCTTGAAACAGGACTTCTTGTAAACAGGAGATTTGCTTGTATGCAGCACCGATAAGGTCTGGTTCTTTTATATATAGTGTAGTTTTCATTTGTTTTCATTTACAGGTTCCACGTTTCAACAAAATATGTCAGAAAATGCTGGAATATTTTGTTGGAACTTTCAGTCGAGAGATGGAATCTCATCAAATACCACATGAGACTTTATGTATTTGGAACGCCTGTACGGAGAGGGAAATTTGGGAAATATCTCCTTGAGATTGAAACCATCTTCATATAGGATGCAGGTACATAATTTCATATAATAATTCTCATCAGATAATTAGTAGACCTTAATAAGCTTATATGCAATATAGCCTATAAATATATATATATATATATATATATATATATATATATATATATATATAGGTATGGAGGAAATTGTAGTTGTGTGTCTCTATTTAGATAGGAGTTTCCACTTGTTGACAACTTGGACTTGAATGAAACCTATCCCTTAGAAGTTTATCTAACAGGCCATTTTGAGAAATACCCATAATGCAAGGTTGCTTTGCCAACACATATTATTTTCCCTAAAACAGGCTTTTCTTGGAAAACATAATTCAAAGAATATTTTGTAGAAGATGAAAACAATTATTTTCTGTAAAACAAAGTATAATTCCAATAAAACAAAGTCTAGACCTCCTACTGCCAAGGATAAGAATGTTTGCAACTCTTTGCAGAGTGTCACCTTTTTCAGTGCAGTTTCTTAGCCAGTGGAATATGTATTTAGCAGTTAATTCAATGTTCACTTGATGTGACTGCAATAAAGTGTGTGAGGCTGTAACTGATTACACAAACTGCACCTGTAAGCCACCATAGGAATTGCTCTCTCTTCCTAAATAGTTTGTTGCCACGGACGTGTATACATGAGGTTATAGATTTCAAGATCTCATGAGCCCCAAATGCTACCATAATTTGCAAAGCTCCAACTGTGATCCTCGCTCTGTGTGGGAGAATTAACAGCGGTGCTTGAAAATTTGTGAACCCTATAGAAATGTCTATATTTCTTCATGATCTAATACATGATCACATTTTCCAAATGTCCTAAAAGTAGACAAAGAGAATCAAAGCAAACAAACATGACAAAATATTATACTTGGTATTTTTTCAAATGAATATTTCACATATCTGTGAAAGTATGTGAAACTTTAGGATTAGCAGTTAATTTGAAAGTGAATTAGAGTCAGGTGTTGTCAGTCAATGGGGATAATCATCAGGCGTGATTGGTCACCCAGTTGTATTTACAGAGAAGGGACTTGAAGTCTGGTCTTCACAACAAATGTTTGTGCATGTACACCAAAGTATAAACAAACAATATTTCTGTGACCAAACTCTAAAGATTGTGGACTCCACCAATCCACATTCATACAGAGAAATTCAAGAGCGATGTTTCCCTCCAGATCCGGTGTGCAGGACTGATCAACAGATACTGGAAACGTTTAATTGCAGTTATAGCTGCACATGGGGGTCACACAAAAATATATACTTTTGCCAATCCACAGACAAAAAGCAAATGATCAATTAATTGCCTCATTTTAAAAAGTATCTAAAATATCTGGGAGGCCTGACAGCCTGATTTAACTAATTTTGGGAGAAAAAAATCATGTCCAAATTGACCTCATTTATTTTTCCAAACTTCAGGAGATGTAATGGAATATGTAACTAGTTGCTCCCACTTTTTATTATCCTCTCTTTTCTCCCAGTTTGGCATGCCCAACTCCCTAGTCTTGGACATTTCCTGCCACATGCACGGTCCCCACCGAATGAGGTGGGTCATACACTTAACGAGTGCCTCTGCACAACTCGTAGTTGCTAATTAATTTTTTTCACTGACAGGCGACGGACTTCTTTTGCGAAAGATAATCTGCACAGAGGAATGAACTAAGTTCTCCATGTCCAAAGGCCATCATTGCTGTCTCCTCGATGGCCTGATGAAGCCCCTGTTGCAGTGGCAGGAAAATGCTGTCTGATTTGCCATCCCTCAGACATGATCAGTTAAATCGGTGTAGCCTTTGGCCAGGTTGGAGGCACCGCTGACATTCGAATATGGGACTCCTTGGTAGAAGGCTCAAAACTCCCCCTACCTCTGCTTGATCCTACAATTTGTGTATTTCCATTTATTTTCACATGGCAGTTTCATACAATGGAAATGGGCAGAAGTAAGGCTTAGTACATCTAGTCCTCTGTGATTAACCAAGCAGCACTGTGCATCTATGAGCCTATCGCGTAGGAATATCGTGTTTACTCATGTATGAATACTGTGAAATTAGTGAATTTCATTTTCTGTCCCTGTACAAACAACTTACAACAAAACAGCTGGAATTCCTGGTCAAAAAGCACACAGTAGAAGGTGATCTTATATTCTTCTGCTTGTGTATGACCAGAGACTATTATGTAAGAAGCTGAATTACTTTCAAAGGTATATCTGCACTAGAAATCGCACACATAAATTAAATTCATTCAATTAAATTTCAACACTCACTTGTAAAAGCTCTTGTTGACCTTCCTCTCATGGGGGAATCCCATCATACCACAAACAACACGTGAGTTTTTAGGGGTCCAACCATTGTCGCAGATTTGAGCCCAGCCATCTTTATACCTCACCTCCACTACTCCCTCCAAAACAGGCATCCGTTTGCTGGGTGTCACTGACCTCAGACGCACCTCCTCCACATTCCTCTCATCCACTTGCATCTGGGAGACATACATAAAACAAAACATGATTACGAGACAGTGAAAGGAACACACACTGAATGAACACATTAATGAAAGGGAAAGGCAACTGATGCTTTTCATGGGATCCTTAATTAAACCACCTCCAGTTTCTACTAGTTTAACAAGCAGATCAAAGCAGATGTGAGATTAAATTCACAATTTAGCAGTTTAATAATAATAATGATACGTTTAATTTGTAAAGCCTTTCACAAACCTAAGGAAGCTTAAACTACACTTCAAGTGTAGTTCAAAGCAATTTCTAGTAAAATATATTTTTGGAGGGTATTCAGGTCCAGTGTTTACCTTTGCTTTGTTTAACAGTAAATGGCTAGGTTAATTGCGGTAGTGAATATAACCCAAATTTTCCTGTTGAGAACCATGTTCTTGTGCTGCAGACCATTACTACCAGAAATGGAACATGTACTTGCACATTTGATATGGGAAAAAATTTAGGAGAGCTGAGGTCAGCAGGAAAATATCCATTCTTCTCAGAGGCTAACAGAGGCTTCCTTCTCAGAGGAAAACATCAGCAGCAGATATCTTAGTCAGAAAATCATGGTGGGCCACATGCTGCTTGCCATATAATTTTAATCTTTAAGTGACTTTTTTGTAGTCTCAAGTGTGTTAAGAAGTATTTTCCTTTTTAAAGAAATATTTTATATTTTAGCTTTGGTCTTGTATGGAATGCACAAGGAATGGTAAGATAGCATCACAAACATTTTAGCCATACATTTCTGGGAAGTGGCATGTGCAGTTTAAAGAGATTGTTACAAATACCTCTATAATGTTGGAGTCCACAAATCCTGGCAGCCTCTCGTCTTTACAGATCACCCCAGCATCCTCATCATGAGTGCAGTCACTGCTGCCCCATCCACGGGACTTACACGATGATATGCTCCTTTCACTGCCACTGCACTGCACGTTATCTAGCCAGATCTTACCTGACACACATATACAAACAACCGATTCAGTATACATTAAGGTTCTGCCTTAGTGTGAAAGCAGTAAAGACAAGAACAAAGGTCACCTGTGCCCTTGCCATATTTGGCACTGTGTGCCCAGCCTGTGGCAGAGACAAAGCCAAGTTGGCGACAGAGCACCTGGGCATTGGCCAATGAAAAGTCGTCATCACAGATGGTTCCCCACTCGCCTTTAAAGAACACCTCAATTCGGCCCTCGTTGTGCTTCCGCGGGTGACCAGCCAGACGAAAGCTCAAACTCTTAGGTGACTGGAGTGTTGGGGTGGAGCTAGGGTGGGCAGCAGGAGTTGTCTGGGCAAAGCACAATGGAAGCCAAATGCCAAGACACAGGACGACTATGCGGCTCCACCGCTGAGACTGTTCCATAGCTATGTCTGCTAAATAGGAAGGTGAGAGAGAGAAACCCTTCGATTTAATGTTGGACAGATGGACAGATACTAAGCATGTCTTTCAGACTGTGTGTGAATTTGTGTCTGTGTAGAGGTCTGATGTCAACCAGCTGGCTGCAGTTTAAGAAAGCAAGTATAATCCAAAGGCACTGTGTAACTAAAATAAACTTACTGTGTATACAGTATGTGCGTTTTCAGGGCAATCTGTTTGAGTCAGTAAATAAGACAGCTTTGGCATCTCACTGAGGCCTGATTTTCATCATTTGAAAAGGAGATTTAACCTTTGAACTTTCACCTGTGTGACCCCATATACCTGAAGCACAGTTCAAAATGTTACAGACATTTTCACCACTCATTGCTGAGCAAAGAGTCCACAGTTCTAATCTCTGCCTGACCTTCTGGTATAATCCCTCATCAATGCCCATAAAAGAATGCACATAGATACATGTACTGTTATCATGGGTATGGATTTAATTAAAATCCCCTTACCTCTGATAAAATGACTGTAACTCATAGCCACAAGAGTCTTATTGTTTTTATAAAACAGCAGCAAAAACAACTACATTAAATACATCAGTGTTTAACAAATTATTGCATCACTAATGACAAGGGTAATGAAACATTGTACCGCAATGCATTGTAGCCCGTATAGGTTCAGTCCCTCAACAAAGCCAACAAACCGCTGAAACCAGGATTCACATTTTACATTCTTCATTATGGCATAAAATTTACAAGGATATGCTTTAGTTCTGTGACTCAACAGATATGTTTTTCTCAGAACACCCCATTTGAAACCATGAATAGCCCAGTGGTTTATCATTATTTCTCATTAATTCTGTCTGTCTTTACACGATTTGTCAACTCTTAACATTTGCTGATGTGCTGGAAACTAACTGCCTAGTGTAATGGTTTTATGGGTTTATAAACCTTGTGTATTGATACAGAATTATGTTATTATGAAGCAGTCACAATAATATTTTAGAACCAGGACGATATGTTTTCTAAAATTATTTGAATGATCATAATCAAGATAAATGTTATGATGTTTCCATAGTTACCCATATGTTTTTTTCTTCAAGTAATGGTGGAATAAACAGCATGATATATATAATAATTCCAAACTGTTCTGGGTTTTAAGCGTATACACTGTCGAACACATTCACATTTTTGGAATTAGTGAAACAGGTAACTTTTAGTAAAGCATTTTAGACTGCATCTCTGATTTCATTTACAGTATATTGGCTCTGTACCCCAAATTTGAATATTAGCACTAATACTGCATACTAATATCAGTATGTCACACCAAAAATAAATGGCAAAAATATACTCTTCAATAAAATTGTACAATTTAGTGTATGGTTACAAATCCACCATGATCAGTTCCTCAAATATGTCACTCACAAACATTACAAGACATAAGGCACCTTAATGCAAGCCTGTAATGTAGATGTGTTGTTTGTGCTTGTAATCTGGGCATTTGTGCTATCTGTAATTGTCATTGGTTCTTGAAAATGTCTCACTGAATTATTATAGGGCTTTTTTCCCTCCCCAAATAATCATGCATCTCCAGTAACACATACAGGCTGAATGATAGGAAGGGGTGGGGGTTTAACTCAGGGGGTTAACTGATATAGCAGATATTTTCTGATACTTACCAGATAGACTGACTGATGGGCCTCCATGGGCCTTGTGGTGAAAAGTGGAAATCTCTCAAATCCTGAGTCCTTACACACCTCACGAACTTTTTGATGTAACCGAAGTTACAAAAAAGGCAGGCTATACAAAACGTAAAGTCCCATTAACTGAACTGACCAGAACTATGATAGTCTGATATTAGATGTAGATTGTATGTGTATAAGATGTGGTGGATTGGTTAGAACAACTCATTTGCAAGCAAGCTGTGCTGCCAACAACTCAGTCTGTTGAAAGGTGATTAAACTGACAACATACCATCTAAATTTTCCTCCATTAATCCACTGAGTCAACGATTTACAGCACACAAAGTTGCATATGTCAGAGGACTTCGTGCCTTGTAATTAAACGGAGGCATAACCAAAAAACCGCGACCATCATCAGTAATCGGGATGAAAGTGATAATCCAGAAACATGGATAACAAGAATAATTGCACATTTACAATCAACGATTAGGTTACTGTGACGGTTATTGTGGTCAGTCTTGTCAATTTGCTTTCTGATCCAACACAGCTAAAAACTGTTTCATGTACAAATATTACTTTCTGTATCATCTCAAACTCAACAAAACAAGACAGTGAGCTCAAGTACTTGAGGAGAAAAGACTTCTGTAAGGGTCAATGCAGGCATTCATCTAGTGGTCTACGTGTCGTTAGTGTAGCCAATGTCGATAGGCTATACCGAAACCGTTATTCAAGCTCAGATTCCGTTTTCGACAACAAGAATAGCAGCAAATAACCGAGCAAATTATAGTATACGAAGACAAGAACATCACCTACCTTAAAAAACAGCACAAGCTGGTCAGTTTTGTTCAGATTTTTTTTTTTGCGCTAGTGCCTTTTATAAACAAACTCCCAAATAAGAATGTCATGGAAAGGGCTAAGACCGCTGAAACTTCGGCATAGTTGCTTTGAAGAACAGTTATTATTACCAGCAGTGAAACTCCTTCTAATGACAGAGAATTAGGGTGACCTTAATGTAAGCCAGAGAGGCAGAGACAAGGGGGGGCGAGAGACTGGGGAGGAGTTGTGATGGTGAACAAAAGTTCCTTCAGCAAACACGCATGTTCCGTTTGCCTTCTCAAATATATCACCAAACAGACGCTTACAGTTCTAATTATGAAACCAAATCCATAATATCTCTGAACCTTATATGAAACTTAATGCGAGACAAGTTTGCCTCAGCTGTTTGGATTTCTACTCTACACCCAGACAGAATGAGATATTTGAGCCAGTCGCATGAGACTGGAAGCACACAGTAAATACACGGGGTCTAGAACTTAGTTGAACTCTTTATTGTAAAGTATACAAAAGTGTAAATATAAGCTTCTGGCGTGCACATCACACACTGTAACTCTTGCCACCCATCGACATCTTTCAGAAGCAGAATATAATCGTTCTAACAAGAAGGCACGGTTCACACTCTAACCCGAACAGGTCTCCGTTTCAAAAAAGCTCTAGGTTTTATTACTTCATCGCTAAGTAATAAGCAGAGTACAACAAAATCAAAGTTACAAAAAGCATCGGTAAGCAAAATTCAAACACATGGTTGGACCACATCCAATGTCCATCAAACGTAGACAATAGTTTAGATTTCTAACAATTCTAACAATTTCGAAGACCTCATCAGGTACCAGTGCTAGCAAACTTAAAATCATTGGGTTTAAAGTCTTGTACGGACAATGTGAAAAATAGTGACTAAGTGCTCCCCCTGCAGGGCACAGTCGGGTTCTCACTTTCACAGGCTCAAGCGAGAGCTAGTGGACCTTTTCTTCTCCACGACGTGCTGTATACAAACCTGAACTACTTTAACATAATTGTAAATTACAATACAATACAAAAGTAGCAGTTAGGTCCGTATATTAAACTGTCTTTGTGCCATGTTTAACAACCGACTTTTATGTTTCAAACCAACATGTATATAATGTGTAGAACTAGAACAGAAGAAGATAACAGTTATAAAAGGTTTGTCTACCTCACTTAAGGGAGAAGCTAAACAAGGAAGGACTGACATGGTCTCTGTTGCTGATTCAAAACAAACACTTAATGATTACTCAAAGCATAGTGGTAAGTGATCTATAAACGGTTAGCGAACAAGTTATTTTCGGTCTGTGAACACCTACACTACCACTGACTTATGCCCTCATAAGTAACGGTTGTGGAAAAGAGGTTAAGGTATTGGACTGTGGCCTTGAAGGTCTGGGGTTCAAATCCCACCTTTCTGCCAGTCTTCCACTGCTGGGTCCTTAACCCACAACTGTTTGGAGTGTAAGACTATCAGTTGCAAGTCTGCTAAATGACTAAATGCAAATGGTAATGTTTAGCAGGATGACAAATACAGGCATGTGCCACATAACATCATTTGAATGATCAGTGTGCAGACAGATGAAAGAACATGCATGCAGGTGAGTCGGTGAGAGAGGCTGAAAGGAATGTATGCTTTAGCAGAAGTGAATGTATGTGTGGCACTGGCATGAGCCGCTCAAAATGTATCTGTGCTCCGCTGCATGTGAACCATGCGTGGATTGCCTGATAGGATTGTCCGTCGCAAGTGTAAAATATCTTTTCTATTTAGTCTTTACCGGTACATTATAGTATCCACTATAGCTTTGCTATATGATATGTAGTAAATAAGTACGTATACTTTACATGGTGTTCAGACAACGTCCAGAGTGCCTAACGTACACCTTCACAGAACGTATTGTGGACAATAAGTGACACATACCTGTAATGCAATGATACGACTGACACCAATGGAGTGATATTAACAAGTCCTAATAGTATAGGACCTAAAAGAAGCAGCTGGGCCACGCAGACACAAAAGGGCTATGACATTACCTGAGTTAACATGTTCAATACCAAGCAATAAGAGCTACAGTAAAGTTCATGAATAACATAACAGAGAAAGATTCAACAAATCATTAGATGTTCTCATAAGATGATGGTCAGACAGCAAAGGCACCTGGAAAAACATCCAAAGTTCCAGGGTCGTTTGGTAAAGCCATGGCCAGAGATTGTAACAATTATCAGGATGGATTCAAGAGTCCCAACAGTGCTCCAACAGCACCAAAATAGCCCTTTAAAAATAAAAAGCATAAAGCGGTTATTCATTACTTAGATCTTTAGTGCTGACTCATCGACTATATTATATAAAACATACCTCATGTCTGAGAAACAGAGCTTTGAGTTGCCCTTTACTCCAGTAGTCCAAAGCGTAAGCCAACAGCTTCATAGATAAAGTGTTCACCCGCAAGAAGTTCCCAACAAACACGACTCTCTCAATGTTCTACACAGGAAATAATCACATTAAATACACCTTAAAAACAGTGTTTCTATAATAATATTGACCATTATATTTGGGACATGAGGTTTGTAATCACACCGGACAAAAAATAAGTCACCTGTGACTGAAACATACTTAAATGTGTAATACCTCCATCAGCACGAATAACAGCGTGATTCGATTTGTCATGGACTAGATAAGTTTCTGGATGTAGGCGAAGTCAATGTTCAGCCACTCTTGCATGACATAATTGCACAGTTTGGCCAGATTTCATGGATGCCCTCACTTGCATCTTATTCATTATTCCAGGTAGTCAAACAGATTTTAAAAAAGGATGCATATCGTGGATTTTTCAGCCCAGTGCACATGTGACAGTAAGGTAATGAGCAAAAGGCAAATCCTAGTTGTCCAGCAGCTCAATGTAGGAATTGTGGTTCAAATTTACTGTCACCTCAACCAAAGGACCCATTTCTGTGCAACTGAAACACCCCCTGAACATCACTGAACCTCTGCCAGCTTGAACCACACCTTGCACTCAGTGCTCATTGAAAGCTTCCTGAGGTATTCGATAAGCTCAACGCCTAGCATCATTCACATACAGGCATGTTTCCAATAATGAACAGTCCAGTTTTTGTGTCTTTTTGCCCACTGTAAGCAGGCAACTTGGCGACCAGAAGTGAGCAAAGGCCTCTTGCGTGCCACTCTGCTCCACATGTTCATGGTATGTGGTTCACTGCAGAGTGTTTTTTCAGAAACTGGTTGTGAAGATCCTGTGCTGACTTCTAGATGCAATTCTAACCTAGAAGTGAAGCGATTTTTATTCACAAGCTGTGAAACAAGCCAGCAGAGTCTCTGTCAGTTTCGTCTTTTGGCCATAGTTTTTTACAAGCATTCCCTGCAGATTGGGATTTTTGCCACTGCTGGTAGACCCGTATGACCAAACTCAGCTACTTCCTTCACACTATGGTCTTTGGCACACCCAAATGTTATCACTCCTTTTTGCCAATTATTAACATCTGCTTTGCCACCCATTTTCCACACATCAAACGAGTATCCCATAACACACCCCGTAGATACATACAGATCAATCATTCTCGTGCAATGCCATCTGCCTGAAGTTAATACCACCTTAAACAAGCACGGTGACTAATTTTTTGTCCAGGGAGCTTATATACAATAAATGCAAAGTGAGAAATTCAAGTTAAAGATAAGTGGGTATAACACATGCAGCTTGGACCCTGGTCACTCATAGCCCTGTACAATGCTGCTTGATCGAGATTCCACAAGGCAGCACCGTAAAGAGGCTGAGGGACAAGGGAAGTACAAACAGAAGTACGTAAAGCACAAAAACACAAGTAACAGCATGTATTCCATACCTCATTAAGTGCACACATGCGTGTGATTGAGCCAATGTTGTTAGTGATAGTGACAAGTGTAGCTCTAGCCAAGTCCTCTTTTGAGACAGAATCTCTTTTCTCTTTGCACATCATGTTTCCAAAGCTGAAAACATACATCACACAGATCTATTAAGCATACATACTAGCATACTTCAGATCTAACATTAACAAAACTGTATCATGTGTACCACTGTAACAAAAAACATTATCATGAATTACATCCTAGCTAGCTTGGTCTATTGTTGTGTTAATTGTGAGTTATTTTGTGTACCTAGAGGCAACAGCCCATCCAGGCAAGCCAAATCTCTCATAGTCACCTCCATAAATATCTCTGACCAGTTTATCCACACGAGTGCTTTCCCCTTTTGAGGCCATTTTCAGTGCCTCTTCAAAGGTAGAACAGCCAGTGAGCAGGCAGCACAGTCCCAAGAAGGTACCGCCACCCAAACTATGAAGAGAAAAAAATAAATACCGCAAGCATAAAGCATATACACCTCTGTTAAATGATCCAGTGCTTCTTAACACACACCATTTCCATCATTATTCATTCAAACCCTCACAGACTGACCTTGTGCCAGTGACACGTTTGTAGTGGTCTTTGGAATAGACAGCCAGTATGCTAACCCCAGAGCCAATGTTGACCAGCAACAAAGGGTAAGGGTTCTGCAGATTGTAGGCTTTCTGTTCGCAGTGCTCTGGGTCTGTAGGGTTCTCATAGTAGTAACACTCAGGAAGCTCACTTGAGACCACTGAGTCAATGTATAGGACACCTTTAATGAGACAGTCCAATTCATCCAGCTTCAAGAGTTGCAGGTCTGCCATCTTTGAAAGAAGAGCCACGGTGCAATTTAAACATACATGCTACAGTGCAAACCAAAGCTCAATCCTATTAAAAATAAATAAATGAACAGCTAAAACAAGTGTGCATCTATGTACAAACCGTGCGGAAGTCTTCCTCAAACTTGTACGCTCCACCGCCAGTAGCACAGAGTGTGGTATGCAGGCTAGAGAAATGTTTGTCTCTGCCCATCTGCAAGAAAGCTGGGAGCTCCTGGGTGGGGAAGCGAATAAAGTGCAGGCTGCCCTTACGGTCCCACAGTGTGAGGTCCGGCAATTCCAGGTGCACATCTCTAATGCCTGTTTTACCATAAGCAGTATGAGAAGTGAGGTAATGGCGAATACTTTTCAGACTTTCCACTTCCTCCTGCTCTTCTTCTGCTGTGATGTCTTTTGGCTCAAAGTAGACCAGCTTCACCAATGTACCACCTATGTCCATACCAAACCATGGGAAAGCTGTGGGGCAAATACATAGTATGACATAACTGTACATCAAGTACCACATTTATTGCCATGTGCGAATTTTCAACCTCTCTGTCCTGACCATCCATGGTACCACCATCAAAGGACCACCAGTGTATCACAACTGAGCAATTATTATTTGGGTGGAGGACTATTCTTAGTATAGTGACATACAGTGGTGCTTTATGTAACTATACTATTTTGTGAATCCTTTAGAAGTCATACAAGTACTTCAAGAATACCCAAATTAACAAATGAGACAAAAACATTATACTTGGTCATTTATAGAAGACGATCCAAAGTAATAGACTTGGGAGTGGCAAAAGTATGTGAACTTCTACGATTAGAATTTAATTTGAAGGTAAAATTAAACTGTGTTTTCAATCAATGGTGTGATCAATCAGATGTGATCACAAAGCAACCCAGGGTAAAATCCAAGCAACCAACGGTCTCTCACATTGTCTAATGTTAACATTTATGAATCCATCATCATAAGAACACTAAACCACAATAATGTGCGTGGCAGGGTTACATATGCAATTTCCTAGGGATCGTGTGGACCACATTTCCTAGGTCACAAGGCTATTGGAAAGATTATTTCAGATGGATTAGACCAAAATAAAACTTTCTGGTTTAAATAAGAAGCGTTATGTCTGAAGAAAAGAGAACACTGCATTCCAAAATAAGAATACTATCCCATCTGTGGTGGGATATCCTAACATGGTGGTGGTAGTATCATGGTTTGGGCCTGTCTTGGGGAATCTGGGACAGGATGGTTTGCCATAATTGAAGGAACAATACATTTTGAATTATACCAGCAAAATTCTAAAGGAAAATGTCAGGACGTCCATCTGTGAACTGAATTTCAAGAGAATCTCATGCAACAAGACAAAAAATGGATAAAGAAAAATAAAATTATGTTTTGGATTGGCCAATTCAAAGTCCTGACCTTACACCAATAGAAATGTCGCAGAACCAGTTCATATGAAGGAATCCACCAGCTTCCCAGTTGAAGCTGTTTTGTATGGAGAATGAGATACAATTCCTCCAAGCTGAGGTGTAGAACTGATCAACTGCTACTGGAAACTTTTAGCTGCATTTATTGCTGCACAAGGGGGTCACACCAGATAACAGAAGCAGAAGTTTCACATACTTTTGCCACTCACAGATACTTAACATTGGATTATTTTCCTCAGTAAATAAATGACCAAGTATAATATTCTTGTGCCATTTGTTTTATTGGGTTTTCTTTATATACTTTCAGAAAATCTAATGTTTCAGGTCAAATTTATGCAGAAATGTAAAAAATTATAAAGCATCCACAAACTTTCAACCAACACTGTAGTACTCTGTGTGGCAATGGTATGTTTGCTGGCCATTTTGTGACCATTATTGGCAAATAATGTATAGTAACAGACTATAACACGCCCATCCAACACAGGGCACTGCTGATTGGCTAATTAAGCTTTTTTATCATGCAGTCACACAATACTATGTCACTGTCACTACTGTGCTCACAATAGCCCACCAC
Organism: Ancistrus triradiatus; assembly: GCA_025084515.1. NCBI lineage: Eukaryota > Metazoa > Chordata > Actinopteri > Siluriformes > Loricariidae > Ancistrus > Ancistrus triradiatus. The sequence continues at coordinate 151,482 of JAJAGP010000900.1, read as the reverse complement.
TAAAAGTATTCTTAGCATTAAATAATGCTGTAATAGTACTCAGCATTGATCATATGGCGGTCCCATTCAGTAATGGTCCGCCAACAAAATGCTTAGGTGTTCCAGGTAACATGGTCACTGAGTGTAGCTAAAAGGTAGGTGTACCTACTTAATGAGCAAACAACTCATGGTATATTGTTCAGCTAACATAATGACAACACTTCCAATGCATTGTATACATATATTGCATACACATGAACATAACCTACTTTTCATAACATTCACTTTGGATATTTTATTTACATTGCTTACATCCATATAGTCTATAATCTGATTTTTAAGGTTGGATTATGACAACTGAAAATGCCATAGACGGAGGCGTATGCGCTTTATACTGTTTTCTTTTTAAAATAAGATTTTATTTTAAGCTCTGTCTTCCACAAGGTATTAGAGATTCCCTAAACGGCTATGGGTTCGCATGTATTTATGTCCATTTCCTCATAACAAGTTAATTCTATTGGTGATCTCGAAATGCACATTCATTATCACGATATAAATGTGCTTTCTTGAGATCACGAGGTAAATTCGTTTCTATCTACACATTAACACAACGTTTTGCACACTTGTGAGAACTGACTCTTTTCACGTGTAACTCAGAATTTAACTGGAAATATGTTCTTATTCTTCATGTGCCCTGTTAGCTAACGGTTCAGGTTCCGTTATTTTTCTGTTTAAACTGCACTATATTGTTAGCGCAGTACCGACAGCACCTACGTGGCCTGTTTTTCTTCAGTGAATCGAGCCTCTGTCTTGCCGAGCTCGGGTTCGACACGCGTCGCTCTGTGAAGCCGCTTCCTCGGGAAGCACCGCTTTCCGTGTCCGCTGTAGCAGCGACGCTACAAGCTGATTTAGCCTTAGAGCACGGCGACTGTGGCTCCGTCATGTCTTCATCTCCGATCTCACCGTCACAGATGTAGCCGTTCAGCTCCATACAGAGGTGCAAACAGCTTCCGAAAGTCTATATAATTACAGCATTTAAACAAAACATATACAATCCGACACAATCTCCCGTAATTTATTTCAGCGTAGCCCGCAGGGCTTTGAACCGATTCTACAAAGAGTCGATTCTCTTATTTACAGGCATTGATAACCAAGAATCGAACCCACAGTCTGGAGTCGACTCCACAAAATGAATTGATTCTGTGCAAGTTCCGCGTACGCTATGTGATGTAAGAGATGTATAATGTTTATTCTCATGATAAATGCTGGTACAGGTATTCAGGTTTAACAGTGCTGCAGTATATTTGAGACGCCAAAACCAACCGGAGATATGCTGAAGGCTTAGAGGATAATTAACACAAATGGAAAAAGATTAGTCAAGTTCTCAAAGCTGTTAAATCAAAGTTCTCGCTAAATACTAAATATTAGTTAATCTCTCAAGTTGTTAAATCAAAGTTCTTGCTAAATACTAAGTCCAAACTATTTTCTATAGTTCATTATTATAGCCTGTGTAGTGTATTTACATTTACATTTACAGAATTTAGCAGACGCCCTTATCCAGAGCGACCTACAATTGATACAATTTTTTGGTAATAGAAGAGACACAGCTGCTATTTACCCAATCACCATTTTATTTAATTCACACTATTTCTTTCCTTACAATAATTTCATGAAGGACTAGGCCAGTGCATATCACACATACAATGATAAAAGCTATAAGCCCAAATATGACTCTAAGACAAAGCAAAGATTTTTAGTTTAAAGTGCTCAAGTGTCTATATGTACACTAGCTACAAAAATTGTACAATTACTCTTTAGTCCACATTATGATTATTAAAAACATTTCTATTGAAGTCAGTGCAAACACTGAACATATACTGCAAGCATAGTGGTGCTTCTGCATAATGGTGCTATCAAAAATAGATGCAGTTTGGAAATACTTACAAATGGCACAAAAACCATCACCCATACATAAAACAAGAATATTATGACTTTGTTTTTCTCACCATAAACTGCACTGAAACGTATTTTCTTGTGGGTTATTATTAATACAGTCAAATGTATGTATGCTTAGACAAGGACCACAAACAGTAAATTGGTTTTGATCTCAGCATAAAAAAGATATTTGGTACCATAATTTATGTAAAATACAAATATATCACAGTCAATGTAACTAACTGTCTATTGGTAATGCAATTCTGGACATAGAATATGGTTGCTTTAAGACAGTGGTTAAATCCCTCCCAGGGCTTTGAGAAAAGTCATGCATTCGCATTAAGTGCTATAGTGTCGCAAGAGCTCTTAAACCTTCCATTCTAAATGCAGTTTTCACAGTCTAGTGCAATCAACCAATGGCCAAGTTATTATAAATTCATAACATGACAGAATTTCCACATTTGGATTAAAACTAGGTTTAGGATGGAATGATGCCTGGATGTTTCCTAATATAATCTCATGTTCTGGCTCTTTAAATGGCTTCTCTGTAAAAATACAAAATGGCTCTATATTTGTTGAGCTTGGAGTTTTAGTACACTATCCCTGCCACCAGGATCAGATAGTGCAAATAACATTGAAAAAATGTACATCTTCCTATACCCTAGATGTCTGACTGTTAGAGAAACAGTAGTGCTTGAAAGACAATTACAAGTACTGACTAGTAGCAGCACTTTTGAAGCAGTATGTTTATGAACACAATGTTGACAGATATCTAACATTAATTGTATAAATTGTATAAACACAAAATTACTAATATTTTTCATGAACTGTATGAAGCACATGCAGTGTATCTAATTAGCTCTGAATGTGGCAGAATATGAAATGATAAATATCTTGCTGAATCCCTTAATCAGCAATTAGATTTTTTACATTAGCTATTACAAGCACTGGACAGATTTCAGTATATAAAATAACTGGCCAGTTATCGATCATAATACAGACAATAAATAAAAATGAATGACTGCTAGAGCAAAGCACTGGTATGTTAAGGTACTTTTGTGCATTTTGAAGGAAAAGGTAGTGGTGTACAGTCACCATTGAATGTCATACAGGTCAGATAATTTTCTTTTTTTACTTGAACTTCCAGGCCACCAAGACTGCAGTCACACCAAAAACTGCAGCTGCAATAAAGCGTGGGTCTGACTGAAATCGGCTTGGCACTGCCTGGGACTCTTTTCTCGTCTGTGATGGACTGGAGTTAATTATACCTTGGTTGTGCTGTGTAGGCTGAACTTCAGGGTTAACAGATTGATTATAACTTTCACTATGATGGTTTACTTCTGCTGACTCCTTATTTGCTTGAGCTGCATTACCAATCACACTTAGTGGCTGACCATTAAGATTTTGCATTGGTGATATCTCAGAAAACCTGACAGTATCTGTCTGCAAACTCTCATTGCTAGACACACAGTGGTCCTCCACTGGATGATTATGGAAAGATGTCTCTCCATCTGGAAAGTCAGGGCTCAGATTGGATGATACTTCAGTGGTAGACATTTCAGCTGCATTTTCACAAGGTATGTGATCAGAAACAGAAACATGCTCTGAGGTGTAAATGCTTAAATTCTCAAAAGGTTCCTTTGCTACTTGAGTGTTGGACACAGGGTCAGACATGGTTTGTTCCAGTGATGTGGGGCGTTCAGTCTCTGTGGTGGCATGGCTGATCTCCAGACCATCAGAACTGACCGACACTGATTCCTCTTCTCTTAAAGTACCAGGCTTACTGAAATCTTCCTTGACTTCTGTAGCAACACATGGTTCGGAAGGTGGCTGAGTTTGGCAGTGTGCTGGCACTTCAGTCTGTGCCCCTTCCAAATGCTGCAAAGACAATGTTTTTAATAGTGTGCATGTTTACATAATTCAGAGCATAAACCAAAAAAGTAGGATACAGTGCTTAAAGTTTGTGAACAATTTAGGAATTTTTATATTATGGCATAAATTACCTAAATCATCATCAGATTTCCAGTGCTAAAACAGATAAAGAGAACAAATAAACAGATAAAACAAAAATATACATTTTATAAATATACATAGTAATTGAAGATAATGGTCCAATATTACATTTCTGTGAGTAGCAAAAGTATGTGAACCTTTGCTGTCAGTATCTGGTGTGCTCCCCTTGTGTAATAACAGTAACTAAACGTTTCCAGTAACAATTGATCAGTCCTTCATATCAGTTTCTAGGAATTTTAGCCCATTCACCATAGAGAACAGGTTAATCTCTTCCACATAATTTCTACTGGATTATGTTCAGGACATTGACTTGGTCATTCCAAAACACTCAATTTGGTCATCTTTAACCATTTTTGTTAGAACAACTTGTGTGCTTAGTGATGCTGTCTTGCTGTGTGAACCACATTCTCTTCAATTTCAGTTCATAGACAGATGACCTGAAAATTTCAGTTCGAATTTGCTGGCATAATTCACAATTCATGGTTTCATCAATGGTGGATCAGGATGCTACCACTACCGTGCTTCACAAATGGGAGGTTGTTATGCTGGAATACAGCGTTTTCCTTTCTCCATTTCATCCATAAAACCTTATTCCAATAACTTTCTGGTTTGTCGAGTTGCCAAGTGTGATGGAACCTCAAAATTCAAACTTACCTGGTTCCAGAAGGTCATAAAACATTATTAAAATTAAAATATAAAGACATGAAATAAGTGAAAATAAAGATAAACTTTGTAGCCATTGCTGCAAATGCAGTTTCAGCATGTCTTATCACTGGGACAGTGGTGCGGAGACTGAAGGGGTGTCTGATACCTGTACACTGATATAATATACATAATAAAATTAGGGCTGCAACTAACAATCATTTTAATAATCGATTAATTGGTCAATTATTTTTTCGATTAATCGATGAATCGGGTTAAAAAAAAAAAAAAAAAAAACATTTCCATGTCTTTATTCAGAAATATAACATTGAATAACAGAGCAAATAAATGCTTATAATAATTGAATAATAAATTACATTTATTAATAAATTCAAATAACAAATTAAATAATAAAGAAAAATAAGTGCATCTCTGATGCAAACACTACACACAAACTCATTCACTCCCTTTGGCATTGCAAGCCAAAAATGTTAGCATGTCAACATGCTCCCGGCTAAAGCTGGCTCTCTTTTTTAGAGACTATAATTCCTGCCGCAGAAAATAAACACTCAGACAGCGTTGAAGTACCAGGAATGCATAAATAGGACTTGGCTAGCCTGGCCAATATAGGATATCTGCCTCTGTTAACTCCTTCACTGTCATTATCCAGCTAACACGCATCAACCGTGCTGTGCCCGTTCGCATAGTGTGAGTGCGGCGTTATGTTTCCTCAATTCAAAACGGAACAAACTCGGGATATTGTGGTGACTTACGCTGTTGTTGAGCTCCCTTCATCCTCATCGGTGACTCCAATATGTTTCAGTTTCGAGGGTTGTATCATCAGGTCAGATCACTTTTGCAAAGCTTGCATGTTACACAAAAATTTTTAGTTGTGTGAAGCGTGAAGTGCTCCTACACTTTTGAGGTCTTAAGTCAAACCTTCTTCTTTGCACCGGTCATGTTTCATTTGTAGATTTGATTTCATTCTTAATGCTAACTTACATCGAAGATTCCGCATCCGCGCTGGCTCCGCCTCGCTCCGTTCAACTCGCTCGTATCTTTTTTCCAGCGTTGACAAAGTGCCGCAAGTAACGTAAGTGGATAATCTCTGCACAGGTCATGTTTCATTTGTAGAATTTATTTAATTCTTAATGCTAAATTATTTTGCAGATTCCACACCGGCTCCACCTTGCTCCGTTCAACTCGCTCATATTTTTTTCCAGCAGTGACGCAAGTAACGTAAGTGGATATGACAAGGCGAGGGAAACATAAATCATGCGACACAACGAATCGATAATGAAATTCGTTGTCGACACTTTTAATAATCGATTATTATCGATTTTATCAATTCGTTGTTGCAGCCCTAAATAAAGTAATATAATATAATATAATAAAATATACATAATATGCTTACAGTCATGTCCTAGTTCTTCTTCTACTTCTTTTGGGTTTTAAGGCGATTGGCATACCATATTGGTATTGCCATTATCGCCACCGACTTGGCTGGATTATGTGCATTGTTTTTGGAAGATCACACCATCGCGTGTTTCATTTGGGGTGCCAATGTTCAAAAGTCCGGATTTTTTTGTCCTGACTTGGGGGGACGGGGGATTTCAAACGGACCATTCAATGTTCGAATTGCTTGAGTGAAGAGGTGTTCCATAACGGGTAGCTTTGTTGTTTTGGGGAGCAGTTGCTTTCTCTTTTCCACTCTGCCATGCACATCATTGTTGTTGAGCATTGTTCTGAAGGTGGACTCATGAACATAAACATTAAGCAATATGAGAGAAGTCTTTAGTTACTTAGTTGCTTTACTGGGTTATTTTGTGGCATTGCAGACTATTACACGCCTTGCTCTTGGAGTGGTCCTTGTTGGTTGACCACTGCTGAGGATAACAATAACAACTGGATAACAATGGTCTTGAATTAACTGAGTTTGTACACAATCTGTCTGATTGTGGGTTGGTGAAGTCCATGGTTTTGCAAACTTTTCCAGCCTGACGATTGTCAACAAATCTCAAAAATCTCCTTTGTTTGTGCCATGACACACTTGTAAAGATGATGTGGTTATGTAAAGATCAGACTTTGATAGATCCCTGGTCTTTAAATACAACAGTGTATCCACTCACATCTGATGGGTAATCCATGTGTCTTAGGTCAGGGAACTGAGATGACAATATCATTCCCCTTTATGTAATTTCAATAAACTACTGATTCAGGTCTTTTTATTTATGTTGTGGAGGCCATACTAATGCACAGTTCATTTATTTTGTATCTTGGGCTGTGTTAATCTCTGTTAATCTATAAAATTAATTTTGCAAGATTAAATTACAGAACACAAAGCACTGCTTAATGAATGGAAGTCATTAAAGGGGAGAACACACAAAATCCAAACATGTGGAGTCTGAGGTTGGGATCGAACCAAGAACTAGGACATGACTAACCTGGAGCTGTGAGGTGCTGTTTCAATAGTCAGTATTTTCATGTCTCTGCTTTCAGCATTGGTGAGTTATAAACCTGCCTTTAGTGTTTTCTAAAAATATGTAAATGTTTTGTCTTATGTGACCACATAACTCAGTTACAGTTCTGGTAGCATCTAGCTAATGCAGTTGTTCATGTTTGTGGGTAAATTAGAGAAAAAGCTTTCTTGTTTGTTATCATGAAGATGGTGACTAATTCAAACACTTATATATATATATATATATATATATAAAAAGTGTTTGATAGAGATATATATATACACATAATACTACAAACTGCTCAAAAAAATAAAGGGAACACTTAAACAAACACAATATAACTCCAAGTAAATCAAACTTCTGTGTGAAATCAAACTGTCCACTTAGGAAGCTACACTGATTGACAATCATTTTCACATGCTGTTTGTGCAAATGGAATAGACAAACAGGTGGAAATTATTGGCAATTAGCAAGACACACTCAATAAAGGAGTGGTTCTGCAAGTGGGGGACCACACACCACTTCTCATTTACCTATGCTTTCTGGCTGATGTTTTGGTCACTTTTGAATGTTGGTGGTGCTTTTCAACTCGTGGTAGCATGAGACGGACTCTACAACCCACACAAGTGGCTCAGGTAGTGCAGCTCATCCATGACGGCACATCAATTGCGAGCTGTGGCAAGAAGGTTTGCTGTGTCTGTCAGCGTAGTGTCCAGAGGCTGGATCCAGGAGACAGGCCAGTACAACAGGAGATGTGGAGGGAGGCCGTAGGAGGGCAACAACCCACGCGCAGCCAGGACTGCTACCTCCGCCTTTTTTTTTTGTGCAAGGAGGAAACAGGAGGAGCACTGCCAGAGCCCTGCAAAATGACCTCCAGCAGGCCACAAATGTGCATGTGTCTGCACAAACGGTTAGAAGAAACCGACTCAATGAGGATGGGTATGAGGGCCCGACGTCCACAAGATGGGGGTTTGTGCTCACAGCCCAACACGAGCAGGACGCTTGGCATTTGCCTGAGAACACCAGGGATTGGAAAATTAGCCACTGGCCCGCCCTGTGCTCTTTCACAGATGAAAGCAGGTTCACACTGAGCAGGTGACAGACGTGACAGAGTCCTGGAGTCACTGTGGAGAGCGATGCTGCGCTGCCTGCAACATCCTTCAGCATGACCGGTTTGGCAGTGGGTCAGTAATGGTGTGGGGTGGAATTTCTTTTGGAGGGCCTCGCAGCCCTCCATGTGCTCGCCAGAGGTAGCCTGACTGCCATTAGGTACCGAGATGAGAGATCCTCAGACCAGTTTGTGAGACCATATATGCTGGTTGCGGTTTGGCCCTGGGTTCCTCCTAATGCAGGACAATGCTAGACCTCATGTGGCTGGAGTGGTGTCAGCAGTACATGCAAGATGAAGGCATCATTGAAGCTATGGACTGGGCCGCCCGTTCCCCAGACCTGAATCCGACTGAGCACATCTGGGACATCCATGTGTCTCGCTCCATCCACCAACGTCACGTTGCACCACAGACTGTCCAGGAGTTGGCGGAGGATGCTTTTAGTCCAGGTCTGGAAGGAGATCCCTCAGGAGGACCATCCGCCGGGCACCTCATCAGGAGCATGCCCAGGCATTGTAGGGAGGTCATACAGGCACGTGGAGGCCCACAACACAATACTGAGCCTCATTTTGACTTGTTTTTTAAAGGACATTACATCAAAGTTGGATCAGCCCTGTAGTGTGTTTTTTTCCACTTTCATTTTTTTTTTTTTGTTTTTTCCACTTTAATTTTTTGTGGTCTGACTCCAGATCCAGGCCTCCATTGGGTTAAATAAATTTTTGATTTCCATTGATGATTTTTTTGTGTGATTTGTGTTGTCAGCAACATTCAAACTTTGGACAGAGAACAAAGTATTCAATGATAAATATTTCATTCATTCAGATCTAGGATGTGTTATTTGAGTGGTTTCCCTTTATTTTTTTGAGCAGTGTATAGGTACAGGTGTGCGTTGTGTGTGTGTGTGTGTATATATATATATATATATATATATATATCCCTGTAAATATTAACAGTGGGGTTAGGGAGGGTACACAGAACAAGGGAGACAGAAGATGAAACCATAACCTTAAAAACACAATAATAGTGAGTACAAACACCTGATTACCTCATTGATGGTTGAGGTGTTCTGTGAGTCCCAGCATAAGGTATTCTGGTTCCCAGTAGAGTTGGTATTCTGAACTGGGTGTTTCAGAAGACTAGAATGCCCCATGATTTCTACATTACACTCCTCAGAGGCAGCAGGAAACTGGGAAGCGGTGGAGATTGTGTTGTACTCGGAGAAGGACGAAGGGGGTTCAGCCACATTAGGTGATTTATCTGGGGCTCCCCCCTGAGTCAGCAAAGATGGGATGACATGTGGAACACTGTGGACTGTTGCCGTGATAACTGTGGATGAAGTTTCTGCTGCTGGAGTTTGGGCCGAAGTCAGAGCAGCATCTGTGGTGATGGGGGCAGGAGATGATGTAGGAATAACAGCTGCTGCAGCAGCAGGAACAGACACTACAGCAGCAGAAGCTATGGTTTGCAGAAAACATAAGAAACAAAGCATTTACAGCAAGTTAATGGCATACAAAGAACAGACAAAACATATTAGTATCATTAAACCTTGTATCCAGTCCTAACATATGACAAGCAATCTTCAATTTGACCCGTAAAATGTATAATAATTCTTCCTAATTAGTTTTATTTGCCTAGGGCTGTGAGGTGTACCGATACTGAAATTAGTACTGGTATGATACTGTTCCATGATATGGATTTTTCCATACAGAAACAGCACATAAACCTCTGCATCTTGCAAACACATAGACAAGCAAGATTTTCTACTGAAATTTCTGTCTTATGTTTTGACTTTACAAGTTAACGATTATTATGACTATTTTGAATGGAATTTAGAAGTTATTAATAATAAAAATAATAAATAAAGTCTTGACTTTTATTTATTTTTTTGGTATATCATTATATTATATCTTTATCGTATTTATAGTGAAAAATATTGTGATGCGAATTTTAGCTCAAAAATGTATTTACTGAGGAAATTTATTAAATTTTACATATAGATGAACTTTGCTTTCAGTATCTAGTATGACACCCCCTGACACATTCCTGGTAACTGTTGATCAGTCCTGCACATTAGTTTGAAGGAATTTTATCCCTATACTCTGTACAAAACATTTACATTTACAGCATTTAGCAGACGCCTTTATCCTTACATGAACTGCTTGCTTCAGGACCTTCCACAACATTTCTATTAGAATACGCTCTGGACTTAATCCTTCTTTAACCATTCTTTGGTATAAAGAATTGTGTACTTATGGATTGTTGTCTTGCTGCATCACCCACATTCATTGAGTCTTATTTCATGTACAGATGTTCTGACAAATTAGAATTTGCTGGTATAATTCAGAATTACTTGTTCCATCTATGATGGCAAGCCAACCTGGCCCAATTTGGACCACAACAGGTCCAAACAAAGATGCTACCACCTCCATGTTCCACAGATGGGATACAGTGCTTATGCTTTTAAGTTCTGTTGAGGTCTCATCCATAAACAAAACATTTTTCCAATAGATTTCTGGCTTGTCCATTTGATCTATAGAAAACTGCAGATGGGCGGCAATGTTCTTTTTGGAAACCAATAGCTTTCTTTTTTGTGACCTTGATGACCATTACAAGCCCTTTCTCTTTGTTGTCTGACCACTTCTGGGGAGGAACAATGGTCTTACATTTACATTTACATTTACAGCATTTAGCAGACGCCCTTATCCAGAGCGACTTACAGTTGATACAGTCTTACAATCCAAGCAGTTGTGGGTTAAGGGTCTTGCTCAAGGACCCAACAGTGGCAGCATGGCAGAAGTGGGACTTGAACCCTGGACCTTTTGGTCCATAGTCCAGTATCTTAACCACTAGGCTACCACAGTCTTGAATTTCCTCCATTAGTACACAATTTTTCTGACTCTGGATTGGTCAAATCTGTGATTTGTATTCTTTTCTAATTTGATCTGTTATGTGCCACGACCAGTATTGGGATTTCACCTCTGTGTTAACTGTGGACTGTGTTAACTGTGGATTGTGGACTACTTTGCCCACAATCCCCTCCGGGAACAACATGGCCATGGACTCAGCTGGGACTGATTCCTGTTTGATTCCTGTTTGCTCACTAACCGCGTACAGCTGGGCGGTATGCTTTATAAGGGCCGCTACCCCCGTGTGCCGTTGCGGGAGCATTGACATTGTTAGCACGGTGGCTTCTTATGCTGGGACAGTTGTCATTCCTTGCCTTTCCTCCTCCAAAATTGGACTACCTTTTGTTGCTGCGTTTCCGCCTGCTGGATTAGTTTTTGTTGTGGCCTTGTCCGGCGGATACTTTTTTGTTGCGGTTCCGCCCGCCTCCAGAACTTCGCGTTTGCGGCCTAGTCCGCCTCCCTTGTGTGCGGCAGCGCCCGCCTTGTGTTTGCCATAAGAGCTGTCCACACTCTTATGTCCTCAGCTCATGGCCTTCTGTGTGGTGTTTGTTGCGCTAGCCCCTTTAGCCTACAGTGGTGCTTGAAAATTTGTGAACCCTTTAGAATTTTCTATATTTCTGCATAAATATGACCTAAAACATCATCAGATTTTCGCATTAGTCCTAAAAGTAAATAAAGAGAACTAGTTGAACAAATGAGACAAATATTATACGTGATCATTTATTTATTGAGGAAAATGATGCAATATTACATATTAGTGAGTGGCAAAAGTATGTGAAACCTTTGCTTTCAGTATCTGGTGTGACCCCCCAGTGCAGAAATAACTGCAACTAAACATTTCCTGTAACTGTTGATCAGTCCTGCACACCGGCTTGGAGGAATTTCAGCCCATTCCTCTGTACAGAACAGCTTCAACTCTGGGATGACAGTGGGTTTACTCATATTAACTGGTTGCTTCAGGTCCTTCCCACAACATTTCGATTGGATTCAGGTCAGGACTTTGACTTGGAAATTCCAAAACATTAACTTTATTCTTCTTTAACCCATTCTTTTGGTAGAATGACTTTTGTTGCTTAGGGTTGTTGTCTCTTTGCTGCATGATTCACCTTCTCTGAGATTCAGTTTTCATCGACAGATGTCCTGACATTTTCCTTTAGGATTCTCTGATATAATTCAGAATTCATTGTTCCATAAATGATGGCAAGCCATCCTGGCCCAGATTGCAGCAAACCATGATGATACTAACACCACCATGTTTCACAGATGGGATAATGTGGAATGTTTTTCCTTTCTCCCAAACATAACGCTTTTCCTTAAAACCAAAAAGTTTCTATTTTGGTCTCATCTGTCCAAAAAACATTCTTCCAATAGCCTTCTGGCTTGTCCACGTGATCTTTAGCAAACTGCAGATGAGCAGAAATGTTCTTTTGGAGAGCAGTGACTTTCTCCTTGGAACCCTGCCATGCACACCATTGTTGTTCAGTGTTCTTCTGATGGTGGACTCATGCCAATGTGAGAGAGGCCTTCAGTTGCTTAGAAGTTACCCTGGGGTCCTTTGTGACCTCGTCAACTATTACACGCCTTGCTCTTGGAGTGATCTTTGTTGGTCGACCACTTCTGCACAGGGTAACAATGGTCTTGAATTTCCTCCATTTGTACACAATCTGTCTGACTGTGGATTGGTGGAGTTCAAACTCTTTAGAGATGGGTTTGAAACCTTTTCCAGCCTGATGAGCATCAACAACTCTTTTTCTGAGGTTTCTGAGAAATCTCCTTTGTTCGTACCATGATACACTTCCACAAACATGTTGTTAAGAGCATTCTTTGATAGATCCCTGTTCTTTAAATAAAACAGGGTGCCAACTCACACCTGATTGTCATCCCATTGATTGAAAACATCTGACTCTAATTTCACCTTCAAACTAACTGCTAATCCTAGAGGTTCACATACTTTTGCCACTCACTAATATGTAATATTGGATAATTTTCCAATAAATAAATGCCCAAAGCTGAGTCCGTTAGCTCTATAACCGAGCAGCTAACACCGCCTAGGTTCCTATCTGAGCCTGTTAGCTCCAAATATGAGCCGTTAGTGCCCCATAGCACAGAACCCGCTGGCGTCTTGTAGTCTCGTACTTGAGCGTAATAGACCCATGTCTGAGAACGCCGCACCCATTTGCTCCGTTAGTGAGTTGTTGGCGCCCCGTAGCCCAGTACCAGAGCCGCTGGCACCCTGTAGCCCAACGATAGAACACGCTGTTAGCCGTTAGTGCCCCGTTGCTCGGAACCTGAAGCCGCTGACCCCATTTCCGAACCTTTGACGCTGCTTAGCTCTGCACCGAAGCGCGTTGACTCCATTTTCAAGCTGTTGGCGCGACCTTGCTCCATTTCCGGGCATGCCGTGCCCTTTGGTCCCATCGTCGAGCGTGTTGGTTTCGTACCCGAGTTTGTTGGTTCCTCGTCTGAATTGTTAGCACCACTTGGCTCCGAATCTGGGCCCACTGCGCTCTTTGGTTTCGTATCAGAGCATGTTACCTCGTATTTGAACGTGTTGGTTCCGCTTTTAAATCATTACCGCTGCCGTTTCTGAGCATGTGGCACCTGTTAGCCCTTTATCCGAGCTGTTCGCACACCTTAACTCTGTACCTGGCCAGGTTGGCCCCAAATCCGAGCTCGTTAAGTCAATTTCCATGCCCGTTGCGCCTCCTAGCTCCATAGATGCGCTGTTGGCGTCTTATAGCTCCGTTCCCGAGCACGCTGCGCTCTTTAGTTTTGTGCCTGTAAACGGTAGTCCCATACCTAAGTTCGTTTGCTCCGTATTTGAGCCTGTTGGTTCCGTTTCTGAGCTGTTAGCGCCTTCCAGCTCCACTTCTGTGCACACTGCATCCATTACCTCTATATCCGAGCTGCTAGCATCGCTTAACAATGATAGTGCATCTGACGCACCTGACCAAGTACGTCCCATCCCCGAGCCTGCCGTGCCCTATAGTTTTGTACCCAAGCACGTCAGCTCTATGTTTGAATTCGTTGGCTCTGTATTTGAACCTTTAACCCCGTCTGGCTCCTTGCCTGAGCCCGCCGCACCCTTTAGTTCCGGGCCTGAAAACAGTAGCCCCGTACCTGAATTTGTTAGCTCCATTTCCGTGCACAGTAGTCCAGGACAGAGGCCCAATATTACACCCACTTCCGTATCTGAGTTCATAACGCTCCGTATTCTCATACCTGATCACAATAGTTCAGTAGCGGAGTTCGGGGGGCCGTTAGTCCTCACTCTTGAGCTCGCCGTGCCTCTTAGCTCCTTATCTAAGCTGTTAGCTTCACCCAATAGCTCGGTACCCAAGCAAATAGCGCTGTTTAGCTTGGTATCTGAGCACGACGTACAGTCTAGTTCCGTTCCAGTCCTAGAGGCTTTCCGCTCCAGTGAGGCCTTCCCAGGGACCATCTGTCACAGGGATGACCACCTCCGTATCCACCTCCGGGTGTTTCCAAGGGACCGACGTATTCTCCAGTTGCTACCGCTAGCCACGTTAGCTCCCCACGGTTGCACTGTACTTCCCTCGGCCACCGTTAGCTTCCGTGGCTCATGTTTACCTTGCGGCCGGTTATACTGTTCCTCGCCGCCGGCTATATACTCCCCCCTTCGTGCTCTCGGTTCGCTGTGTCTTTTCTTGGTTGCGTATTATTATTATTATTATTATTATTATTATTATTATTGTTATTATCTTTTTTACAAAGCGCTATATAAATAGATCCGACTTGACTTTACTTGACAAATCTGCTTTTCATTTAACGGCACTAACGAAATGTCTTTAGAACACTGATACTTACTGTTTATTCCCTTTATTCTGTCATATGCATCTTGGATATCAGCAGCCAGAGTCTGGTGTTCACAATTCCTCAGTGCACTGATGAGTTGATCAGGCCAGTTCTCTCTCTTTCGTAGGTTATCAATCAGCAGAACAATAGCACTGTAGTTTCCTACAGTTTCACGTTTAGCTTCTATCTCCTCCTGCAAAAGCAATCAGGATAATTGTAGGAAAAACAGGTCATTGTCTATTGGTGTACCCATACAAGGAAAACTTATCAACACACAGTCAAAAGGTGTTGTGTGACATTTACCCTATCATTGATCGTGAGGCAGGACAAATGCAGCACCAGTTCTCTTGCTTTGACGTCTGAAGCCAAACGAGCCAGCATTTTCCGGATAACCTCATCATACAGCCGATTATTTGCATGTTCCATCTTCACACTAACAGAATGAGAGATGTGTAGTTGATGAGATACTGATGATCACAGTGAAATTATTACCTGTGTACCTAATTGGAAATAGTTTTTCCCCTGACCTTTAACGAATCTTTAGAATTCAGTATCTCTGGCAACTCTTATTCTTCTGTATAAAACACTGTGACAGTAACTCTTGACGTGCAACACTGCTAAATAATCTGATGTTATGAGGTGGTTTGATGTAATGCATTGCCTGTCTATTGCCTTTCACTGGAAAAATTGCCTCTCTTTCTGTCTTTCAATGTAGGGGAATCCTGTACTAGAAAATGAAAGTGAAAATGCTAAACAGCAATGTTCACAAACCCAAGTGTTTTTAGTTGTACTGTATTACAAATTACTTATTGTGAATGAATAATGTTTGTGCAGAATGTTTTAAAAAATGTTTTACTTATGGCATATTATGGGGCAAAAAAATGAATTCATGATGTGGAGTCTCTTCATATCTTCATAACTATCTTAATCATTGCATCACTTAAGTAAAAGTCTCATTTATCTTCAATTTGACCTCACTTTTGTGTAAGAGAAACTATAGAGATATAAAGGTGATTTTGTTTGTGACCTTTTTTCCTATATTAAAGAATATAAAACATTAACTAATATTAAAAATAATTTTAGGATACTCTCTCACACTCACTATCAAACTCTTAGGCATTGTGGATAGTGAATGTAAGAGAGTTTGATACTGAATGTGAAAGAGTTTGATAGTGAATGTGAGAGAGTTTCATAGTAAGTGTGAAAGAGTTTGACAGTGAATGTGAGAGAGTTTGATATATATATATATATATATATATATATATATATATATATATATATATATATATATATACACATTATATATATACCACATACACACACATATATACATACATACATACAGTGGGGCAAAAAAGTATTTAGTCAGCCACTGATTGTGCAAGTTCTCCTACTTGAAAAGATGAGAGAGGTCTGTAATTTTTCATCATAGGTTAACACTTCAACTATGAGAGACAAAATGAGAAAAGAAATCCAGGAAATCCACATTGTAGGATTTCTAAAGAATTTAATTGTAACATCATGGTGGAAAATTAAGTATTTGGTCACCCACAAACAAGCAAGATTTCTGGCTCTCACAGACCTGTAACGTCTTCTTTAAGAAGCTCTTCTGTCCCCTACTCATTACCTGTATTAATATCACCTGTTTGTCCTCGTTTATCTGTATAAAGGACAACCTGTCCACAGACTCAAACAGTTCAGACTCCAAACTCAACCATGGCCAACACCAAACAAGCTATTGAAGGGGGCACCAGGCAAGAATAGGAAGAAAGTTGTAGACCTGCACCAGGCTGGGAAGAGTGAATCTACAATAGGCAAGCAGGTTGGTGTGAATAAAATTAACTGTGGGAGCAATTGTAAGAAAATGGAAAACATATAAGGGCATTGATAATCTCTCCCTCCCACGCAAGATCTCATCCCGTGGGGTCAAAAAATGATCATAAGAACGGTGAACAAAAAATCCCAGAACTACACGGAGGGACCGGATAAATGCCCTTCCGAGAGAGAGCTGGGACCAAAGTAACAAAGGCTACCATCAGTAACACACTTTACGCCGAGAGGGACTCAGATCTTGCTGTGCCAGGCGTGTCCTCCTGCTTAAGTCAGTACATGTCCAGGCCCCATCTGACGTTTGCCAGAAGGAAAGCATATGGATGATCCAGGAGACGATTTGGGGATAATATCCATGTGGTCAGATGAAACCAAAATAAGAACTTTTTTGGGAAAACTCAACTGGAGAGAAGAAGAATGCTGATTTGCATACCAAGAACACCATACCACTACTGTGAAGCATGGGGGTGGAAACATCATGCTTTGGGGATGTTTTTTTCTGCAAAGAGGACGACTGATCTGTTGTTAAGGGAAGAATGAATGGGCCATGTATCATGAGATTTTAAGCCAAAAAAACCTCCTTCCATCAGTAAGAGCTTTGAAAGATGGAACGTGGTTGGGTCTCCAGCATGACAATGATCCCAAACACACAGCTTGGGCAGCAAAAGAATGGCTCCGTTAAAAAGCATTTCAAGGTCCTGGAGTGGCCCTAGCCAGTCTCCAGACCTCAGCCCCATAGAAAATTTGTGGAGGAAGTGAAAGTTGAAAGTTCGTATGGGGCGCTCAGCGTCAGCCCCAAACATCACCGCTCTAGAGGAGATCGGCATAGAGGAATGGGCCAAAATACCACCAGCTACAGTGTGTGCAAACCTGGTGAAGACTTACAGGAAATGTTTGACCTCTGTCATTGCCAACAAAGGTTATGTTACAAAGTATTGAGTTTGAACTTTTGGTTATTGACCAAATACTTATTTTCCACCATAATTTAACATACAATTAAATTCTTTTTAAACATCTTACAATGTGATTTACAATGTGATCTTACAAATATCTAACATTTCCTAGTTTTCCATAGCTACAATCTGGGGCTTCCATCATCAACCTGCTCCTGGATCAGGGACTTTCTGATCAACCGACCACAGCAGGTGAAACTGGGGCCTCACTTCTCTTCCATCCGTACCCTCAGCACCGGCTCCCCACAGGGCTGTGTGCTGAGCCCACTTCTCTACTCACTCTACACATCCGACTGCTGTCCTGCCCACCCAGAGAACATCATTGTGAAATTTGCTAATGACACAACGGTGGTGGGACAGATAACAGGGGGTGACGAGGCAGCGTACAGAGATGAGGTCCTGAAACTTGGGGAGTGGAGTGCAGCTAACAACTTGGCACTAAACATAACCAAGACTAAAGAACTCATCCTGGACTTCCGGCGAAACAGGGATGCCCCTGCCCCCCTGTACATCAACGGCGAACGTGTGGAGCGAGTAGAATCGTTTAAATTCCTTGGTGTACACATCTCTGCAGACCTCTCCTGGTCCGTCAACACTTCTGCACTGGTCAAGAAGGCCCAGCAGCGGCTACACTTCTTGAGGGTACTCAGGAAGAAACAACACACAAGCCTGCTGGTGACCTTCTACCGTTCCACCATCGAGAGCCTGCTGACCTATGCTGTGTCAGTGTGGCACTCCAGTTGCACAGAAGCTGACAGAAGAAGACTGCAGAGGCTGACCAACACTGCGGAAAAAATCATTGGCTGCTCTTTGCCTTCCATAGACTCCATTTATCACTCCCGCTGTCTCACCAGAACCAGAAACATTCTCAAGGACAATACCCACCCCAGCTTCCCACTCTTCAACCTGTTGCCTTCTGGTAGGCGCTACAGGTCCATACCGGCCAAAACAAATAGACTCAGGGACAGCTTCTTTCCCAAAGCCATCACAATGCTAAACGGGAACCTGCACTACTGACATATCACACAATACAGAAAACATTTTGCACAGTTTTTGCATATTTTTTGCACTAGTAGTCTTAGTTTTTTCTATTTTTTTTCTTTTTTCTCTATTATGCTGTGTGCACCTAAGGAGAAGCTTCCAATCTCATTGTATTATGTATACTGTGTATGCGGCATATAATGACAATAAAGGCTTTCTATTCTATTCTATTCTATAAAACTACTACTATTATATATGCTTTAACTATTCAGTATAAATACTGTGTAAACAACCTGCACCAAACTCCACCCACACATATATAAAACAGTGAAATGAACTGACCTTGAAGATTAGCATTTATAAGTGTCTGTTTATCTTGATGTGATCTTGGCTGCAAGAACCAGGACATTAGCTAGCTGGTAACCAATTAATGATCTCCAGACTCAGCTGAGAGCAAAGACCTGCCGTAAACAGTCGAGTTCATAAGCCAGCTTCAGCGTTCAATTAGTGATTCTGACAAAGTTTGACCTCTGTTGTGTTATGAAGCTATAACCAGACAAATATTATTTAAATTGTAATTCATTAACGAGATTATAGTAAGTAGATCCACACAATATTTTTATAAAAATAACATTTACATCATAAAAAACAAACAATGCAGAATAACATTTACACCATAACCACAAACAATGCTGGTTCGAAGTCCTTTTTACACACCCAGTTACATAAAACCAAATAAAAAATAAGTTAAAATGAAGACATTGCAAGGCATAAACAGTTTGCACTTAAATTTCATGCAGCATAAACCATTGTTGCAGCCAATCAAATGGAACAGCACTTAGCATCTGAAAATCTGAAACTGCCTGTATTCAGACTATGACCGCACTGCCCTTCACGCTCCATACATTCTCAGAAATTCAGACTTGCAAACTCTTCTTTATTTGCTCACTCTCTCACTGGAGCACAGTCAGCATGACAAGACTTTGCAATCAGGAATGAATCCAAAGAGCCACATCTTTCTAATAACCATCTCTCATCTTCTAATAATCTGTCTCTGTAACTCTGAAAGATATTATGGTGCCTTGCAAATCAAAACAAGATAAATATTATTCAAACATGAATTAATGGGACTACCAGTGAATAAACTGTAATGTTAATAAATTGTATCATTAACTTGAACACTTTCAAACACAAATACAAACAGTGCTTTGTTGAACAATACAACACAAGGCCGTACTACATGTCACTCTGGTGTATCTACCCAAATCACACCACTCTTGCCCAGAACACCTTACGACTTCACAAGGAAGCAGACTGCGAGAAAAATGTTTTTCATGGACGGTTGATGTCTAAGTAGAACTGATTCTAGTGTTTGAACCCTGTGAAAGATATACAGGTTCTTTGCACCTCAGAGCAAGAGAAATTGTATATGAACAGCAATCAATCGTACTGTTACAGAGAAGACTCATATTTTTTTTGTAAATGTATCCAGTCCCTGCACCTCGATAGATATTTATTAGGAGTTATATTTGGACCACTTCTGTTGCAGTGATCGACACAGAACCTTTAAGGGTTCACTTGGTGTAACTGTATTTTTTTCCCCTAACATTTGTACGTTACAGGTGGCGTAATATTTGGACACACCATTTACTACAGCAGTACGATGATTTATGGAAAGTGTTCACTACTATAGAACTCCTCCAGTATCAGATCCTAATCAACAGATAGTAATTATGGTTTCTCGAATGGTTTATGGCGAACGATGACAGAACGGCTAGTTATTACACAACCTGAAGGAAACTACAAGGACAAAGCCCATACTGAGACGTGTCCTCTAAACGCTTAGGTCATTACTGAACTTCAAGAGTGTACAAGAATAACAGATAGACGTCAGGAAAGGCTGCAAGCAAGTACACTTTCGTCAATTATGGGCTATAGACTAAGTTTAGAATGATAAAGACAAATATAGAACCCATATCACAGAAGGAGGAAAGAACACGGAGGCTGTTGACTATAAGCAATGAACGTTTACATTTAATTGTTTAACTTGTTCTATAAACGTGTTTCGTCTTAAAACAATAAAAAAAACTTAAATTAAAAAACAAATAAAGAAAAATTAATAAAAAAAAAAAAAAACAAAAAAAAATATCAAAACTAAACAAAACATAACCCCAAAACACCCACAATAAAGAAAATCTTTCTTCCCACATTCCCCCCCCCCACCCTTCCCCATCCCAACCCCCACCCACCCTCCTCCCCCCCCCCCTTCCGTCCACACCCCTCCCCCCCCACCCCACCCTCCCCCTCCCCCGCCCCCACCTTCCATCCGCCCCCCCCACTCCCCCCCCCCCCCCCCCCCCTCCCCCCCCCCCCCCCCCCCCCCAAAAAAAAGGTGAGAATCCAGTTATCTTGAAAATAAGCTGTTACCACCTTAAGGTAAATGCGCACCTTAACCAATAGAGGCTGTGACTCAAAGATATACTATAGACGAACGAGTATCACGGTGCTTTAAACCACAGCGGAATATATATTGCTTTTGTAAAGAAACATTTAAACATACCTTTGCAGTTCAGGTGTCAAAGAACCTAAAAAATCTGACCCTGACTCGTTCTACTGAAGTACTCGAGTATTCAGCAACTGAAACCAAACCCAGCCCACGACCAAACTCCGCCCATATCCCCGCCTCCCCATCTATAAACTTCACGAGGATCATTTTTTTTTTTTTTTACAAAAATGTATAAAAGATATCCCAGCATGATTTCACAATAATTTAAAGAACATCTTGTGATGTAACTGAATGCTTGGCTTTTTCTGTTTTCAAATGGCCCATAAATTGTCGCTTGTGTTTACGGTCATATTGACCAACAATAAGCCTGCAATAAATGGCTTTTTTACAGAATTAAAATATCATCATAATTTTATGAGTCCACCTTCCAGGAAAAGCACCCCCTCTTTGACCTGGCTAGGGCGTTGTTGCATCTATGAAATTTCCATAAATATCACATTAGGTACCTAAATATTCATGACCAAAAATATATCATAATTGTGTCTACAAAAAGAAATTCATAGAGGGGTGTCTTTTAAGGCAGTCCACCTGCCAGGAAACGCTCCTCCTCTTAATCTGGCCACAATACACATTATAAATTCACTGTTTAACTTATGATATATTTTTGGTGCTCATCAGATTTTCAATTTCACACAAGTCCTAAAAGTAGATAAAGAGAACCCAGTAAACAAATGAGAACAAAAAATATTATACTTGGTCATTTATTTATTGATCCAATATTACATATTAGCGAGTGGCAAAAGTATGTGAACCTCTAGGATTAGCAGTTAATTTGAAGCTGAAATTAGAAAGGTGTTGTTTTCAATCAATGGGATGACAATCAGGTGTGAGTTGGCACTGCTGTTTTATTTAAAGAATATAAGTCTGCAAAGTCGCTCCACAACACGTTTGATTGCACGAATAAAAGAATTTTTGAGGACCTCTCAAGAAAAAAGAGTTGTTGATGGTCCCTCAGGCTGTAAAAAGGTTAATAGAACCATCTCTACTCTAAAGACTGCAGACTCCACCAATCCACAGTCAGACCAGACTTTGTACAAAATGGAGGAAATTCAAAGACCACTGTTAGCCTCCCCAGGAGCGTTGTGTAGGGCGTGTAATTGTTGGCGATGTCACAAAAGGACTCCAGGGTAAAACTTCTAAGCAACGGAAGGCCTCTCTCACATTGGCTAATGTTAATGTTCATGAGTCCACCATCAGAAAGAACACTGAACAACAATGGTGTGCATGGCAGGGTTGAAAGGAGAAAGCCACTCTGCTTTCCAACAACAAGAACATTTGCTGGCTCGTCGCTGCAGTTTGCTAAAGATCATGTGGACAAGCCAGATGGCTATTGGAAGAATGTTTTTGTGGATGGATGACACCAAAATAGATTCTTTTTGGTTTAATAGAAAAGTGTTATGTTAGAGAAAAGAAACACTGCATTCCCAGCACAAGAACCTTATCCCATCTGTGAAACATGGTGGTGGTAGTATCATGGTTTGGCCCTGTTTTTGCTGCATCCTTCTGGGCCAGGTTGGCTTGCCATCACACGGATGGAACAATTGAATTCTGAATTAAATACGAGAATTCTAAAAGAAAATGTCAGAACTTCCTGTCCTTGAACTGAATCTCAAGAAGAAGGTAACGGTAAACACCAGATACTGAAAGCAAAGGTTCACATACTTGCAAAAAGTATTCGGCCCCCTGAACTTTTCAACCTTTTGCCACAATTTCAGGCTTTAAACATAAAAAGATATAAAAATTGCAATTTTTTTGTGAAGAATCAACAACACATTGGTGACACAATCATGAAGTGGGAACGAAATTTATTGGATATTTTAAACTTTTTTTTTAGAAATAGAAAAACTGAAAAAAGTGGGGTGTGCAAATTATTATCGACCCCCTTTGCGTTAATACTTTGTAGCGCCATCTTTTGCTGCGATTACAGCGGCAAAGTCGCTTGGGGTATGTCTCTATCAGTTTTGCACATCGAGAGAGAATGAAATTTTTGCCCATTCTTCCTTGCAAAACAGCTCAAGCTCAGTGAGGGTTGGATTGGAAGAGCGTTTGTGTGAACAGCAGTTTTCATTCAGCTCTTTCCACAGATTCTCGGATTGGATTCAGGTCTGGACTTTGACTTGGCTCATTCTAACACCTGGACACCTGGATGGTGGCATCTCCTTGTTTTTGAGCTGAAAGTTTAGAGGGATGGCCGGGTCCTTGGTGATTGCCAGTGGTCCTGATACTGGATACTGGCGCTTTTTAAACAGAACTCTGAGACTATCACAGAGCATTGGGCATTTTATACGGAGACTTGATTCCCACAGGTGGATTCTATTTATCATCATCAGTCATTTAGGTCAACATTGGATCATTCAGAGATTCTCACTGAAACATCTGGAGAGTGAGTTTTGCTGCACTGAAAGTAAAGGGGCCGAATAATTTACATGCCCCACTTTTTCAGTTTTTTATTTCCAAAAAAAGTTTAAAATATCCAATAAATTTCGTTTCCCACTTCACGATTGTGGTCCCACTTGTTTGTTGATTCTAACAAAAAAAAATTACAATTTCATATATTTATGTTTGAAGCCTGAAATGGTGGCAAAAAGATTGAAAAGTTCAAGGGGGCCCCGAATTACTTTTTGCAAGGCACTGTTACTTTTGGCCACTCACTAATAATGTAAAATTGTATAATTTTTTAATCAATAAATAAACGACCAAGTACAATTTTTTTGGTCTTGTTTTGTTTAACTGGGTTCTCTTTGTCTACTTTTAAGACCTTTTGTGAAAATCTGATAGATGTTTTAGGTCATATTTATTAGAAATATAGAAATTCCTAAAGGGTTCACAAATTTCGAGCACCTCTGTAAATAATAAAAGAAACTAAATACACAATAAAAAGTAAGTAAAATAAAACAACGTCAGTGTCTGAGGATTCAAACCCTGGGTGGGACGTTGTAGGTTGCCGCTCTGTAAACCCAACACACCAGTCAACCACCTGTGTGAGTGTGTGGTGTGTGTGTGTGTTGTGGTGTGGTGTGTGTGTGTGTGTGTGTGTGTTGGTGTGTGTTGTGTGTGTGTGTGTGTGTGTGTGGTGTGTGTGTGTGTGTGTGTGTGTGTGTTGTGTGTGTGTGGCGTGTGTGTGTGTGTGTGTGTGTTGTGTTTTGTGTGTGTGTGTGTGGTGTGTGTTTTTACTGTGTAAGTATGAATGTGATAGTAATGTGACCAGATTTAAGAGACGGTGCATTTCCTGGCAGGTGGATTGCCTTAAAAGTCCCAACTCTATAACTTTCTTTTTGTAGACACAATATATTTTTGGTCAGGAATATTTAGGGACCAATATGTGATATTTATGGAAATTTCATAGATTCTACAACACAATAGCCAGATATAAGAGGGGGTGCTTTCCCTGGAAGGTAGACCCACATAAAAATGATGATGATATTTTAATTCTGTAAAAAAGCGATTTATTTTATCGATATGGACATGATCGTTTGCAAATTATTCTAGTCGACATAAGTAAAGTAAGGCGGATTCCATACATTTTCTGTCTGTCCATCCGCAAAAGACATTGCGATGCATCTGACAGCAGGGGTAGCGAATACATGACAACACCTGGATTTAGGTCAGGTTACTGTTGACGAAACTCCATGACAGTCAGCACTCCTTGATCTTCTTTGCTCTTCAAGTGGTTGTCGCAAAGCTTTGAGGTGTATTTTGGGGTCCTTTGTCCTGCTGCAGACATTCTGCAGTGGTGAATTCTTAATCCATAAAGCATATTAAAGCCAGAAGATGGAGAATGTTGGACTGGCCCAATTACTGATCATAAGCATTGGTGCAAACTGCATTTTTTCAGTTGAGTGGTGCCACTATAAACATACTACGTTTTCCAGTCTATTGATCCCCATGATGTAAGGCTCACTTTAATTGCGGTGGTGTTAAAATGGCAGGTACTCTGCACGATCCAACATCCATAAAGCAGGCAATGTG
Organism: Ancistrus triradiatus; assembly: GCA_025084515.1. NCBI lineage: Eukaryota > Metazoa > Chordata > Actinopteri > Siluriformes > Loricariidae > Ancistrus > Ancistrus triradiatus. The sequence continues at coordinate 126,324 of JAJAGP010000900.1, read as the reverse complement.
TTTTTTTTTGAGGATGGGTGTGGGTGGGAACTTATGAGATTTTGCCTTTCATTTAATGTACCCAATTCATGAACTTTGCTCTAATGTATACACATTCACATCTTCTGCACACACCTCTAAGCCTGGCCAACTGACAATCATGTTTATTCCTACATTTATCCAGAAGTGCAACCTACTGACCCTGAACACTAAGGGGTTGCTGTTGATGGACTACATTTGGGATGGCAAAATTACACCCATCAAACAAACTCACAGAATTTTGGGATTTGTTTCCTTTATTTGCCTCAGAAATATGCCTTTTGGCAGGTGCCTTTTGCCTTTCTAGCTGGTATCCTGCCATAGCTGTTTTCCATTTCCTGGGCCTCACTCATGAAACCTTCAGAAAAACACAAGCAAACTGTCAGTAAATTATGCATAAAATGGACCTTCCCTAAGACTCTGCCAGACTCAGGAACACTACATAAACACCAGATTTATAAGTAGAACATGCATATGTTGATGAATACCAATCATTTGCAAACTGTGCACGTTCCTGAATTACAATTACCACACAATTACCATAATCCACACCCACAAATAAATGACCACCATATAACAAAGCCTTTGGAACACAGCAAAAATCTCCCCAAAACTTCTCAGAAAAACTATATGGAAATTGATGTTTTATTGAACAAAGTTCCTTCAAATCGACACCTTTTATTTTTGAGTGTCTACAGTGGTGTTTCAGGTTCCAATAAAAGCAGTTGGGAAGTAAGCCCTGAAACAGATGTTGTTTGACTTCCAGCTCTTGTTCCGTACAGTAAATGAGTTTGATGCGAGGCATTAGTTGGATTATGCGAATAATAACAGGCTGTATTATTAAACCAAGTGCTTGTTGACTGTAAGTTATTTTACTTTTTTTTTAATTATATCATTATTTAGTCAATACTTTAATTCAAGTGCAGTCATGTCAAATGACACTTTTGATGTCTTTCATTCGTTACGGAACAGGTGCAGGTTTTGATTGTACTTACTAACATTATAGGACTACGAACATTTTCATGAATGCGGCCATTTACAAATAAGTGTTGACAAACAATTTACATGCAGATTCCTTAGGCTTGGGTTTCATTGATGAGGCACTCTGTCTCTACAGTGGTGCTTGAAAGTTTGTGAACCCTTTAGAATTTTCTATATTTCTGCATAAATTTGACCTAAAACATCATCGGATTTTCACACAAGTCCTACAAGTAGAGAAAGAGAACCCAGTTAAACAATGAGACAAAAATATTACACAATCACATAATATTACATATTAGTGAGTGGCAAACGTATGTGAACCTCTAGGCTTAGCAGTTCATTTTAAGGTGAAATTAGAGTCAGGTGTTTTCAATCAATGAGATAACAATCAGGTGTGAGTGGGCACCCCTTTTTTTTTCAAAGAACAGGGATCTATCAAAGTCTGCTGTTCACAAAACATGTTCGTGGATGTGTAGGTGTGGATCATGGCACGGACAAAGGAGATTTCTGAGGACCTCAGAAAAAATGTTGTTGATGCTCATCAGGTTGGAAAAGGTTACAAAACCATCTCTAAAGAGTTTGGACTTCACCAATCCACAGTCAGACAGATTGTGTGGAGGTAATTCAAGTCCACTGTTACCCTCCCCAGGAGTGGTCGACCAACAAAGATCACTCCAAGAGCAAGGCGTGTTATAGTTGGCGAGGTCACAAAGGACCCCGGGGTAACTGAACTGAAGCAACTGAAGGCCTCTCTCACATTGGCTAATGTTCATGAGTCCACCATCAGAAGAAGACTGAACAACAATGGTGTGCATGGCAGGATTGCAAAGAGATAGCCACTGCTCTCCATAAAGAACATTATCGCTCATCTGCAGTTTGCTACAGATCACGTGGACAAGCCAGAAGGCTATTGGAAGGACGGATGAAACCAAAATAGAACTTAGAAAAGTGTTATGTTTGGAGAAAGGAAAACACTGCATTCCAGCATAAGAACCTTATCTCATCTATGAAACATGGTGGTGGTAGTATCATGGTTTGGGCCTGTTTTGCTGTATCTGGGCCAGGTCAGCTTGCCATCATTGATGGAACAATGAATTCTGAATTATATCAGAGAATTCTAATGGAAAATGTCAGGACATCTGAACTGAATCTCAAGAGAAGGTGGGTCATGCAGCAAGACAACAACCCTAAGCACACAAGTCGTTCTACCAAAGAATGGTTAAAGAACTTTTTACTGAAACAAAGGTTCACATACTTTTGCCACTCATTTTCCTCAATAAATAAATGACCAAGTATAATGTTTTTGTCTCATTTGTTTAATTGGGTTCTCTTTATCTTCTCTTATGACTTGTGTGAAAATCTGATGATGCTTCAGGTCATATTTATGCAGAAATATAGAAAACTCTAAAGGGTTTACAAACTTTCAAGCACCACTGTATGATTATGGTACAAATATGGCCTCCTGGCCTTCACTGGTGTAATATTTCCTTCCTTCCTGCTGCCATTCTACCCCATGATTTGTGGTCCTATTTCTCTTCTCTGTTATGTATTCATACGTTGGATGGTTCCATCACTACCTTCTATCACAATTCTGCCTTGTTTCTTCCACAGCAGTGTTTATCTGTGCCTTGCTTCTCTACCTTAATTTGTGTATTTTAACCCTTGTGGTTCAGTATGTTTTTACAACACACTCCTGTCTAACACCAAACAGTTCACATGGACATGTGTAGGTGACTTCAGGTACAAGAAGTGTATTGTTGACACACTATTACAGGGAGGGAGACAGAGGCAGACGTAAGTGCAAGAGTGAGGGTTTGTTTACAGTACGCATGGTAAAACAAGGAGATTAACAGAAAGACAAGGGTACAGAACTAACAGAGTGACAGGGAGCAAACAAGACAGTTAGCTAACAAAGGTAATACACTAAAACAACCTAACAAACTAAAGCTAACAGATATGTGCACACAACATACTAATAAATGATACACAACCCGACAATGCTAATATCAATGGATGTGGAACTAAAACAGACAATGCTAACAAACCAATAGACACACAGGAGATGCTAAGACAAACAAACTATGCTAACTACCAACAGACAAAGAGCTAAGACAAACAAACAATGCTAGAACAGAAAGCACAGGACAGAGCTAAAAAGAACACGCTAACCAGACAAAGAAAGACAAAGAGACCAACCAGGCAGGAAGACAGGAGTCTTATTATTTATAGAAAGTGACAACAGGTGGCAACAGCCACATCTGCTGTTGGAAAAGAAAAAAGTCGAGAGAGAGAGAGAGAAAGAGAGAGAGAGAGAGAGAGAGAGAGAGAGAGAGAGCGGGGCGGGGGTGGTGGTGGTTATATCAGAGTGACGTAAGCTGGAGAGTTTGCATCATGGTGACATTTGTATGACAGAGCACTAACTGTGTACTTTTTTAGAGCAGGGGTGTGGGCAATTAATTTTCCAAATGGGCCACATTCGAAATTAGAGCGGATTTAGAGGACCAGACTTATCGGTACTGAAGATCGTGGCGTAGGGGTCGGCGCTAACGACTAGTGCGCAGAGATCGGTACTGAACTAGGCAGCGCTAAATGCTCAGACACGGAGCTTACTTGCTCAGGTGCAGGGCTTACGGGCGTGGCGTGCTCAGGTATGGAACCAGGTGGTGCTAAATGCTCAGGTACGGAACGTACTTGCTCAGGTACGGAGCTGGGCGGCGCTAACAGCTCAAGTACGGCGCATACGTGCTCAGATACGGTGCTAATGGGTGCGGCGAGCTCAGATACGGAGCTAAAGGACGCAATAACACACAACTGCTTAACAACCACAGCAATGGTCGAGACCTGCTCGAGAATTTTGGGTAGACTCGACATGGGCTGGCCCTCAAGAACTTCAGGGACCGGGGTTAAGACCATGGCAGGGGGAGAGCCCACCGGGGCTGTGCTGAATGCAGAATGGTTAAATCTGACATGCTCAGCCTGGGCAAAAGAGAAGCGAATGGAACCGGACCACTCCTGGCCCTCTGAAGCCGGAAATCGACATCAATAGCCAGGTCATACAGCTTGGACAAAGAGGAAGGGGACTCGCGCTGACTTAGCTCATCCTATAATTCCTCGTTGAGGCCGAGCGTGAAGAGGTCCATTAACGCCAGGTCATTAAACCCGGAATTAACGGCTAAGTGATTGAACTCACCCACATATTCCAACACCCGCCTGGGACCTTGTCTGACCTCTAAGATCCCAGGGGTTTTAGGAGGGTAGGAGGGTAGGCCTGTTTAACATATGCAGATAGGTATTTATAGGCCTTTGTTAGTTGTCTGTCTAAAATTTGCGCATTTTCGAAATTCGTGGGGGGTCTAGGAACGTAAGCTTTACGAATTTTGGGGTATTACTGTAGTAAACACTTGATTTGATAACCAATTTTCTGTTAATGTAATGCATTGTCATCAGATCCCCATGCTATGACCACTTAATGGCATTTTGGTAGCTCATTGCAAGTGTAGTGGGAAAACCGGAAACGCTAGAGCAGCACTAAGGAAAAGGCCGAAGTAACTGTGCAACGAGCGTATTGACCGCATAGCTGCTAGCTCCTCCGTACAAAGACAAGTAACTGGGCTGTATTGCGGACATCAGAGCTCTCGTCTGCTTTGTTTTCAAGTTATAGCTCCAAATTAAAATCGTCAACCTGTCTCATTACGATTAGTCTGGAGAGTGACACCGTTTGCAAACGCTTCTTTTTTCTCAGGACAAATTAGCGCTGCAGAGTCCACCAAACATTCTTTTACAAACTCCCCATCAGAGAATGGCTTACTGTTTCTTGCAATTTTGTATTACAAAGCTGGTTCTGACTGCTGCATCCCTGGATGAGTAGAGCTTTGTAAAAATACTTGCTGCCTTTTGCAGTTTTGCTAGAAAATCTTCAGATGCCCGTGCCAGCTCTGCATCAGTCAAGTTCTTGTATATTTCTGCGTGTTTACTCTCGTAATGGCGATTGAAATTGTAATCCTTAAATACTGCTATCCATTCTACAGAAACTAAGCACACAGCTTCGACTTCAGTAAATAAATATTTTGAAGTTCATGCCTTGTTAAAAACTGTATTCTGCATCAGTCTTCCTTTTTTAACGTTAGCTGACATATTTAAAGGCTAAGAGCTAACTTCTTGAATGCTGTGCAGCTGTGAGCGTAAGTGCGTTGACTTCTAATTGACCAGCGATCTTACGTAAGTGCCCAGGTCAGTTTTTGAGTATTTTTTTAAATACAAATATCGAAATGGCACACTACACCATGCAAATACATGCAAAAAATAATTAAATAAGGTTTTCAGTTTGTATGCATGACCTCACTTCACTCCACTTGCAACTAAATCTATTTAATTATTATCTATTCAAATACTAGTCATGCCACACAGATAAAGACATCTAAAAAAAATTCTGGCAGTAAAAGGAAGTGTTTTTAAAGAATGATTTCAGTTCCAGTTTTACATTATACTATTCTTGAGATGGTTCAGATAGAAATGTACATGTTAATTGAAATATAGTTTTACTATGTTTGAAATGATTGAGTCATTTAGCAATATTGCAGTGAAATCTTGTGTCGCAGGGGCTGCACAGAGTGAAAGTGGAACCCAACCCTAGACAGGCTTGGCGGTCTATCACAGAACGTACACACACACACAGAAACTCACTCACCCTGGAGATGGCATGGTGGCACAAGCAATTACTGCAGTTGCCTCACAGCTACGAGATCCTCAGTTTGATCCCGACCATGGACATCACCTGTGTGGAGATTGCTTGTCCTCCATGTGTGGCTTTACTCCAGCTACTCTGGTTTCCTCCCACATACCAAAGTCACTTGTTAGGTTAACTGTTCACTCTAAATTGGCCCAGTATGAATATATCTGACTAGCATCGATGTAACCTTGCTTCTGTCATGAATAGCCGTTGATGCTGATGTGGAATTAAATAAAATTTATAAATAATAAGTAGACAAATGCTCACACTGGGACAATTTAGAAATGCCAGTTGAACTAATGCATGTCTTTAGAATATGAGAGAAAATTGGAGTACCCTGCAGAAACCTATGCAGACACAAGGAAAACATGTAAACTGCATTCACACACTGCAGTGACCTGGACAGTACTTGAACCCATGTTGAGAGGCAACAATGCCACTGTGCCACCACAAATAAATACAGTTATGCACTACATAACAACATCCGATTGCATAAATGTCTGTGAAGAATGTTTGTTTGTTTACTTGGTTTATTTAATGTTGCTATCTGTTATGGTTTGCCATATTAAAAACCAGGCGAACCTTGAAAACTCCAGATGGAAATAGTGAACCAAAATGTAGTGGTGCTTGAAAGTTTGTGAACCTAAAGGTAGATAAAGAGAACCCAGTTAAACAAATAGGACAAAAATATTATACTTGGTCGTTTATTTATTGAGGAAAATGATCCAATATTACATATTAGTGAGTGGCAAAAGTATGTGAACCTTTAGGCTTAGCAGTTCATTTTAAGGTGAAATTGGAGTCAGGTGTTTTCAATCAATGGGATGACAATCAGGTGTGAGTGGGCGCCCCGTTGAAAGAACAGGGATCTATCAAAGTCTGCTCTTCACAACACATGTTTGTGGAAGTGTATCATAACATGAACAAAGGAGATTTCTGAGGACCTCAGAAAAAGAGTTGTTGATGCTCATTAGGCTGGAAAAGGTTACAAAACCATCTCTAAAGACTTTGGACTCCACCAATCCACAGTCAGACAGATTGTGTACAAACGGAGGAAACTCAATACCACTGTTACCCTCTCCAGGAGTGGTCGACCAACAAAGATCACTCCAAGAGCAAGGCGTGTAATAATTGGCAAGATCACAAAGGACCCCGGGGTAACTGAACTGAAGCAACTAAAGGCCTCTCTCACATTGGCTAATGTTAATGTTCATGAGTCCATCATCAGAAGAACACTAAACAACAATGGTGTGCATGGCAGGATTGCAAGGAGAAAGCCACTGCTCTCCAAAAAGAATATTGCTGCTCGTCTGCAGTTTGCTAAAGATCATGTGGACAAGCCAGAAGGCTATTGGAAGAATATTCATGGACGGATGAGAAAGCGTTATGTTTGGGGAAAGGAAAACACTGCATTCCAGCATAAAAACCTTATCTGAATCTCAAGAGAAGGTGGGTCATGCAGCAAGACAGCGACCCTACGCACACAAGTCGTTCTACCAAAGAATGGTTAAAGAAGAATAAAGTTCATGTTTTGGAATGGCCAAGTCAAAGTCCTGACCTTAATCCAAACGAAATGTTGTGGAAGGACCTGAAGCAAGCAGTTAATGTGAGGAAAAGTTGTTCTGTATGGAGGAATGGTCTGAAATTCCTCCAAACCGGTGTGCAGGACTGATCAGCTACAGGAAATGTTTAGTTGCAGTTATTGCTGCAACTATTTTTGTCTCATTTGTTTAACTGGGTTTTCTTTAAATACTTTTAGGACTTGTTTGAAAATCTGATGATGTTTTAGGTCATATTTATGCAGAAATATAGAAAATTCTAAAGGGTTCACAAGCTTTCAAGCACCACTGTATGTATATTTAATATGGTGTTCAGACAACGTCACGCTTGCATAACACACATACTACATTTATGTCATTTACCAGATGCCCTTATCTATTCTTACAATCCAAGCAATTGTAGGTTAAGAGCCTTGCTCAAGGGTTCAACAGTGATAGGTTGGCAGAGGTGGGATTTGAACCCTGTACCTTTTGGTCCAGAGTCCAGTACCCTAACAGCTAGGCTTCTATAGCCCAAATTTTACTGAACTTATTGTGGATGTTAAGTGACACATACCTGTATGAGTTTTATGGCATGTGTATAGCAATATAGAAATAGTAAGTACAAATAGGTTAATTAAGTACGCTAGATTGGCCCGGCCTGAGTGAATGGCCATTGATGTTAAATAGCGACGTTAAATAAAAAATAAAAAAAATCCAAATCCTCCCATAATTTGGTCACATCAAATTACCTTCCTGGCTAAGTCTTCCCTCTATACACCAGCTACCAATCTACATATGCAACTGACATACATGAAGCCAGCAATCATGCAGCATCATAGAGCAGGTGACTGTGTGTAGTGTTAAGAATGTATGAAAGGGAGAGAGAGGGACAATGTAAATAGGGTGAGTGTTTTTTTTTCAGTAGTTTGATAGTGAATAAGGAAGTTGGTGGTGAACAGGAACTCAAAACCAACCCAGGCTTATATTAGTTTTACAACCAAGTACCTTTGCCTTTCCTCATTATCAAGGGGCTAAGTAAAATACAGGTACGAACCCATGTTATGTTAATTTTCATTTATTTGGCTTTTGTCATTATAACCCTACAGCTTTATTATACCTGTCTTGTGGATAATTTTCTTTTTTCCACACTTTCTATCTTTTTAGACAGACGGCAACATGGATTTACTATCAGAAAACCTAAGACGACGAAAAGAGAATCTGTAAGTTAAGCATTAAATTCTTATTTGGTGTTCAAATGGCAGGAGTTATAAATGGCTCTATTTTGGTGTGAATTAATAGGCAATGTGCAGGCAGGTACATTTTACAGTTTTAGAAGTACATTACATCTTGAAGATCATCTAATTAAAGGCAAAAAAATGTTCCTTTTGAGGTATCCACCCCAGTGACAAATGTTTGTGCCATGGACTGTATTAGTCATTTCTATTTGCTAGTGTATTAAACAGTCTATAGAGTATATATGTGTAAACAGAGCATACACATTCGTGGCCAATTGCAGAGATCCCCACTGAAAATGTTTAGATGTAGCATTTTCTTCAAACTGTAATTTTATACAATGCGTTTAATTACAAATCATATTATCTGTTAACAATTTTAAAAAGGTGAAAAAATACTGTATATATGTCCGAATCTATTGTTGTTGTTGTTTTTTTTACATTTTCCCCCTTTTGCTTTGATGACAGTGTGTATTGGTATGGCAATTTCTTATGATCGACATTTTTTGGATGATCCAGCATAATTTCACAATATTCCAAAAGTATCATGTGATGTTAATTGTTAATTGATCACTATCTTTGTCTTCAAGTGGCTACATAAATACTAATTGGGGTTTTGGTCTGGTGACTGTATAGGAAAGTCCATGCAAGACAGATTAACTTAAATTGTTATGCAAATAAAAGGAAAAAAAGACAAAAAAAATAGAAAAAGACAAAAAAGACAAAACCTTACATGAGTATTTCATAAGTAACTTCCTTATTGTACAATGACTCTTTTTGACAGTTTTAGGACAAATATTAAGACAATTAATTGTTTAATCTACTATTTTAGGATCTCTGCCAAGCAGCGTTTCTCTGTCATAATGGCCTTTGCATGGAATGCTTACTCCAAGCCCTGCCCATTAAATGCTGGTGAGATGGTCATTCTTATTTTCCTCTGTGTCTTCGTCTCCTCGGCCATATCAAGTCTCGTCTTTGTGTGGATGGTGTTCAGCTTGGACTATGGCCATTCCGAGGCAACTATTGTAACTGGGGTCTGTGCATGTGTCATACTGGTGATGCTCATCTTATTCCACCCTGTGCGCTGCGTAATAACAGTGGCTGTTCCTTCACTGGGTACTAAGCAAGGCCGTAAGATACTCCTTTCCACGGCGCTGCTGTATGCCATCTCTGCCTGTGTTCCCAACATGACATACAACATCACCAGCAGCCTTCAAATGCTCAAATGTGGTGCAGGTAATGTTACACAGAGTGTATTTCAGTCCAGCGAGGTGCTCCAAACATCTTTGGAAGACGTCATGAATTTGGTTAAAGGATTACCTTCTTTTGAAAAGTCCAACTATGTGGTTGAGGTGGATAATAATGCAGATGTGACGGGCATGCAGAAAAGCCTCTCCAAGTTGTCTGAAAACATGAGAGATGATCTAGCACTGCTGCATGGCACAATAAGCCAAATTTCCAAGATTCTGAAAAAGCTTCTCGCTGCACTCTTCATGGTATTAATGATCAGTAGTTCAGTTGCATATGTAAAGGGCTACCTGATGCACATCAAATATGACAATGTGTATCGGTCATGCCAGCTGATGACAACTCTGCAAAGTATAAGCAGGGATGACACACTGCCTATTAGCTACCAGAAGAAATTGGTGAAGACATCAGGGGTGCGGATGAGCATACGAGAGCTGCAGCATTGTCTCTGGGGATTGCTGAGCCTGCTATTCTATGCAGCAATGTGTGGGATGATGTTGGGCCTGGATTACTTTGTCTACTGGACACAACAGTCCCTACTGGAATGGGCCTCCGATATTCCTGAGATTCATGGTGCTATCTGGATTCATGTGACAGTGAGTATGACTTTAGCAATTCGTACATGTGTGATTTCATTCTCTGTGTTGTGTTCAGACTACTAATTTTCACTGATTACTTTTCAGTAGAATGTTAACAGTAACATACTTAACTTGGTAAGCTGAACTAAAATATATAGAGTGCATTCCATTTCTAGCCTCTCTTTCTGAGGACGCAAGGAAAGGAAGCAAAGGCTAACGGAATCAAATATAATTTGCCAAATTAGTCATCTTTGTTCACTAAAACATCACTTTAAAGTCTTTTAAAGTCACTTATTGATATCTTGCCCAACAAATTTGCACATACAGTGTAATAAGTGGAGTTATCATCATTCTGTACATTACTTTGCATATACATCTCATGATTAATTATTTATCTTGTATTTTATACAGGATTATGTTCTATCATTAACTGGTCATCCTCAATCAAATATTTATTTTCCACTTGGGGAGTTAAGATTCTCATGTAAGATGTCACATTATCACTCTAGAAGATCTTATAATGCCTTCATTCTTTGGAGAGCAAAGACGATGTGTCCAAATTCAGGCCAATCAATTACTGGGTGAAAAGCTGGACATAGGAGCAAGGTTTTTATTATCTCAAATTCCTGATTCATGACATCTAGCTGGTTTGGACTGTGAATGTGTAGCACTACATGTGTACATACAGTACCAAATATAACATTTAACTGCCTGGTGTAAGAGAACAGGTTTACTAGATTAAGTGGGCAGAAATATTTTGATTACTAAAGTCACTATTCATCATACAGTGATCAGAAAGGCATAAGGGGTGTCAGATGATTAAAATATTTTGTATATTTTATGTAATACCAGTTTTAACTCATTAACATTTTTAGTTGCAGTTTGCTTATTTGCATTTGACACTAAAGAAAAGTGTTTGGTGCAGCACAGTGGTGCATGTGCGCACTGTCTCTTTTGTTTGTCTGTTTGTGTGTGTGTGTGTCTGACTGAAAGTGCCCCATGATGGAATGGCACCCTGTCTTGCATTGGTTTCCGACATTTGCCCTGTGCTGCTATTTTTATATTTTGTAATTGACCTGTGCAACACATAGGTTTCTTCATTATCATTCATTCAGGATTCATTTCTTATCATATTTGCAGCAAACTACAGAATTCTTAATTACTGTTGATAAAAAGACTCATACCGTGAGTAAACGCTATACTGTGCCAATGCTGCCCCGGGGGTGTATTCATTCACTGACTGCACCAGAACAATCTACACTCAACTCCATCGGTCTCTTTCTGGCCATTGGCTTCTCCATGCTGTTGGTTGAAGTTTTTGCTCGCCGACTTCGATGCAAAGTCTGTGCCTCCTTCTACCACAGTCGTGAGGAGCAGCGCACCCAGTTCCTCTGTATGAAGATTATAGAGAAGAGATCAAGTGGAGAATGATGTCTTATGTTTTCAGTGTCTGAATTGTATTATTGGTCTTCAGTTATCTCAAAGCAGCCGAAGCACATCATTTTGCATTTGAAATGCTCTAGCTTTTAGCTCTTTTGCATATATAGATAAGGAAATAAAAATATGAGTAGTATGCAAACCCTCCAGGGCATACAAACAAACCTACTGAATTTTTCTTATTCATTCTTGAGATATTGTATTTGTTTTAAACATTATATGTAACTTTTACAATTCAGTATAAACTTGCACATTGAAACTTGTTCATTCTCATCATTAAAGTTGATACTGTGTTGATACTATCATGTTTGCTTTTGATGTAGTACTACCATGCACAGAGGACTGGAAACTGGGTGTACACGCAACTGGGTTTATACAGACACACACACACACAGAATCTACAAAAGAATAAAAAGGATGTGGCAGGGATTTGAACACAGGACCTTTAGTTCAGTACCTTCAAACATACTTGCTGATCTCAACAGCACAACAGCCCATCCTGAGCACTTTGTTAAGCTGCTTGTCTGTTATGTAAGCATGTATGGGGAGATCTTAAGATATTGTCTTTTCACAGCAAATGCCTGCTGTCTTGCTAGTAACAGATGGAAGATCTTTTGACCTCTGAAGAATAAGCCTGTGCTCACACAAGGCATTTAGAATTCAAGAGGTGCTGCCTGGAGCATTTTTATGCTAACGTGTAAAAAAAAAAGAAGAAGAAGAAGAAGTGGCAATGTGACACATTAACACAAACCTCAAACATCTCAACTTAGTCTTACTAGGTGATATTTGCTTCTAAATATACGTACAAGCACAAACACTGAATATCACTCAAAACTCTGTTCTATAAAACAAATGTCAAATTTCAGACACAGTGCTTCTTTTAAAAAATTACTACATTCTGACCACACTGACTTTCCATCACTTCCTATAGGTTACATTACGATAAGTTCTAGCTGTTGAGACAAAGCAGGTCTAGTGTGAACATACACTAATATATTTGAGTAGGAACAGCCTTCAGCTAATGTATAGTCTAATGCAAAAGTTTTGGGACCCCAGGCCAAATGGCATTTAAGCTCTGGTGGGACTTTTTATATGGTGTTTGTATGTTCTCCCTGTGACTGGTGTCTCTAAAGTGTCCCAATGTGGATGATTGAGTGTGTACACACATGTGTCTTGTGATTTAATGATGCCCTGTCTATGGTTAGTCTCAGGCATCCAGCCTGTGCAGCTGGAATTTAAAACATTAACAATCAGCAAGCCCAATCACCTTGAGCATGCACCCCAAGGATTAGAATGTTTGTTTTGCTCAGCTTTACATAAAGTTGCTCCTACTCCAGTCAAATGCATTACAAAAAAGGCTTGATAATTATCATACCAGTACCTTAAAATCTGCTGCTCAGAACGTGAGTGGCAGCATCGGAGGCATTTCAGATTGCTTCGAAGGAATAGAATGGCAGAGTATAAACATGCCCTTAAAAAACTAATACTGAATATTATTCTTCACTAACAGAGAAAAACAGAGAAGAATAATCATAGATTTATTTTTGATACAGTCAGCAGCCTGACTCAAGACATTACAAGAACTGACTCTGGAATTTTGCCTGATTGCAGCAGTAATGATTTTAAGAATTTCTTTAATGATAAGTAAAACTCAATGCTCATCACAACAACCAGCTAATCAGTGGCCTACCAGATGCAGCACTATGGGAGATATCTGTTTGATAACCAATTTACCAATTTACCAAAATTACTAATACCGAACTGTATTCACCAGAATTCGTCTATACCAGAATCGTGCTTACTAGATCCAATCCCTACATGCTTGAATTAATACCTCATATTATAGAGCCACTGACTATTATTTTAATTTCATCCCTTAGCTTTGGCTGTGTGCACAAATCATTTAAGCACACAATAATTTTATTATTAACTTGAATAATATATTATGTTAAATTAAGATTGTAAAAGTTAAGTAATATAGTATTTTGGTGTTGCAAAATGGTGTCTGACAATAATGAAATGGCATCCCTGCTTCAAAAATGAACTTAGGCTTTTTACAACTTTTAACGCAATAGTTTATCCTCGCTTATTCTTTCCGTACTGTTTTCAGCTTTCTTTTTCCAGTTCAGTTTCAAATATTTATTTCTTAATTTTCATTCTTTAACAGTTCTGTTTTCTGTCTTTCTTTCAATCTTAAAATCCCAGCTTTTATCTATTTATACCTCTCTGTCAGAGCTTCTGTCTCTTTAAATCATTTCCTTTTTCGTCAAACTTCTTATTAGTTCCCCTTTTTCTCCCAGTCTATTCAGTTATCTGAGATCAGTCTGCCTTCCAATGACACCCATATTCAAATTTCACTGTTTCAACTTTACTTAATTTAAATATTATATTTATCTCAAATCATGCTCAGAGTGACAATGATTACCATTTATGAGCCATGTCATTTGAAAAGACGTGATGTGCATTGGCACTCTTAAATACAGCTTATGATAGCAGTTACTGCTGATTACACTGGACAATGAAGATTTTGCTTTCTGAACAATTTTGGGTGTATGTTATAAATTTTGGGCTTTGTATATATAAACAATTTTAGGTCTACTAATATACTGCCCACAAAGCAAGGTTTCTATTGTGGTTTGTAAATGTTGACTTAGGCATACTTGGGCATGCCCAGTCAGGTTAGATGCTGGCAGACAGGATATAAAAGTGGTTCACACATAGAGATGCTGTAGAGATGCATGCTGACACATGTTCTGCAAGCAGTAGTATAGTGTTTATACTTAACAATAGGATTTATTGTGTTACTGAGAGCAGTGTCACATGATGACTGTTTGCTGAAGCCACTCAACATTTGCCATAATACCTGAACCAGATGTAGAAAATGACACTGATCTAGATGCTGAACAAGTTATGTCTGGTAATCCTCATCTGATAACACAACAAGAATTAAACGACCTGCTCAGGAGCAGAATTACTTGGTTCAAGATTTAAAGGATCCGGTTTTGCTGTCACCAGGTACAAAAATGAGTTGTGTGAAACATTACATGTGTTGCACTGGCTCTCCGCAATCCTGAATTTGATTAGGTGGGTATGAAAATGAATGAATGAATAAATGCATGAATTTATTCCAATATTTTAATGTAAAAATATTAAAAAGGTATTCTAAAATTTAAATGTAAATAAAAAAGTAGACTCAATTTTAGCTATATTTGTTATATGTATGTTTTGTTGTGTATTTAACACAAATATTTTAGTGTAGTTAATATTTTTACCTACTGTTTGCTACTATAGTTGTAGACAAAAAAAAAAAAAAAGAAATTGCCTCTTTGAACATACATATATATATATATATATATATATATATATATATATATATATATATTAGATGCATTTAGCCGTTTTAAAAAAGAAATTCTGAAAGCCATAACATGCCTGAATTTAATATACTTACATGTCTTACAAAACTAACTGCATTTATTGATATCACAATAACTTGTATCACCGGTATGTTCTTCTTACGTGTTTTAACTCTTCTTTTCCTGTTAAGGGTCTCAGGAGCTCCAGCACCTACCCTCAAAGAACACAGCATCTGCATTTGATGTCGGACCTGGCATCACCAGCCTGAGTCTCTTGAGTGGTGGGTTTATTAGACTGCTACACCACCTGAGTGCCCTTGACAGCTAATTGCCAGATATAATTTCATAATTGCCATATGCCTACACTACACCATATTTTAATTTATTTAATGTCTTTAGCGGTTTAGCAGCTAGATTTTCAAGTTTGGAGAGCAAAACAGAAGGAATGAGGTAAAATTGGAGAAATGAAACTGACTATGACTATGATAATGACTATGAGATCAGATAAGAACACATTAAAATATGTGTGCGTGCATGTTTCGTCAGATAGTTCACCAAGTATGGTGGACTTGCTGAGAAGGAAAGATAAGTGTTTATCAGTGTGTTTTTAAATGTTCAAGATATAAATAATTATAGGTACCTGCTCAAAAGAAAAAAAGTGTTCCCTATATACAAGAGGGGGGTATTTGGCGTGTTCTTCCTTTTGCTGCAAAGACTGCATGCACTTAAGCTGGCATGGACTTCTCAAGTTTGTGCAAAATCTGATGATCCATGTTATACCAGCATAATTTCACAATATTCCAAACAGCATGTTCTGATGTTATTGAATGCTTGCTTTTCTCTGTCTTAGTGCCCCATGAATGCTCATTAGAGTTTAGGTCAGGTGACTGTTGAGGTCAATCCATGACAGTCAGCACACACTGACCTTCTTTGGTTTTCAAGAAGTTGTTGCAAAGCTTTGAGGTGTGTTCTGGGTCATTATCCTGCAATTTGAACCCTTTTTCACAGAAATCTAAACAAGCATTTTCACCAGTGGTCTCAGACTTTTCACCTCCACTGTACCACTACCAGTGAATATGCACATTTTTGAGTAATGACAAAATAAAACCATTTTGATTTCCTTTATGTCTATGACTCTTTTTTGTTGGTGTTTTGAACTGAATAGTAATTAATCTCCATAAATCTTTCACACATTGTAAACAATTATAATCAAAATTAACTATTTAATTCTTGTTTTGCTACATCACTTTAAACAAACGTCATCTTTATATTTCAGAGTGCATCTGATACACACTTAATGGATGAAACATTATGCTTATAGAGTGTCTCCAGAGACCTGAGTTCATGTCAGGAGCCAACCACGGTTTGTGTGGAGTTTGAAAGTTATGTCTGCATGAGTTTTCTCTAGAAAAACTTGAGCTCCTCTCATATTCCAAATATTTGCATTAGGGTAGATGGTGTGTCTCAAGTGTCCCAGTGGGTGTGAGTGAAGACGTATGTGTGTGTGTGTGTGTGTGTGTGTGTGTGTGTGTGTGTGTGTGTGTTGGGAGGGGATGATTATTAAGATACTTTTTTAAGCACAACAAACGCAACATTTCGGTATATGTCCAGCACAGCTTACAAAGATATTACAAAAGTTCATTCATAACACAATAAAATTACTCATATGAAAGGGTGAAAAACAGTTTTAATATGAATACCGAAACAAATAGTACTGCACATTTAATAAAGTTAACGTATCTTCACTAATATCACAAGAAACATCATTACGTCACCATTTTTTCTGAAAATTCTCATTTTAAGTAAGTTCTAAGCAAATTCTCTTCTGATAGGTTTTACTAGTGCCATTAATATTTGTGTGGGATCCAGAGAACAGTTTCCTTGTTTTTCTTTTCTAGTAAGCCAAATAGTCCAGAAAAGGGAAGAGAGAGGGAAAGAGAGTATCTTGAGCTGGACTGGCACCCTTTCCCTGGTTGGTTCCCTGCCGATTAGGTCCCGGCTCCTTACAACCTTGAATTGAATTGATTATGAAAGTGAATTATTATGATTATGGATAAATTCTAAAACTACATTAAATCCTCATATCAAAAATGCAATATACACTCATTCTTAATAAATGCAATTGTTTTCATGAAGTAACTTTTTTTTGTCAGTGTAATTCCTTTTTAGGTTCTGTAATTCTATGTAGTTTGACTGTAATGCTGTTTCCGTATCATTTACTTTTCTCATTTCATCTGGAAACCCAGAGTTTAACTGTAATAACATATCAGAAAGTCGCATTTTTCATTCAGCGACAACCGCATCTCCTACATATTATAATGCAAAGGAAATCCCTGTGGCTTTTATTCTTCCACTGTCTCACACAGAACAAGACAGCTCACCATATTCAGTAATGGGCTGATTTAGAGTGCAAAGTTATTAAGGAAAGTTGAAAAACTCTCACTCTTGGACTCACACACCCTTGGACAGGACACCAGTCCATCACAGGTCACACACACACACAGGCGACAGGGTTAATCACTGTACTACTGTGCTGCAACCCACTGCAACTCATGATAAGTGAAACAGACTAACAGCTTACAGTCTCTGAATATACTACAGCTCACCAAATGAATAAAGAATTTTCCTTGAGAGGATTCATAATGACTATATAGACTTCCACTATTGCCACACAGGCAAAAAAAATAAACTGCCATTAGGACAGAAACATCTAATAACTTTTCATGGGAGCAGTTTTGTGTCATCTTAACATTTGTAACTTTGGAGAGTCTAATTATAGATTTTTACTTCCCTCTAATGTTTAACATTGGTTAGAGATCAGCAGTGGTTTCCTCCAGTCCTTCCCACGGGAATGGGTTGGTGTTGTCTGGAACTGCTGTGTCCCGTCGCCCGGTCCAAAAATGCTCAAGGTCAGGTAAAGTTTGTGTGAGCGCATGGGTTTGAAGCTCTGATGCCCCTTGTTCTTTTTCCATTTGGTGCAATTTATTCCGGCAGGTAAGTTGTATCAGACCCTGTCTGATCGTCCCGAGCATGGTGAGCTGGATGGCTGGAGAGCACGCGCTAGCTAGGTAGGTGCACACTTGAGCTAGGATGAGCAAGGCGGCTGGTGGTTTGCAGCTTTGGATGTTATGGTGGCGCAGCCACACCCAGATGCTCCACTCAGGCAGCAGCAAGAGCACATTAACCGCAGTAACACTCAGCAATGCCAGACCGCACTCTGTCCGGAATGTTGCGTTCGCTGCAGATTCGATTGGGATCTGGACCATTGCTCGTATGTGGCACACCGTGGAGAATATGAGCGGGACAATGTAAACAAGTAGAGGGAGGGTTTTACTGTACATGCTCATGAAATCAGAGGCGTGAGAAGGTACTTCGGTGACGCACAGGGTGAAGTTTCCCTCCACTTGCAACTTTGAAAAGACAACATCAGCCATCGGAAGCAGCAGCCCGAGCACCCATATGGAACCTGAGGTTAACAGAATTCTCTTAAGCTTTAAGTTATTTGTCTGTGGATGGAGGTCAATATCATATCGCGCTTTGCTCATGACTGCCAGAGTGAAACATTTTGCTGCCAAACAGCCGTGCTGAATCCATTCTGTTGTCCGGCAGGCGATATGACCGAGGGTCCAAGTGCGCTTCTGGTAGGTGACTGCACGGACAGAAGTGCACAATGCAAGTATTAGCAAATCCGTCACGCTGAGATTGGCGAGCAATATGAGTGTCCCAGAAGCCCTTTTATTAACCCTTATATTATTCATCAACACCACAAAAACGAGACTGTTCCCTCCTATTCCCGTCATGCAGATTGAGCAAAAAATGACAAATAAGATGACAGCATTATCCTCGCCGTTCAGTTTCTGAATTCCTCCATCGAAACCCACGAAAGAGGCGTTGCTCGCTTTAAGCTCCATGAGTGTGGAAAATACGTGGTCACGGCTCTGTGCAGTCTCCTTTGATTTTTATTCACAGTTTCTGGTTTGATGTTTGAGAACATAGAGGAGCCGGAGGTCCCTCTGGCATGGCAAATGCAACCTCTGTGCTGCTCTCGAATCCCAGGCTTTCATTTTCACACGTCACATGCGCATCGTGGCTGCAGGGCAAAATGCATTAATGCACACTGTATAAACCATTCTAGGTTTGAGTTATAGCTTTTCTGCGTTTCAAAGAATTGTGTCCACAATGTTTTCCCATGAGTGTTAACTAACAGTACACAGATTCTAACGTAAAAGTGATGTGCATTGCCTTATGTATTGACTTTTTTAGACCTAACACAGGAAATGTAAGAGCTTTTGCCTGTCCCTCACATTCTTATATTCCACACACAGCACAATGCACATGTGTGTATATGGCTGGGGACTTGAGCTTGGGCCCAATTATCTTCTATTTTAAAGGTTTCTGCACACAGAACATACTAGAAAACAGATAACAGAACATAAATATTACAAGGGGTTATACCTGATATACATCCTGGTAAATGCTACATGATTAAGTCATATTCTATTAATCTATTGCTGTTATTATATATGAGTCATGCTAGAAGTACTTTGTATTAATATGTAGATGTGATTTTCAGTGTATGTTGTAATCCTTACACGAGTTTATGTAATAATTATGAGTTTCACCTCACATTTAGTCATTTAGTAGACACATTTATTCAGAGTGATTTACAACTGATACACTCTTACAGTCCAGGCAATTGTGTGTTAAGGGCCTTGCTCAAGGACCCAACAGTGGCAGCTTAGAAGAAGTGGGATTTGAACCCTGGACCATCTGGTCCATAGTATAGAACCTTAACTGCTAGGTCACCATGGTTAAAGACATGATAATATAAATCAGGTCTGACAATATCCAGAAAGACCTAAACAAGTGTTCTGTATTCTGGTTAGGAGATGTTTTCTGTACCAGGCAACCAGCCTCCAGCAGCCATTTGCAATTCTTGTTTGTAGTACATTATAATGCCCACATTTGGGAATTCTGATTTACAGTCAGTATGTGTAAGTGAACATTTTATATCGGTATACTTAAGTGGATACAAATCCTAATGGTTTCCTAGTATGTATACAGTATACTATTGCATATCACATAGAATGACAGACTCTAAGTAATAACAGGGATATCATGCACCAACTTTCATAGCGTAATTTACATTTACATTCATTTACATAATTTCCCCAGTGTTTTAGTTATAAGCCACACATGCATGCATAAATACGCATGGATTGAGTTAGCAGTTGGTGTTGGATAGGTACTTAGTGACTGTGCACCCAGTGGCCAGGGGAACGTGCAGTAATGACCCAGAGTGACAGAGGCAGAGCAACAGAAGCATGAGGTCTATTTTTCTAATTATTTCTAATCTACCTTTGATTATACATTTATCAGAATAATACCCTTTTTCCCTTTTTCCTTTATTGGAGTTCTTCAAATAAATCTGACAAAGACATGACAAATCTACAGCTGAGATCTTCATTTATGTGGCCAAATGTGATTTTTTACTGTGCTACAATGACTCTAATAGTTAAAAATAAAAAGTTACATACGTTTTAATAAACTCCAAATTCTTCCCTCACATCTTTAGTGGATACACATATCGATTCCAACTACCTGTGCCTCATTTGTTTTATTCCCAATTGTAACTGTGACGGGGGCTCAGCTGCCTTTCCGACGATAGGGGGCAGCGTTGGCTTTCTTTCTTCAGGATGAGACCCTGACAGTCAGCACGATCGCACATGCATGATGAAGGCTGTGCGATCGCGTTATTATTATCACGTTCAGATCTCATTAAGCTGCTCCTTTGCTTTATGGGCAACACCCACTGACTCAGGTATATAAGGTGCGTCCTGAGTTCAGTCGGTGTCGCACCATCCACCTTGATGGGGGTACCATCGCCCATCGGAGCCCTCATCCGGCTCAGACGTGCTGCAGCGGACGCTCGCCGGTAATCGGTATTGTCAGGGACAGTCGGTAACTGATTCTTTGAAGAGGATCAGTAAGCTAGGAAGCCGGATGGTAACCGCCAGGGAATTAGATGCTAGAGCAGGGTCAGTATCCGTTGTTCGTGCTCCCTGTGCTGCATCACGGCTCCGCCAGAGCCCTCCGGGGCTGTACACTCGCTGTTGCGGTGTTCAACCCACCTCCCTGTTCTTCTTGCGTTCCCGTTTCTTCATTTTAAGGTACCTTTTCTCGCGCTTTGTTCGGAAGGCAGTTGCCGCCGCCTGCGCTGTATTTAAAGGGGACGCTTCGCTGCTCCTCAGCCCCGTTCCGTTCACGCGTCCGATGTCGTGCTGCGCATGCACGGTATGGTGGCCAGCTTTGCGCCCGCTGTAGCAACCTACCTTGTGCACGCATGCGCAGAACCGTGACTCGCTTCGCTTTTCGGGAACCTGCGTGCTCCACGTTACAGCACGTCATCGCTTTCTCTACTCTCTTGAGCTGCTGGTTGAGTGCACACGCAGTCTCGTTCAGAGAGAGAGAGAGAAAGCGATGGCTTTTGTTTCATTTGAGCGATTTTCCTCCACGTTCGCCACACGTATATATTTCAATGTAATGCAGAGTTCCTGGCGTTCGTGTAAAAAAAAAAGTGCACTACTCATTCTACTGTTTCAAGCCCGCGCTAGACGGAGCCATTTAGTAGGGGTTAACCCCCGTTTTGCAAGCACATCACGTGACTCCTTCTTTGGTCTCGTGGTTAGGGTCACGGACTCCGATGCCGTCGCTCGGAGTTCGATCCCACGCTGTCTCATCGTTGACCCTCGGTGGCACAGCGTGCACAATTTGGCACTCCCCCTTATGGGGATATTAATATTGTTATTTATTTCAGTTCATTAATACCATCTGGAGCTAACTGCATTTGGGTCCTAAAACCCTTTTCTTTTGGGGTTCGCTTTTACCATCCTGGCGAACCCCGTAACAGTAACCCTGCTTTTAGCTTGTTCTTCCTGAGACATAAATATAAATGTTGCCTTACCTGGTTGGAGGGTACCACTGGGACTCATTGAGTGAAAAGGTCAAGAAACGCAACAGTGCATATAGGGCAACACGTAATACAGTAGCCTTCAAAATATAATATCTATATCAATGAAAAACACTTACATTGTCTTAAATTGTCTTGACACATGAGTATGCAATACATGACTGATGATCTAATTACTCCAGTTACCATGAAAGAAAATAAGCCATTTGGGTTTTTGGAAAGGATGTTCCACACAAATCAGTACCATTTAATTAAAATGCATTCATTAATATTGCTCATTTTCATTTTATTTGAAATATAAAAATGCAGCGGTCCTGGATCCACACAAATAGGTTCCGGAACGCATTTGCTCCAAATATGCGAAGTACCAGATCTTGTCCTGGCAGGATCCGACTCAGCACTGGTGCCCACTCTTCTGAAATCTGGACATTTTGACTGACCGAAAAATATAATTCAACCCAGTTCCAGGATTATTTGGAAACTGACAGGAGTCTCAAGACATTGCTGGAATCCATGCCTAATAGCTTTTAAGGCAAGGAGAAGCATGGCCAAGAAGGAAAGTAATAATGCATACAAAGTTTTTGTTTGGCTAACTATGGTTTCTTCATTTATAAGACACATCATAGTCATTCACTCATTAAATTTGTTTTGTCTAATCCCCTGATTATATATGACCATGGGTGATTTTAGTGTTTGGGTTGGTTTTCACTGGCACTGTTGTGTGAGCATTGTTGTGAATGCACTGTCTATTGGGCCCAACTGTTTCTGTTGTTCTTTGTCTTTGGGTTTCAGAATTCTGATTTGGTTAAGTACAGTTTGCTCTGTATGTTGGAACTCTGGATTGCTTCCAAACATGCATTTGGAACCTATCCTGCTGTGCTTTGTTAATATGTTGCTGTCATTGAATGATACAGGAAGATAACAAGCAATAAACTAATTTTATCAGCAGGATTTTACTGTTAAACAGCATCGTTACTAGTTAACCAACACAATATTAGACCCCTGTAACCACTACCTGTTTAAACAAGGACTTCCTACTCCTCTAGCTTTGGGTAATTTCTATTCTGCAACATGATATATGTATAAATAAGATCATATTCAATTGAACTATTACAAGTATATCCTTTTATATTTCAGTGCATGCTTTTATATGAACTGAATGTTTGTTATGTCATACCCAAAGCTTTGAGTCTCTGATGTGATAATGCACAGAGATAAATAACTATACATCTTAGTACACATAACTGCCTGAAACATTAATGTTCATTGTGGAATTTTCCAGGGCAACAGTAAAGGAAAAGTAGAGATTTTGCTTCAGGGTGCATGTCTAAATGGTAGTCTGAACAATGTGACTGTCTATCTCTCTCTGTCTCTCATACCGTCTAACCTCTTATTTTAAGAGCTTCACGCATCACTGGAAACTCTTCTTCCAAAATGCTTTGAAGCAGAAGTAATAAGCATTAGGATAACAAAGCACGCAGGGGTGTTACTAGGCACATACTGGGGAGAAATGTGCTTTGGGAGTAAACCAAACAAAATATGCTCTTCCCCCATAAACATATGTGCCTCGTTAGTGTAAAATTATGAATGCCTGTAATAAATAAATCAGTGCAGTTATATAAGATACAAGCAACTAAACAAACAATCAGGGCTCAAGGCAGGAACCAACCATGGACAGGGTGCCAATCCATAGTATAATAATAATAATAATAATAATAATAATAATAATAATACTTTCACATTTGAGATTATCAGTAATAGGCTGACTGACAATTAAACATGAGACAAAAATATTATACTTGGTCATTTATTTACTGTGGAAAATGATATATTACATATCTGTGAGTGGCAAAAATATGTGAACCTCTAGGATTAACAACTGAAATTCTAGTCTGGTGTTTTCATTTGATGGGATGACAATGTGACTGGGCACCCTGTTGTATTTGAAGAACTGGGATTGATCAAAATCGGATCTTCACAACACGCTTAATGAAGCATATCATGGCACGAGCAAAGGGGATATCTGAGGAGCTCAGAAAAAGAGTTGTTGACATTCATCAGGCTGAAAAGGTTACAAAATGTACAAAATTATTTTTTAACAAGGGATTTTTCTCAGACTAAATTATTCTCAGACTAAATTTAGCTTAAATTAAATAATGGATTTTTCTATTTCTTTCCGTGTGATATTAAGCTAATTCACCAAAACTTGGACTTCTTATAACACATTTTACTCATATTAACCATGGGTACCAATGATTGTGGATATGATTTACAAATGACTTTAAAACAGGAATGACAAACACGATTCTGATGGCCACACTTTGTGACAAAATATGTAAGCAATAGACAGGAAATACCTGTAAGATATTCAATATATGAATATGAATCGGTCACTTGTTTCAATACAACAGAGGCTTACGATTGCCAAGTAATTGTTACCAACGACCCCTCTGCATTGATTTGGCTCTCTTGGAATATACCGTGTGTTTTTGTCATATAGCAATGCTGACGATCTTCAGTTTGAAGAGTGAGTTGTACATCCACAAGAGGGCAGCACAGCCTATTTTAAAAAGTTCACGTCTCTGTTCTGCTTCAGGTAGGTTGTCACTTTTACTGTATTACTCTCAGCTATTTTAAGCGTCAATACCAGAAAATAACAAACCCACGGTGTATTACATACAACACAGAATATACCACATTCTATAAATATTTTATTTGAATATACAGAATATATTGCAAAATACAACAATATAGCCACAAGATATAGAATATTGAATGTACAATAAACATACAACATATCAACATAAGATTAGTAACTACTATATAAAAATATAATTATGTTCTGTATAGGCTTAACAAAGAAATTATAATATATAATTAAGGGATAAAGAACATTACGTGTTTTAATCTAAACAATTTGAAAAACCACTTATATTAATTCTGAGAAGAATTATATTATTTTTAAAGTACTGTAATAGTATGTGAACTAACAACCTTGGATGACAAATGATTGACACCACTAAAAAAGAAAACAAATTATAATTATTTTTGTATTGCACTCAGTCTACAATGCAATGTGGTTACGCACATATATTCAATAGTCTGTATATATTGTCCACAGCAGTGTCACTGGTTTCAGCATATTACTGATATTAAGCTAATCATGATTAACTGTTTTGTTATCAAAGTTATACATGCAGTAGTTGTACAAAATTCAGTGAGTTGAAGACAGTTGATCTGTTGGAGGAAAATGTAACACACATACAGTGGTACCTCAGTTCTCGACCACCTTGGAACTCATCGATTTCTGTTCTCTACGCATTTTGACTAGAAACAATTGTCTTGGTTCTCGTTGTTTGCTCGATACTTACTTACACTTGCTTAAACTTGTACGAGTTGAGCCACTCGTTTCAGCCAAAACTGGGTTCATGTTTCAAATATACAGTGATCCAGTGATTCAGGTTCACAAATAGCCCTTGCTTAGCAAAGATCTCTGCTGTGTTTATCATGTTTTCTTTACTTTTACATATACAGTACTGTATTCTTAGTGCTAATAAGTCTCCATGGGTCCTTATAAGGACAGTTATAAGAGCCAACTGAAAGGACACCAAAAGGAAACACAGGCTGCAGTTAGCTTAGCAGCTATACTAGTGCCCTGAGTTCACCAATAGAGTAAGTGTTTTGCTTTTACTTTTCACTTTCAATCCATTTCTTGCTAAATTACATGAAAATTGTCAACACTTTATTATCAAATAAGATGTGTGTTAATGTTTTAGCCAACTGTAGGTTAATGTAAGTGTTTTAAACATTAAGTTACTTATCATTACTTATCATAGGCTCTGCTATGATACAATATAGATCGCTCTACCAAACACTTGTTAAGTTCATGAAACATACTTATGATGGATTTATCTGAACATATCCTCTTTATAAGTACAATTTCAACCTGTACAATTACAACTTCATTAATGCATATAATGCCTTGTACAGTGTGGATTTTCTGGGGGTCTGGATTGGATTAATTAAATTTACATTATTACTTGTAAGAAGAATTGGCTTAGTACTCATCGTTTCGGTTCTCGACAAGCCTTCAGGAACGAATTAACAACGAGTAAGAATAAAGAGAAAGAATAAAATTCTGAAAAATGTCAAATAATTGACAGAACACTGCCCCAGGTTTGTTCAAGAAATGTACATTTACAGCAGGCACCCATAAACAAAGCACCACTTGAGCTTGGCAGTACATGGTTACATGGTATTTACAAATAATACACAGTATTTAGATACAGCTGAAAATGTTAGATGTAATGTAGTTTCATTCAAAAACAATAAAAATATTTTATTCACACACTAACCATGATTTTTCCTGATCATAGTTGTGGGGGCTCCGGTGTCATATCATTGGAGAACACAGGGTGCAGGTTTGAGTGTGCCCTGCACGGGACAATAGTCCATCGCAGGGGTGAGCAGGGGTCCTCTCCCTCAAATACAGTTTGTAGTGTCTGGAAGGCACCACCAGGATTCTAACCCTGGTCCATGGGCTAGCCTAGAGCGCAGAATAATAATAATAATAATAATAATAATAATAATAATAATAATGTGGTCAGCTTCACAAACTTTAAGTTCTCTTTTTTTAGTGAACAGGGCTAAATTCAGTTCTTCCAAAATGATCAGAGCTTCCGTTGATCCAATGATGATTTCCATCAACAAAACAAATGAATATATCCTTACCACTATTCAACGTTAAATCAACGTCACCTGTATTCTTGGTGGACCTGAAATTAGTTGCGCAGGCTTCTATCGTAATTACAAATTAATAGCCCTACTAAGGTTATGTACTAAGTGTTTGGTGCTTTTGAGGTTAATGTTGTTCTGTTGCAAGGCTTTTCCCATGCAAGGTTAAGGACATTTTCCAAGTATAGAGAACTTTTATCTTAATTTACTAACTCAGAAAATGGGAAAACTGCATTGTGGTTTGAAACTGATTCATTAGGTTACATGAAGGTGATATGATGACATGGTGAATACGTTCTTTTCAGAGACCATCTTTTTTTAATCTCTATTTTATTCTTTATTTTGCTTTTATCCGCACTGAGCGCTTTTATCTAAGCCGTTATCTGGACTAGTGTATAATGAAAAGCGCTTATCCCGCGGGGGCGCTGCACGGACTGTGGTCTACAGGATGGAAAGCACCTGAGCGCATGCGCCGCGCTGTCCAGGTAGACCGCAAAGCGACGATATGAAGAGCGCAACTGGGGAGAAAATAAATAGAAGCCGCTGCCGATAACGCACACACAATTTCCTCATCTATTTAACATTCATTGAATTGAATAATCCAGCCTTTATTATCGTAAATGTTCTGCATATTTACCCCGAATATGCTAATTTATGTTGGCTGGAGGCGGTCCTCGTTATAATAATTTTCCATCAGCAAATCTTTCCATCTCATATGCTTGAATCACCAGGTTACAGGTCCTCTATACAGACACAATGGAGGCCATGGCCAGTTAGAAAGGTGGGGGAGAGCGAGGCCTTTTGTCTTAAAGATAATGATTGTCTTTGAGGCCGTTATACCCAATTCTTGCGCTATGCCCGCGGCCAAGACAGTTACATTTCAATCAGCGGCACTGAAAAGTCATTACGCTAATCTAGGTGCTGAAAGGCAGGCCGTCGTTACCCTCACTCAGCCTTTATAATTGCTTGTCACTTTGCATAGAAGCAGAGCCCGGCCTCTGGGCCAAACCAGCGTCTTATCTTTTTCGTTTAAGGAACAATAATGGACGACTTATTGATCAGATGATAGAAAATATTAACAAGTTAAATGTCATTTCCCTGTGCTTGGCTGTGTAAATCCTATTTTCTGATGCCTTCAGCCCTTCAGCGTTAACCAAAAGTTTTCAATCGTTCTCAGTTCAGATGTGGACCGTAGCTAATAGTCAACATCCAGATTTGCCCATGACTCTAAAACGTTCAAAGAGGATGAATAGGCTCTAAGTGTTTAGCAAGTTTATAATGTATATTTAGCAAGGTCTTGACAGATACACAGACATTCACTTCCAGCAGACAAAATCTGACTCCAAAACATCTGAACTCATTACACCAAATTAAGGTGCAACTCTTGGCAGCACAGTTACACTCAAAAACGATCGGCTCTTTCTTATATCAATTGCTGTACGTTTGGTGTCCTTTTATGCATATATCACTTCCTGTCAATTGTATATAATTTCCGTTTAAATTAGATTATTATAAAGATACACTCAATGCAGCACTGTCCAATTCCGATTTTGTTCCAACAAACTAGAAAATGAAAACAATTCTGCTAATATTTTTCACAGTTATACAAAACACTACTGGGTCATTTGGAAAAAAATATTGTTGGTCCTGCAGATGTTGTGTTATATTAATTTTATTCAGATAATCATTTGACCTATACCCACACATTCGCTTTAAACCGTAGAGCTCAGTGGCTTCCATGACATTCCATGAATATCAAATATTGGGTGAGTCGTTCACGTGTGACATCATATGTTTCTACTAAACCGAATCAGTTACGACTTTGTCTATCTCCATACTGTCGACGGATTACTCACTGCTAAATTGGAAGTAACACAATGGTTTTAATGACACGTTTGGCATGCAAAGAGTGCTTTGGGTCACCACGACGTACTTGTTTGAACACCAATCAATCTACAATCAAGGGCGAAGGGCGAGGAAGTGGCGAGCGCGCCGTGCAGCCAGATTAAAACCCTGAATCCAGACGCCCTAGTCCTTCGTCATAAACCATCCTTTGCAATCCGACTGATTAATGCGCGCGGACTCTCGCCTTTGACTCTGGCTGCGGCTCTTGGTTATAGACAATGATGATCTTCACACTAAACAAATGATGGTAGTCTGCACCTGCAGACGCTCTTCGATTAGCCGTGACATATGAGCAAGTTTTCCTTGTCTCTGGTGCACGGTCAAAGTCATAGCCTATATACATGGAGTGGTTGTGCGAAATGCAGTTGGCTGGAGACAGAGTTGATCTGTTGTTGCATGAAAACGTGAGACAAATATTGCAATTTTTAATGGGAATAAGAATGTGGAACAATAAAAATTGCTCTCCAAAAACATTTTTAAAAGTTCATGTGTTAAGGATAGAGAAACAATATCAAACTAAAAAATAATATTTAATACAATTCTGATCACTTATTATAATTTAATTAGTCAAATAACTGGTTTGGATAAGCCTCTTAAGAGTAACCATTATAAACTTGCTCAGGTACACCCAATCATCTTGCAGATCACCATCAGACTAACTGGCCTGCATCTGGAATCAATTTTAGTGGTATTAACAAGTATACAACAACAAATTCTTTGACAACTACAATATCAGTAGGGCATGGTAATGCAAATAAAGTTGGTATGGTATGGTTGGTATGGTAAAGATCAGTGCTTCTGATCCCATGTAGCAAAAGGTTTTGGCTTAGATAAACCCAAGACCTTTTTAGCTTGAGCTTCTAGCACTATGTATGATGAAAACCAAACATAACACATCACCCAAAATACACGATTACTACTGTAAAGCATGATGATGGAACATAACTGTATGTTATGTGGGATGTTTTTCCTTCAGTATGGACTAAGAACAGTGGCATGGTGGGTAGCACTGCTGTATCACAGCAAGAAGGTCCCGAGTTCAATCTCATGGTGGAGCAGCTGGGGTGCTTTCTGTGTGGAGTCTGCATGTCCTCTCTGTCTGCCTACCTGTCTGACAAAATGAGAAAAAAAAATATTTATACTGAATAGTTAAAGCATAAATAATAGTAATTAGTTTTATATATATGAAACTAGGAAATGTAGGATATTGTAAGATCACGTTGTAAATCACATTGTAAATCACATTTTTTAATTTTTAAAGAATTTAATTGTAAATCATGGTGGAAAATAAGTATTTGGTCACCCACAAAAAAGCAAGAGTTCTGGCTCTCACAGACCTGTAAATTCTTCTTTAAGAAGCTCTTCTGTCCTCCACTCGTTACCTGTATTAATGGCACCTGTTTGACCTCGTTATCTGTATAAAAGTCACCTGTCCACAGCCTCAAACAGTCAGACTCCAAACCCAAGCTTGGCCAAGACCAAAGAGCTGTCAAAGGACACCAGGAAGAAAATTGTAGAACCTGCGCCAGGCTGGGAAGAGTGAATCTACAATAGGTAAGCAGGTTGGTGTGAATTAAATCAACTGGTGGGAGCAATTGTAAGAAAAAGGAAGACATACAAGACCATTGATAATCTGCCTCGATCTGGGGCCTCACGCAAGATCTCATCCAGTGGGATCAAAATGATCATGAGAACGGTGAGCAAAAATCCCAGAACTACACAGAGGGAACTGATGAATGACCTGCAGAGAGCTGGGACCAAAGTAACAAAGGCCGAGAGGGACTCAAATCCTGCAGTGCCAGGCGTGTCCCCTTGCTTAAGCCAGTACATGTCCAGGCCCGTCTGAAGTTTGCCAGAGAGCATATGGATGATCCAGAAGAGTATTAGGAGAATATCATGCGGCAAGATGAAACAGAAATAGACCTTTTTGGTAAAAACTCAGGTGGAAACATCATGCTTTGGGGCTGTTTTTCTGCAAAGGATACAGGACGACTGATCTGTGTTAAGGGAAGAATGAACGGGGCCATGTATCGTGAGATTTTAAGCCAAAACTTCCTTCCATCAGTGAGAGCATTGAAGATGAAATGTTGCTGGGGCTTCCAGCATGACAATGATCCCAAACACACTGCTCGGGCAACCTAGGAGTGGCTCCGTAAAAAGCACATCAAGGTCCTGGAGTGGCCTAGCCAGTCTCCAGACCTGAACCACATAGAAAATTTCTGGAGAGAGTTGAAAGTCCGTTTTGTCCAGCAACAGCCCCAAAACATCACTGCTCTAGAGGAGAACTGCATGGAGGAATGGGCCAAAATACCAGCTACAGTGTGTGCAAACCTGGTGAAGACTTACAGGAAACATTTGACCTCTGTCATTGCCAACAAAGGTTATCTTACAAAGTATTGAGTTGAACTTTTGTTATTGACCAAATACTTATTTTCCACCATAATTTACAATTAAATTATTTAAAAATCCTACAATGTGATTTCCTGAACAAAACATATAATCACTTTTGTTATATTATTGTATTTGCTTTGTTTTTGTTTTTTATTTCAGATATGATTTTCTATAAGCTGTGCTTGCTTAGACAAACCTTGAATCTTGATCTTGAAATAGCCTGCTATTATGTTACAGCACACTGTAAAGAAACTGCACCTTAAAGTTGAATCATATAAACCTTTTGAGTAATTTAGTTTTAGTTTATTTATTTTATTTGGTCATTTGTTTTTTGTGGAGTTGCTGTTGAGGTATGCATTGTATATTTAGCCTAGACACAAAAGCCAATCAAAGACCGAAATGAGACTAACTTTCTCATTCAGGAAATAAATGAAGTTGAACATGGCAAATTAACTTTAGGTCATTCATTTAGTTTATCACTTTATTTAGTTATTTTTCAATCTAATTACGTTTGCTCTGGGGCGTGAGCCAGGTGATGAATGCAGCGGAATCAATCACTAGGTCTCAAATTAACTATTAACATTTTGAAAGAGAAGAAAAAAATTCAGATTAACAGCATTAAGTTGAAATAATAGTCACCCACATGACTGTAAATAGCAATCTGTATATTTCAGTCCATCATGACCTCACAGCAAACAGATATCTCTGAAATATCTTTGATTTAAAGACCTTTTGGTTAAAACCGAAATTGACTTTGGTACTGTAATTGTTTTCACCAAAGGGTCTTGAAATCAACGATATGTTAGGATTACATGTCAACCCTATGTTTTTTACCAAATCCCAGCTCATTTTTGCTGCATTAAATGACTATAAGCTTTCTTTATAATAATAATAATTTATTATTATTATTATTATTATTATTATTATTATTATTATTATACATAAAACCGACTGCTTCCTTGTTGAATATCTCTTCATCTGTACATATAAATCTTAACTAAAAAACCCTTTATTAGGTATAACCCATTATAATTTACAAGCCACAAGACTTTTAAGCTTTGGATATTTAGCAGGATTCATTCTTTCTGTCAGGGTTCAGGCTCCTTGACCTGGCAGTGACCACAGCAATAGCCCTCTGAATAATACACTAAAGAAGGAAAAGGTCTGTGAGCATGTGTGCTTGTGCATGTTAAGGCACACAAATGTAAGAGCTTTGTTTGCAATATTATCTGTATTTATGCACACACACAGATGGTCAGAAAGGACAAGTGTTAGTGCTTATGGCACTAACCGGAGACAGATCGGCCACCCATGTCCATGACCACAGACCCTATGATCTCTGCACTCTGACCTATCACCTCCCCAGAAGATCTGCTATATCCTAGCCAATCATTATGGACTGCAAGATCAAGCCCAACAGTCTCTCTGTTCTATCTAAGCTGTTAGGTAAACAGTGCTAGACTCACTGGCAGATTGGACCATTATCATTCTAACACTGGAACCTCATTTAAGCCTCCTGCTTTCTGTAGGCAAAATGGAACATAAACACTAAAACCAATGTAAACTGTAGTTTTCTTTTATTGTGTGTTATTCATGAAATCATTATGTGGTTGTAAATGTGTAAGATTTTAATGAGGCATCTGTCTTCAGTGTAGACATAGAGTGTATCATAGAGAACAAAAGTGGGCAAGACTGACTAGCGACATGCTGGTTTATGGAGTGTGTTTTTAAAGCTCCAACATCATTTTCTTCAATCTAGGCCATATTTATGACGCAGCACACGAAATTCTTCACCCATTAAGGTTGAAGTGACTGTTGGCAGCTGTTACTAGGACAATAATTTATTAGGATTTACAATGCCACCCTTTCCAAATAATAGCTGACTGAAGGAGCAGTTAATTTCAAATGTGGCATTTTTACTTTAGTCTAATTAGACAGGGATATTTTAAGTAAGAATCTTTTTGTATCTAAGCTCAAAAAAGGTGTTTTTATTGCACATTTACATTTAGTAATGATCACAATCTATAGCGACCTAAATGAAGTGTTTATCCTCTTTTAAGCAGACATTTCCATGAACAAATACCATATTACTGTTAAACATGGCATAATGCATGTTATAGCCTATGCAATATCATAAAAATTAATTAAATGAATGTTAAATAAGAAAAAAGCCAACTTTATTGATGATGCAACTTTCACCTTAATATATCAGAATAAAGGAAAGAATAAAAGTAAGTTGCTATATTAAACAATTCATTAAATAATCGTAAGACAAGTCTGTTTATGTCTCCAAAACCTTTCTGAAAAAGGTTTCTGAAGACACTGAGCCCTTGTCAATGCGTAGGTCAAAGCTACATTTGGAAGCAAATCCTGTCAACAGACTTAGCATGTATAGCTGCAGCACATACACTACATGGCCAAAACTAAGTCCCTACTTCTAATTTGTCATCTCTGTTGTTTCATTCGTGCTCACTGCTAATATGTTAACAATTGTGACATCCACGGATTCTTACCTCGTTTCCGAGGAGCTTCGGGACTCTACTTCCCATAATTCCGTGGACCAACAACGCTCGTGACCGCAGTGCATTGCCTGAGTACTGATCATGCTCACCTGTGTCTCATTTCAAACAGTTATTTATAGTGAGCGGCATCACGCCACTTTTGAGAGGTATTACCCCCGTTTTGTGAGTGCATAGCAGTTGTTTGGCTTTCCGCGGTTAGAACGTGTTCTGCGTATTGTTTTCGCTTTAGCCTAGCCCCTTTTGCCATTCCCTGGTACCTGTTCGACTCCTTCTGTTTTGACTAGGATTTTGACTTTAGCGTCCCTGCTACAGTAAACACCCTCGTTTGTTTTTATTTGCGAGCGTCTGACCTTCTCTTGTCAAGGTGCCAGTAATATAAATTGTACAGTCAAGGAAGCTTCACATAAAAATAGTGGCAGTAGAATGGGTTGTGCAGGGCACCTCAGAGACTCTCAGTGTAATAATTCCACAGGTTGTCACCTCCCTAGCAAGTCAGTCTGTCACTTTATACCCACCTTAAGCGAATAAAGAAAAGGTTTGCCTACTTTGATGAAGAACTTGACAGACTTGCACAGAGACCTGATCGTAAGTCCATCAGACGACTGAGATGAATTGTAATGCCAACTGTGATGGTCATGTTTTGTAAGTGGAAAGCCTTCTCATAAGAGTGAAGGCAACATGATGCCCATGTTGTTGGATGTAATTTTGGGGTGTTTACAAATATTTGGCTATATTGTTTCATGGTCTGCACTTAATAGGGTCCACAGAATAAGCCTGTCCTTGATCAGTGGAACAGCATAAAATGATTAACTCAAATAGTTACAATGCACCTATAGTTATCAAGGCCAATCCTCTATAAATTGTGTCTTATCGTACTTACCACTGGTGCTTCAGTCTAAGCATGGGGCATGCATTATTTGGTTGAAGACTACCAAATCAGCACAAGAATGAAGTGTAATTTGGAAAAAAAAAAAAAGTATTTAAAAACAGTTGCGTCACATACAATATATGACTACTGTTTCATCAAATATGTACCCTCGGTCATATCTAACTTTGGATTCAATGACTCTTTGTCACTGATAAGGAGAATTAGAGAGTTCATATTTTTGTTTATCTTGCGTGGTGTGAGGGTTCGCAAGCGAGATCTATTTTATCGGGTGATTGACGTGAGAGGTTGCTAGGCCACAACTTGTTCCCACAAATGGCTTCCGCAGGCAGTTTAGCAGATAATTAAATCTAAATCAAGTTAAAGCGTTCAAAGAGAAGTGTGCAGGTCCAAGTTCGTAAAACGACACCACCGATAATCCCTGAAACAGAGAGACGGCCAGCATGTGCTCAGCCATGTCAAACAAGTGTGTGTGTGTGTATGCCTCTGTGTGTGTTGGACAAAACAGCCGCATCTTTTACTAGACGACCATGCCAGCCATTGCTGGTCTGTCAAGATGGTTATTGGATGATAAATTTCAAAAAAGTATACTATATAGTTACTGGCTGTAGTCCATCTGACACTATGCACAATTTGTCATCCTCAGTCTTTCGTTGGTGATGGTAATAGCATCACTATAGACAAAATGTTAGTTAGGTAGTTGTGGACAACTCTCACTATGTCAATGACATTGACAATTTACTCACATAGTCTTGTGTGACACAAATATGAATACATCAAGAAAACATCATTACTGTGTTTTAAACATAATGTACATTAACCACATTATTAGACATTTACTTCAGTGTTTCATCAGAATTGGTTATTGATCAGTAATTGCTTGGAAATTTGAGCAGGTGTACAAGATTGTCTATTAATTTGACCAGTAAGTATACACTGTGTTTAAAAACACAGTCACACTGCTGCACTTGATGCACCAGCACCACACACTACCATGTCAGTGTCACTGATGTGTTGAGAATGGAATTTCAGTGCTTAAAGGACCGGGGTACAAGCCTAAGCTGAACACTTGTGATCTCTGATCCCTCAGACAGCACTGCAGCCATCATTCATCAATAGCTGATATAATCACATGTGCAAGGGGTTTATTTGGCAAACTTTGTCAAGCACTACAATATGGAGTTACATTCACAAATGCCACTTAAAACATTGCTGTACAAACCAGAAGCTTTACTTTAACCATTTCCAGTAGTGGCTTTGGCTTCTCTGTACTCTCAGGCATCTGGGATGGACCATCATACAATGGAAACGGGTAACATGTCCATGCATTTGGATTGTTGAAGGAAACCAGAGTAAACCATGGACACAGGGAGAACATGCAAACACACAGACAGAGTCTGAGCTGTGAAAGAGGGCCCTAACCACTTGAACCACAATTCCATATATGTTCATACATATGGCTTTATTGCTGTAAGTTAATTTACTTTGATTGAACGGATGATTCTTCCCTCAAATAAGATATGGCACCAGCCTGAGGTACAATGTCATCATCCAAATGACATAAGAGCTGCAGCAAATCCAATCTGACCAGTCAAATTATGTCACATGTCTTGAAATCCAATTTTGATCTGATGATACGGTAAGTTATGTCAGTGGTTTCCAAAGTGGGGGGGTGCAGCAAGGCAATGAATGCTGTTACACCATAAAGGTACAAAATGAATGTCACTTGTAAAATTCCACTGTAAAAGTGATTTCTCACTTTATTTTGTTTTGATCAGTAAGACAATGCAGTTTTTTAAAATGAATTATAGTGTTTAAAATTGATTCTAGTGGTGTTTGGAGTTTGGGATTCAAAAATATTCTTATCTACAAAGGGGCTACTCACATCAAAGGGGTAAAAACATCCTAGGTTTTATTATACGGTGGGGCAAAAAAGTATTTAGTCAGCTACTGATTGTGCAAGTTCTCCTACTTAGAAAGATGAGAGAGGTCAGTAATTTTCATCATAGGTACACTTCAGCTATGAGAGAAAAAATGAGAAAAGAAATCCAGGAAATCACATGGTAGGATTTTTAAACAATTTAATTGTAAATTATGGTGTAAAATAAGTATTTGGTCAATAACAAAAGTTCAGCTCCATACTTTGTAACATAATCTTTGTTGGCAATGAGGTCAATCATTTCCTGTAAGGGCCTGTAAGGCCCATTCCTCCATGCAGATCTCTTCTAGAGTGGTGATGTTTTGAGGCAACGCAGACTTTCAACTCCATCCACAAATTTTCTATGGTGTTGAGGTCTGGAGACTGGCTAGGCCACTCCAGGACCTTGAAATGTTTTTTTTTACAGAGCCACTCCTTCGTTGCTCGAGCTGTGTGTTTGGGATCATTGTCATGCTGGAAGACCCAGCCACGTTCCATCTTAAATGCTCTCACTGATGGAAGGAGGTTTTGGCTTAAAATGTCACATCAGTCATCCTGTCCCCTTTGCAGAAAAACAGCCCCAAGGAATGATGTTTCCACCCTCATGCTTCACAGTAGGTATAGTGTTCTTGCAATGCAACTCCGCATTCTTCTTCTTCCAAACACGACGAGTTGAGTTTGTACCAAAAAGTTCTATTTTGGTTTATCTGACCACATTATATTCTCCCAATCCTCTTCTGGATCATATATATGCTCTCTGTCAAACTTCAGATGGGCCTGGACATGCACTGACTTAAGCAGGGAGACATGCCTGGCACTGCAGGATCTGAGTCCCGTTCGGCGTAGTGTGTTACTGATGGTAGGCTTTGTTACTTTGGTCCCAGCTCTCTGCAGGTCATTCATCAGGTCCCTCTGTGTAGTTCTGGGGTTTTTGCTAATCGTTTTCATGATCATTTTGACCCCACGGGATGAGATTTTGCGTAGGGCCCCAGATCGAGGGAGATTATCAGTGGTCTTGTAT
This sequence comes from Ancistrus triradiatus, assembly GCA_025084515.1. Lineage (NCBI taxonomy): Eukaryota > Metazoa > Chordata > Actinopteri > Siluriformes > Loricariidae > Ancistrus > Ancistrus triradiatus. The sequence goes on along the minus strand of JAJAGP010000900.1, from coordinate 88,857 downwards.
GTCTTCCATTTTTTTACAATTGCTCCCACAGTTGATTTATTCACACCAACCTGCTTGTCTATTGTATATTCACTCTTCCTAGCCTGGTGCAGGTCTACAGTTTTCTTCCTGGTGTCCTTCAACAGCTCTTTGGTCTTGGCCATGGTCGAGTTTGGAATCTGACTGTTTGAGGCTGTGGACAGGTGACTTTTATACAGATAACGAGGTCAAACAGGTGCCAGTAATACAAGTAATGAGTGGAGGACAGAAGAGCTTCTTAAAGAAGAAGTTACAGATCTATGAGAGCCAGAACTCTTGTTTTTTTGTGGGTGACCAAATACTTATTTTCCACCATGATTTACAATTCAAGTCTTTAAAAATCCTACAATGTGATTTCCTGGATTTTTTTTTCCATTTTGTGTCTCATAGTTGAAGTGTACTTATGATGAAAATTATAGACCTTTCTCATCTTTCTCAGTAGAAGAACCTTCACAATTAGTGGTTGACAAAATACTTTTTTGCCCCACTGTAGGTGGTTTGACCTCTGTTCTTTCTGTGTGAAGTCTGCATGTCTTCCCTGTGTCTGCATGGGTTTACTCCGGGTGCTCCGGTTTACTCCCACAGTTCAAAAACATGCGTTAGGTTAACTGATTACGCTAAAGTGGCCCTCGTGTGTCATTGTGTGAATGAGTGCGTGTGCTCTGTAATAGATTGGCGCCCTGTTTAAAGTTGTTTCTGCCTTGTGCTCTATGCTGCTGACTAGGCATCGACTCTCCTGAGATCCTCTTAATGATTATGTGGATAAGAAAGTGAATGGTGCCATTTTAATTGGGGCCATCAGACATAACTTTGCTTTGGCTCCAGAAATGCCAAATCCACCCCTGTGGGCTGCAATTTAACAAAAACAATTTCTGATGGGAGTCAGATCTGTCCTTGACTTGACCAATGTAGGAATGTTTTTTGTGTGTTTTTAAAATGCTATGTTAGTGGCTCAGTTTTATTCTCCTATCTTTTTAGAAATACGGACTTGTGTTTTGTGCCTGACAGTTTTCTGTCCCACTTCAGTTCTATATTAAACCTGCAGTTCAAAGATTGAGCAGCAGAACCATGTATATAAAGTCTAACTTCGTTATCTCGCCCATGTCTGTTTCATGGCTATTTTTGGCAAGAGGTGAGTTTGGCAACTTAACGAGGCTACAAAAAAGCTGAGCAGCTCGCGTGAACGTACAATCACATTTACAATGTACATCAACATGTTCTTATATGTACAGTTTCTATTCATTTACGCAAATTTGAGAAATAGTCTGCAATTGATGATTGATGAACTAAATAACAAGGCTAGACTGTATTACTTTTGAGGGCAGATGGACAACGTTTCATAAATGGTCCATTATTTATGTATGTTATTTGGGTGCTTTGTATAAATTAAAACCATTTCAATACTACAATCTGCAAAAGCTCATGTTAACTATAGTTGTAATACCACCATTCCTTCTGCAACTATAGCCGTTTTCACATATGAAAATGTAAGGAAGATGGCGAATGAGGCTACTGACTCATCCATAATGATGATGGTTTCTGTGTCTATATTAATACTACATGTACTTGGATGTATCAGCAATATAATCAAAAGAATGGTTCTTTGTACTTATTTTGGTTCCATGGCAGTCAATGATAGAAACGTCATCAAAAGGGCCAGTGTGAAGTCTCTGGAAAATTATCTGCTCTATTCACATATTGGTTCACTCAGATGAGGCTTGGCAGGACAAAGTCCTGTTAATGTCAGGTAAAAAAATTTGGACATCTGTGTTCGCACATTTGGCACCTCCAGGTAATGTCCGGAAAAGTTCTGGGTTACTGTGCATATATGACAGGGGCTTATGAAGCAGCTCAAACTGCTGAGGATGGCAGGGCTAATCATGAAATAAGAATTAAAAAGCAAAAGTCATAACACCTTGACTTCATCACCAGTAAAGGAGCATAGGAAACAAAGCAAAGTGGAGAACAAACACGCATGCAGACATCGTTCAGAAGAAAACTGGACTAAGGCCTCTTTGCCGAAGCTCTGAAGGTCATGTTTGATACATTGCTGAAGCTTTATGGGATGTTCTACAGGAAGACCTTTCTTTAACAATGGTCTAACATGCCAGTTTACATTTCTGGACATTTATAATAGCATTCCAGAACTGAAGCTGCTTAGAATGTAAATAATGTCCATAATACTTTTTAATTTAATACATGTTGTTATGTTATTATAATGTTGGGAGCTTGTTAAGTGGGCCAGACCCTGCATGTGTGAGTTTGAGTGACAAGAGCATATCAGTAGCAGCTGTTTGACTTTGTGATTAGGTCAGGCTATGTGTGTGTTTGTGTAAGGAGGTGGAATTTAATTATGTAGTACAGCACCATGGTTCTGATTTCTGATTAGGTATCTAATTACTCAGTTTAGACTGTAAGTGGTCTATTTGCACTTTAGAGCTGGAACTGAATATGGTTCAGATTAGTGTGTATATATGAGAGTATAAATGTGCTTGGTTGATTTCTGTCTGATGTGGACATGTGGATGTGCGGTGATCCACATAATAAGCAGAAGGAATGTCACCCTGGCCATTGTATCTTATCTGTTGCTTCCCAAATGGATGCCTTGGATGATTGCAGAATGAGCTCAATTTTGGTGTGGACTGTACTGTCAGTGTGTGTACATTTTGAAACCAATTTGCATGTATGAAACAAGTATGTGAGTTAGAGTTGATAAGTAAATATGAAAAAAGGCTACAATGAGGAGGGCTATGGCCCAAAATTCAACCAGTGGTCTTTAAGTAACAGCTGTGAGTGATATGGATAATACGTGGATATTAGATGTTATGATATGAGATATTATGATATTAAGATATTGTTGATAAGCTGACATTGTACATTCTAATTAGATTGTGTTTAGATGTACTTTTTTTTACTCCTACCTTACTTATACACTTCTACAAGTGTTTCTCTATCCCTGTCCCTTATCCTTACCTAATTAAATTATTGAAATATATAATTGAAAGATTGAATAAAGTTAAATCTATCTATCTATCTATCTATCTATCTATCTATCTACACACATGGACAAAATTGTTTGTACCCCTCAGTTAATGAAAGAAAAACCCACAATGGTAACAGAAATAACTTTAATCTGACAAAAGTAGTCATAAATACAAAGTCTATGAATTATTTTAAAAAAATAAACTCATGAAACAGGCCTGGACAGAAATGATGATACCCTTAACTTAATATTTTGTTGCACAACTTTTTGAGGCAATCACTGCAATCAAACAATTCCTATCAGTGAGACTTCTGCACCTCTCAGCAGGTATTTTGGCCCACTCCTCATGAGCAAACTGCTCCAGTTTCTCAGGTTTGAAGGGTGCCTTTTCCAGACGGCATGTTTCAGCTCCTTCCAAAGATGCTCAATAGGATTTAGGTCAGGGCTCATAGAAGGCCACTTCAGAATAGTCCAGTGTTTTCCTCTTAGCCATTCTTGGGTGTTTTTAGATGTGTTTTGGGTCGTTATCCTATTGCAAGACCCATGACCTGCGACTGAGACCAAGCTTTCTGACACTGAGCAGCACATTTCTCTCTAGAATTCCTTGATAGTGTTGAGGATTTGTTGGACACGTGCCTTTGTGGCTTCGGGGGCCACACAATTTTGTACCCATATAATTATTTACATCTTATATATTTGCATTTCTAATTGTGGTGATTGTCACTCGTTTCAGGACTAAGGTCTCTAAGACATGATTTTGCATAGGTATCAAGCCTAACTGAGGAAAGGAAAAAAGGGGAGGTGGGATAGAGATCATTTATCACCTTCAAGTGTCAACCAGTTCAACCAGTTGTGCGAAGTAAGTGTGGGGTATGTGTGTGAAGTAAGATTTTTAAAGAGACTTGCATAACCTCCAGTAATTTGGGTGTTATTTCACTTTGAGACGTCATTTTGTACCCCTGCACAGATTCAAGACGCCCGGTGAACCAGAGGCAGCCAAAACAGCCCAGAACATAACAGAGCCTCCTCCAGTTTCACGGTAGGGGACAGTGATCTTTTCTTGATGGCTTCACATTTTCCGATCTGTGAACATAAAAGCTGATGTGCATGCCAAAAAGTTCCATTGTTGTCTCACCTCTGTCCAATAGGAACATTCTCACCAGAAGCTTTGTGGCTTGTCAACATGTAGTTTGGCAAATTCCAGTCTGGCTTTTTTGTGTTTTGTTTTCAACAATGGTGTCCTCCTTGGTCGTCTCCCATTAAGTCCACTTTGGCTCAAACACCGACGGATGGTGCGATCTGACACTGATGTTCCTTGAGCTGGAAGTTCACCTTTAATGTCTTTGGAAGTTTTTCTTGGCTCTTTTGTTACCATTCGTATTCTCCGTCTCTTTGATTTGTCATCAATTTTCCTCCTGCGTCCACGTCCAGGGAGGTTGGCTACAGTCCCATGGGTCTTACACTTCTGAATAATATATGCAACTGTAGTCACAGGAACATCAAGCTGCTTGGAGATGGTCTATAACCTTTACCTTTAAACATGCCTGTCTATAAGTTCCTTTTCCTAAATGTCCTTGAGACAAACTTTTTCCTTTGCTTCCTCGGTCCATGTTGAGTGTAGGTTTTACACACACTTGATCATCCAAAACAGCAACAGCCCCAATACCTGAAGGCAGATGGTTTGGTACCAACAATTTTTCCAACGTGTCTATCTATCTTTCTGTCTTTCTTCTGTAGTCTGTCTAATTCAGTTAAGTTTCCCGATTAATTGGACTAAATCAAAGAGGCCATAATAATCTTTGTATTAAATCCATCCATGAGATCGAGGTTGTGACATGACATTTTGTCTAAACTGATTCGTCTTTCTTAAAATCTCCTGATAATATTGCATACTGAGGCAGCGTCATATGTATTTACTGGTGTGGCACACCACAGTTTAAGTCAAGTGATGGGAGAGAATAGTTATTAATGATTTAGCAGTGACAGCTCATTTACGTGGGTTACAACCCATAACAATCTGATTGGCTCAACAATGGCCACAATGCTTATGTAAAGCTTTAGATTAGTGTAGCTGGCATACTGCCTCTCATTTTCTTATCCTGGGACTGCGGACAGTGATGGCAGTAGAGAGGTTAGTAAATGCCTGAATTACACACTTGATCAGACCATTCCAGGTCAACACTATGCAGTAATTTGGCAGCAGAGTAAAAAGTAACACCGAGCTGAACAGACAGTTAAGTCAGAAACTTTTTGACCGATTTTGTTGAATTGAAAAGCGAGGAGGACTAGGAGGACGGTCCACAGGACTAAACACAAGACTAAGGGAACATGCCCAAGGCAATGCCAAAATTGCTGCGTTGCAATACCTACCCTGGATTCAAACTGCAGATCACCAACCATATATTATTATATAAATGTAAAATAAATGGAAATTACATAAATATAAATACAATTTAAAAATGTGGATATATATGAGGTGTAATATATATATATTTATATATAATTTAATATATATAAATATATATATATATATTAGAGATAGACACAACTGTATAGATGCGTTATATGTGGTCATTACACCATTGCTTAAAGAACAAGTCTAATGGTGGCCTAACAATTTTGTACTTTACTGTATACTGGGTGGTGCAGTCTCAAACTGGTTTCTTGAACATGATAATGTTCAAATGTGAATACACAGTTGGAGTCCAAGGACTGGCTCAAACTGAGGACCATTGGTGCTGTGTTGTGACTGCGTTAGCTGCTTGTGCCACTAAGGTACAACAGAGGTAATGGGATCTGGTCTTCATGTACCCACAAAAATGTACACAAAAATGTGACTCAATGCAAAGTCAAACATCTTTTGTAATGTCCCTGGTAGACGAGAGATGAATGCTGACAGAAGGATAAAGTATTACATATGATTTATTTTACATTATCAAGAAAACTTAGAAATGTATAAAGATATAAATATTATTTCATTGGACATTTTTGCAGACAAAAGCTATTGGCTTTATTACCTTTGGCTGTTTGAAATGGATCAAATCGTGCTTGCAAGACTTTCTGCCCCGCCGAGTATATTGAAGCTTTTGGTTCAGTTGCTGTATAAGGTGCAGCTGCAAAAACTTTACATTCCAATTATTGAATTTAGACAACCTTTTGCTTAATACATTCCAATTTACCTGTTGAAAGATAAGGGCATTGCTCAAGGGCCCAACAGTGACAGTTTGCTAGGGTGAGTATTTAAACTCACAACCTTATAATTAGTAGCTCAGAGACATTGAACCATCACTGGTTAAGTTAAACACAAATTACTGGAGGTGTAAAACGTCAGCAAAAGCCATACAAAACTCAAATACTAAAATTAGTACAAATAATAATAAAAAATGTCTGATACAGGTTGATCCTATCTGAAATAAGAACACCATGACCTGGCTCAGTGCAAGCTTCCATCAAATGACAACCAAATGTTAGCGGTGGCTCAGTGGTTGTGAGCACAAATCCTAACTCAAGCCAAGTGGGCCCATGAACAAGGTCCTAAACTTTAATCTACTCAGCTAAGATGCAAATGGTCTGCTAAATGCTGTGAATCAGCGATAATGACACAGACGTCAAGGAAAGCAGAAACCCAGTCAGCAGTTCTTTTTTAACATGTAAAATCTTGACACGTTTGGAATCTCACAGTAATGGCAGATGATATTTTGTATTGTAGTCCTGCGCGCGGATAGCACTTCCTCGTGCTGCAGGAGGATAAGAGTGACGTCGGCGGGCTGATTCGGTGGCAACAGCGCCGCAAAGCAAAAAACCCCGGCCGCTTTGGAGAGAAGAACGACGCGTACAGACAGACACGGGGCAGCGCGGTGCAGATTTAATAACGCCGCAGCATCAAACGGAGAGAACGCAACTGGACGACCGAGGTCATAATGCGCTGGGGAAATCGAAAATAAGCTGACGATAACTGCACCAGCCGAGCTTTTGGTCGTGCTGTCCGTGCTGCTCTATGCCTGCGAGCCGACAACGCGCTCGTCCATGGCCTCGGTGAACAGGGACGAGGAGCTGCGATGGGTGCCGACGCACGTGCAGGTGCTGGTGATCCGAGCCCGCGGGCTGCGCGCCAAGGGCAAACATGGCACAAACGACGCGTACGTTGTGGTGCAGCTGGGCAAGGCCAAGTACTCCACGTGCGTGATGGAGAAAGCTACCGATACCGAGTGGGGTGAGGAGTGCTCGTTCGAGCTGCATCCCGGCGCACTAGAGGAAAGACCCGGCACCTGTGACCTCACCCTCACCGTCATGCATCGCGCGCTCATCGGTCTCGATGTGTTCCTGGGCCAGACCGTGATCGCCCTGGATAAAGCGTTCCGAGAGCGAGCGTGCATGAGAAACGAGTAGGTTTTTGTAGCTATTCTTTGAATTGCCTTATTGTTTATTATTTGCGGTTTGACAGCGGTGTCGTCATGCAAAATAGTTTGTTCTATCTATGTTCGGCATTGCAGTCGGGACGTTCGCTTGCTTTTTTTTTAAGAGATCTAACGCTTCTTGTAGGCGTAGTGCTGCAATCCGCTCCACCGCAGTCACGCCCTCCTTCACTGCTTACTGAGGGCTACCTATGAACAATTCTTTAGGCCTCGGGACGGTCACTGACATGTTATATTTATTAACTCCTCACTCTTCATACAGCGTTCATCACCTACAAGGTTATGGCTTTAATCAGCAGCTAGAGACACAGGGTCACGTTCAGCACAGTAACTAATTCAAATGGGGCTGTTTTCTGTGCTTTGCTTGCAGGCTTCTCAAAAGGATGTTGGTCATTTTTGGTTTTGTCACTTAGTGCTAATTTGATTCTGATTAACATCTGGTTTGTGGTATAACTGAGCATGCAGGCTACAGTTTCTCTAAATCGAGTGCATGTGAGAAACTATAGGGAGTGGACAAAATTAACAGCAAATGAACAGATGTAGTGTTTTTTTAAATAAATATTTTTATTCCACGTTTTAATCCTGCTGTTTGATGGTCAGCGAATATCCCCAGCTAACAGACTGTAGAATTAGGTAGAGGTTGCTTTTGCAGTGTCGGGGGATTATCCCGTCCCTTAGGTGCAACCAATTGTGTCTGCATGTGACTTCCCAGCTGGAGGACACTACTGGGACTCAAACCTGGGTGCCAGATACCTGGGTCTCTGTGGTAAAGTTTGTGTTAGTATTTAATAACATATTAAAAATAATCATTCATTATTAATATAATATGTTTAGAAGATTTAATAAGAAGTAGGATGACACTCTGCCTCCAGAACACCTGTCATAAATGTCATGAGTACAGGCGTGCTGTGTTTAACGACCATCAGATTAAGGTACATTTGCTTTAATGACCGAAGTCTTAAAAATTATAATAAATTATAGTGGGAATTATACATCTGTCTTTTAACCCCACTATTAAAAGACACTGCAGCTGAACACCTCAACAGCCAATCAACCCTATGGATCCACGAGCAGAGGCAGGAGTTAAAGAGCAGAAGTCCGTCATTCGTGTGTGTGTGTGTGTGTGTATATATGTGTGTGATTTGCTCGTTAGCTCACTTTGGTTTAGAAACTGTTGATTGGATTAGAGACTGCTGGTTGATGAGACTTTTTGTGCTTTGTGTGTATGACTTTCTGCTACTTATTTGTAACAAGCTGTAAATGCAGTATGTGCCTGTCTTATTATAGTACTCTTTTGTTTGTTCCCCCTACAGCTTGTATTATCTTTATAGCCTGTAACTATATAAACTGGTTCACATTCACTCACTGAGTTTTTGTTTCAGCTGGCTGATCTTCCATGTTGTTCATAATACTGTTTATCAGAGCATCTTTGGCTTCCATTAAACAGAAGTGTCGAATCCATCATAACATCCTCTTAAGTGTTATGGCTTTCCTCCAGACAGGGTTGTAACAGTACATACTGTATTTTCTATATTTTTTTGTGAATTACAAAGGGTTTAGCATGTTTATATTGATTTAGGCTTCAGATGCTGTGAAGATCTTAGCGTTCTGCTCATGTTTTCAGCAGCATCTCTGAAGGATTTATGCATCGTTTGCAAAATGGTGTATTTGAGGTGGATATCTACTTTACAGGATATTAGTGCAGGGCGGTATGAGCAAAAATGTGGGTTATAGGTTTGTAACTTACTCTACTGTCAGCAGTACATATAACATAACATAACATAATATAAAATAATATAATATAGATTCACCGACACCAGGGGCTGTTGGTTTGTGCTTGGCTCTGCGCTCTTGCTAGCTTTAGCTTTAGCCTCAGCCTCTTTGACTTTGTTTGCTTTGCCAAACTCTGCATATGCAGCGGGGTGATGCTGTTTTAAACATCTTATTAAATTTGTTATTCCGATTGTTTGTTTTTGCAATCTATGTAATCCAGACAGCACACTGTAAAATTTTCCACGTGGGAGACATGGTTGTGTTCAAACTGGATTATTAACTCCTTATTAGTGTCCCTAGTCCATCATCAGTGTTGCAGTGTTTAGGGAGACTATCTAGTTGACTACCTAAGTAGCACTCAGAACACAGCCGAAATCTTCACATTCCTTCTCATCATGTCAGCAAACAAACACTTAAACTTCTCTTAAACAAACTCTCGAGTGCCTGAAGCTTAAAGTTATGAACTGACCTGAAATGAATTACAAATTAAAGTTAGTAAAATCACTGTGCTGTTCATATGTGGTTGGCTGGCACAGAATTGGTTATATGACACTGAACGGCTGCTCACCGGCTGAAGCCGATCCTGCTAAAACTGGCCAAATCTGTTATATATATGTCTATAATAAAGGGTTTAATTACTACTGGGATTACTTCTCCCCACAAAATTACACAAATCAGAATGCATTCAACAATGGCTGAATGTTAACACTTATTGTGTAATTTGCAATGTATTAAAAGCAGCTTAAAAAAAATAGATGTGCCTTTTTTTGGCTGCAGTATTTTCACTCCGTTAAGACAAACCCTGAATTCAGTGGGTTAATAATTGCTCTGAACAAGTCTTGAGAGTTACTGTGTTCATAATGGGGTTCTTCCTTTGTATCTCTGATCTCTTGCTTTATAATCCAGTACTGTGGTCTGTTCTTTAATCTGATGGATCCTTTCCCAGCTGTTAACACACTATTTCTAGGTTGTGGTGTATGTTATGCTACCTGGCTAGCTAGTGAGCTTTACCCAGCATGCTGTTCTACTCAGCGCTCTGCAGCGCTTCTAGCGGCGAAAAATGTTATATAATTTGCTGCCTATTTGTTAGAGCTGTGTTTCTGATATGCACCAGTATGGAGGTCTATGGAAAACGCATTCCGTACGGGAACTTAACACCGGTGTACCGGTTGAACAGGTACACCGCCCAGCACTACAGGCTATGCTCTGGAACATCTGTTAGGTTCAGTCATTTAAATTTGGTAACTGGGGAGGCAATGGAAGGAGCTTAATTTCTGCCTGGTGTTGACTTGGTCAGTTTTGAATAATGCAATATAAGGTGAAATATGAGAACATTATCAGGAGAGATTTGGTTAAGTTGAGCATGTAAGTCAGAGTTTCTTTAATTCTGAGTGCACGTGAGATATGAAAAGGCATGTATATAAAACATAAATCAGATAACAAAACACAATTCAAATAATAGTTATATATTATTGAGGGCCTAGTAATGATTTTATCAAGTGGTCTTCTTATTGCTCTTCCATTCGCCGCAAATAAGTTTTCCAGGGTCAGATTTCTAATTGTGTTATATACATTTTAGGCCTAAATTTTCAGGGTCAAGTCATCAACATTATTTTTGTATTCTGGTCTAATGCTAAACACCTGAAATCTATAGAACTGGAACAAAGTGTATATAGTGATATTTTAGGTGTATCTCAGGATCACAAGACCTCATTTCAGATGTGAACTATTTACCTTTAAGCATCTCTTCTGTAGCTGTTCAGTGGTCTGCATGATGTGCACAGTCTACCAAGAATACAGATACAGAACAGGCCTGCAGCTGGCTCGGTGCTTGATCTATCAGGGTTGTACAACTATTGTTCTGGAATGCAGGAAATTAGCACAGGTGGTGATATCCCTGGTCTTGCACATTTAACCATGTTTAGTAGGTGTGTTTGAAAAAGGGAATCAATAAACTGTGCCGTATACTGCATTGTTGACATTGCCGAGGATATCTTGTAGACAAAGCTTTTTTTCTACTCCAATCTTAGTTCAGCACACGGGTCTTTTTAATAATATTTATATTTTAATATTGGAGCTGGGTGTGTTGGGTGGTAGATTTTCAGGTGTTGAGTTTGCCATTGCTGAGCCAGAAAAAGAACAAAATGAACACATGGCCGTGTTGGGGTTTAGCCAGTGTTATTCATTTCAAGGTTATGTACCAGATTGCTCTAACAATTGGTGTTCCCCTTTGTGTATTTCAGCCCAGAAATGTGGGTTATGTTACATGTATTTTACAAAATATAGAGATAATTCACATTGTGTTGTGTTAAGCTAAATAGGTTGGGAGTTGACTAGATATGTACCAAATAATGAAGGTATTTGAGACAAGCAGTCATCTTCCACCCTGTATGTTCAGGAAACAGGAAGTAAGTTTGCTGATGACTAAGCAAAAGTACAAGTAAACAAATGCTTGTGCTTTATTGAGATTAAACATTTAATGATTGCCTGGTAATAAATGCAGTTTAAAATGTCAGAAGTGATGCATTAGTCCTTAAAGGGTTAACACAAATAATAAAACAGTTATTAATTTGATCAAGCAGTGCACCGAAATGGCTTCTCGTTATCTCTGGGCTGGAGTGATGCAGCCTATTTTTCTTCTTGAGCAGCCAAGTAGAAAGAAACAGTGGGTCATGTTCAGCCTTGCAGTTATGCAGTAACTATTTCAATATGGTAGGTTTCCATATATGTATTTGCTTTGCTGACAGTTTGTGTGTATACAGTGTGTATTTTCTTTTTGTGGTTACTGTTTTGCTGTGTGATTTGCTGCTGTCTCTGCATCAGTCACTCTGGTACATGGTTTATTTCTTATTTGTGGTTTTCTGGTTGCTAGATAATTATACAAGAAACAGAGTCTATGAAGTAAACAGAGTGCATGTGCATAACTGCATGGAAAATGCCAGAACTTATAATGATGTAATACTATCCCTGGCAAAAATTATGGAATCACTATACTGAAATTATGGAACTGTGGTTCACCCAGCTTTTTTTACTTTGTAGCAAATCAATGGTTCACAAATTATGACACCAAGCAATTTTTGATCAATAGCTGAAAATAAATTATTGTTTTTTTTTTTCAGATCAAGTAGAGGAAAAATATACCATCACTCAGTGTTGTGGAACAAATGGAATCATCATCAACAACAAAATAATACAGCTAGCTTTTCTTTTGCTATTCCTCAGACTTTAATGACAGCCTGAATACTATAGGGCATGGACTTCACTAATGAAAAACAATATTCTACACCAGTCTGGTTTTAGCTTTCTCATATAGTGGTACACAGATCTGTTTTGCAAGATGGAGCCATATCATGGACCAATTTTTAACATTTCCATCATTAATCCTCTGGCTTGAGATCTGGACTGTTTGCTGGCCATGTGATTGATCATATGCCATTCCTGAATAAAAGCTTTAACTGGACTGTGGAAAAATGCATTATCTTCCTGAAGCATGACTTAGTCATCACCAAACCTATTTTCTATTGAAGAAATGGGAAAGGTATCCTTAATTTCCATAAGTGTACACCTGGGCTAATGCAGATTTGTGATTCATTCTGAATATCACTTTCATATTCACTTTCACTTTTTCATCCACACTCCATTTGCTTCACTTTAGCTCACTGTACCCTCGTTTTCTTCTGTTTTTCTTCTGTTCTTGGAATTGTTGGCCCTCACTCTTTGATGACTTACTTGGGTGAATTACAAGGTGATTTCATAACTTTTCTCAACATTGAGTAATTCCATATTTTTTCTTCCACTTCATCTGGAAAATACAATGGCATTATTTAAATTAATTTTATCTAATGTTTTATTTATTTATTTATTGGAAGGTTAACCACCTGTCCATCTTTACTCAAAAATGTGGGTATTCCTCGCAGCATCCATTTCCCTTTCAATCCTGACCAGTTGCACAGTCCATAATGAAGAAAACATCCCCACAACATAATCTTCCTTGGTGTGCTATGTTTCACTTGTGACAAACAATGCATTGGGATTTCAGTCCGAAAAGTAAAATTTTTGGTCTCATCTGACCTTAAAATCTTTTGCCACATGGCATCAGGAACTCCAGACTGTAATGGTTTTCTTAAGAGGCTTCTTTCTTGTCACCTGTAAAGATCTACGAATATCAACCATAAAGACGTGCAAGTGCTTCACAGTTGGAACTGGCCACGTAGTATCTCATCAGTGTTGTCCAGTCTTGGTCATCACCAGAAATTGACGGCCTAGTTTAGGCATGTTGTTGTTGGTGTGATACACATTCTTACGAATGCTCTGAATGGTGCTCCAAGGGATAGTTAAAGATTCTGAAATCTTTTTGTATCATTCTCCAAACTTGTGCTTTTTCACAACTTTATGCTGAAGCCATTTTTTGAAAGCAACTTTCAGAGCATTTTAGTTGCATAACCATGTGTATAACTAGTGGTGAAGTCCTCAAGAAACAGCCAGTTTTATTTAAATAAAGAAAACCACAGTTGATGTCAGGTTTATAATGATTAATCTAAAGGTGATCACTCATCCAAACCAGATATTTTACTAATTAATGTGTAAAACTTGATAAGAATATTATTACGTATTATTTTAGTTCGCTTTTCTCACAGTTTGTTTGTAAATAGTGTGTATATCATTTTTGTGGCTACTGTTTTGCTGTGTGATTTTCTGCTGTCTCTGCATTAGTCACTCTGGTACATGGTTAATTTCTTATTTGTGGTTTTCTGGTTGCTAGATAATTATACAGGAAACAGAATATATGAAGTAAACAGAGTGCATGTAAATAACTGCATGGAATTGACAAAATGCTAGAACTTGTAATGATGTATTGCTATCCCTGGCAAAAATTATGGAATCACTACACTGAAATTATGGAACTATTGTTCACCTAGCTTTTTTACAGTTCACAAATTGTGACACCAAGCAATGGTGATATTCATCTGTGCATGCACCTGTGTGTGTGTGTGACTGAGTTCTGTGCTGCATGAAAGGAATGTCTAGTGTGTGCTTTATTGCACACTTATACAGATCTGTACTGCTGATGAAGAGAAAGCTAAGCCTTTCTTAAGTGTGGGTTTTATCAGCTGGTGTGTGTTTTGTATACAAGACTTGCCTAAAGGAAACTTGAAGGGATGTGTTTTAATGGCACATGTAACAAGTGTACAGTGAAGACAGTATTCAGTCTACAGGGCAAAGAATTCTGTAAAGCAAGTATCCTCAAGTTTAGTCTTCTAAAGGGCTGCATGTTTGCAGGTGAGATCCAAGCATTTGCACCAGTCATGATTTTACTGCCTTAATAGCAGTGATCCTGAAAATAACTATAGGTATGCATTGCTTAAAGTCCACAATACATTCTGTGAAATTGTACATTATGCAATCTGTATGTTGTCTGAAATCCATATCATATACTGTACTAACAATGCTATATGGGAAGCTGTAGTGTACCAGTATTGACTAAATTGACAAAGTACTGCAGTTTCTCATACATTCATTGATTTAATATCAACATTGACCACACATTTGTACAGTCCCTCCTTACCTCTCCTTATTTCTCTCTCTCTCTCTCTCTCTCTCGTATGGAATGAGAAAATGTCTTTTTTATGTGACAACACAAAATATTTCCTATTGTATTTACAACACGAGCAGGTATTTCAGAAGAGAGCAGGGAACAGGAACGTATGGAGAAACTGTGAAATGTGCACGAAGCTTTGAGAAACTCGTACATTTAACTGTGGTGACTGCATTTAGTCTTACTCCGCTTGTTTCTCCCTTGCTATACCTTGCTATACCTTTGCTCCCTTGCATCAGCTTTATGACAAAAATAGAAACTAATTCTCAAATATAGGCAAATCCACATCTGTCCTGCGTAGTATAGGTAATTCACTTGAGTGATATCACCTGTTCATCATCATCTCTGTGCTTAAAAGGAGCACAACACCAGTCAAACGTTGCTCAGCATTCAGTCGGCTAACGCTAATGATGTGTGTATTTGATAGAAAGGGACGTCAAAACAAATGGACGTTATGCGGTGTATACATGTACCAAAATATGTGTAGTTAATGCACAAGATGTCTGGGTATGGGCATTGTCATCCAGGAATTAGCTATAAGGCTTTCAGCGTATCTCTGTCAGTATGTCAGCTATCCTTCTCCCCGGAAAACCAGTGTAAAAGAAGAATAAAAAAGAATTGAGGAAGCGTCAATCTTGTGTTTTTTTTAAGTTTCAGAACGTTGCTGGAAGTTCAAAGTGTCAACAAAAATCTGATAAAATTTTCTAGTTTCTAAGGCTTTCTAAGGCTTGGATTCAAATTCAAAGTGGGGCTTGCATTCATAAGGTTGGGTGGGGTTGGGTGGGGTTGGGTGTGTAACTCTGCTTGTGCACAGTGAATTCCCAGTTCTGCTTCAGACTTCCTCTGCAACATTACCAGGCTGTGATTGGATAAAACAGGATGCTCTCATTTACATTTGGTGGCATTTGGTGTATGATTTATTGAAATAATTGATTTCTGCCTAGAGTTGTAGGCTCATGTTCTTTTGTTCATTTATATGTGAATTGGAGCAAACTGGGATGTTAGGTAGCATCGAGGTGCATCATCTATGCTTCGTCTTCAAATGTTGCTATCGCTGTGTATTTTTGTTAAAGTAGCCACTAAGCCAGTTCTTTGGGAGTATACCAATTAGGTATTTATTTGTATTAGATGAACACCACATTTAATGTTGTTGAAAACAATCAGAGTCTGAACATGCTGAGCAGCACAAAATGTTTCATTGGCAAGTTTTAAAATAATTCAGACAAAACAAAGCCCTGCATATTCAAAGAAAGCATGCTATGAGGCAGTTATGTCTAATGCTTTATCGTTGTTGTTCACACAAACAGTTAGGAAACCAGTTGCATTCGTGTATTCATGTTTTAAGTTTGAGAATACATGTACAATGATCAACATATGTACTTTAATTAGCAAAGAAAGTAAGATGAGTAAATGGACATCCACTTTATAAAATTCATCTTAATAAAGTTTGTGTTTTCCCCCAGATGGCAAACACTTCATTCTAAGACTGGTAAAAAGGAGAAAGAAAGAGGAGAGCTCCAGGTAACAGTGCAGTTTACCCGGCACAACCTGACAGCCAGCATGTATGACCTTTCAATAAAGGACAAGCCTCGGTCAGCCTTCATCAGATTGCGTGAACGTATGCGTGCTAAAAAGCGTGGTGGGGATGAAGAGTCTTCCTCAGCCATTGTGCCTGGAGGGTATGGGGCCATGGTTCGCACGAGGGGTCGTCTACCAAGTGACGGAGGTGGAGAGGAGGATTATGAGGACGACGAAGGTGGAGAGTTAAGGAGGAGCAAGATGAGGAGTTACTTCCTCCATGGAAGGTTAAGAAAGTCATCGGACACGCGTTCCAGCACGTCTTTGGGCTCTGAAAGCAGCGAGTCATCTTCCAGAGGAGGCAGTCTCAGCCCTACTGCTGGCATCAGTGTGGTGGTCTCTGATCTCTCCAATTCACCTAGCAACAGCAGCAACCTGACTGCAGATAACAGCCCAGGTATACACCCATGATTGTATAGTCTTAAGTATCAGTAATATAAATATATAGTGGTGCTTGAAAGTTTGTGAACCCTTTAGAATTTTCTATGTTTCTACATAAATATGACCTAAAACATCATCAGATTTTCACACAAGTCTTAAAAGTAGACAAAGAGAACCCAGTTAAACAAGTGAAATGGAAATATCATACTTGGTCATTTATTTATTGAGGAAAATGATCCAATATTACATATTAGTGAGTGGAAAAAGTATGTGAACCTTTGCTTTCAGTATCTGGTGTGACCCCCTGTGCAGCAATATCTGCAACTAAACGTTTCCTGTAACTGTTGATCAATCCAGCTTGGAGGAAGTTTAGCCCATTCCTCTGTACAGAAGAGCTTCAACTCTGGGATGTTGGTGGGTTTCCTCACATTAACTTCTCGCTTCAGGTCCTTCCACAACAAAATCTGAGGATGTTTTAGGTCATATCTATGCAGAAATATAGAAAGAGGGTTCACATACTTTCAAGCACTACTGTAGTTTAATTGTACCTACATTTCACTAATCTTAAAACTAATTGACACAATCTGTTACTATTTTTACTGTCATTGCAAATAAATAGAAATACTTTCAATTTCTCTGTCAACAAGCTTCTTAATAAAATGTATTAAAATGTATTTTTCAACTACGTTCTCTGTCGTTCACAGAGCACACTGTAGCTCCCTCACCACTAGTCTCTCCTGTTAGACATGACTTTGATGAGATATGTGACATTATTATCCCGGTGCCTCATTCGCTGACCACTGACGGTGATACCACAATACTCCTGCCATCTGTTTGTGTGAATGGAAATCCAGTGGAAACATCTCCACTTACTCATCAACCACCCTCACTGGTACCACAACAACCTAAGCCACAGATGCAGGCCCATGATGAGCCAACAAAATCTCCACCTCGAGCAAGTCCACCACAGAAAGACAAACCAACTCAATCCCAAAAACCACACGCTTCAGAACTCCCACTCCAACCCAGTGCAACAGCCCAAGCCAAGAAGACTCTGGGTGAGTCTAAGACTAGGCCTGAGTGTCAGTTCCTTTCCCTGCGGCAGCTGCAGAAAGGCTCTGCACTCTCCCTTTCCTTGCAGAACATCTCTCGGCATGGAGAGGCGCTGCAGGATGGAAGCCCACTAGATGGCCGCCGCTGGTCTTTTGATAAGCCTGGAGAAGAGGAAAAGGCTGCCATCGTGGCTTCATTGGAGCAATCAGGGTTGGTGACTGATGAGCCAGAGGTGGAAATGAAGGTTACTTTGAGTGAGACAGTAGTAGTTCAAAGCAAGAAGAAGCGGGGCTTATTTTCATCGGGGAGAGAGGAGACAAGCCATACTCAGACACCTGCAGAGGGAAAACACAGGGGATGGTTCAGCTCTAAGGAAACATACAGCAAACCAAGGTAAACCTAGGTGTTTGTCTGTCTCATTTGTTAGTCTGACTGTAATTGGGGCATCTGTATGGCAGAGAGGACTGTTGCCTAATTTAGTGATATCTCTCCATGTGATATTGGAAAAAAAGAGATCTCAATATTTTCTGGGATTTATCGATAACGATATTTAGGTATTTTGGCAGTGTATATCTTAGATCTAAAGTATTCAAAAGATATTTGAGCCCATCTCTCTCAGCCACCTGAACTTGCACCATGTAATTGGTGACAACATTTGTTATCTCTTGCTATCTGTTGCTTTACTTGTTGTTAGGCACTTTTTTGTAGAATGATTCCGTTAAGATTTTATGAGTGTGTATTTGTGCTGGTACTTTGGCTGGTTTAAGCCTGTAATGGACAGCTGACTCTTAAAGTTTGTCGTAATCTTCATATTCTCCATGATGGTTACAATTGATACAATCTTACATTCCAAGCAATTGCAACAGTAGTAGTGACAGCTTGGCAGAGGTTGGATTTGAACCCTGAACCTTAGTCCAGTACCTTAATAGGCTACCTCAGTCCCCACAGTTTCCAACATACAGTACTGTGAAAAAGTCTTAGGCAATGTATACATTTCAATTTATATTCTGCTTATTCTTTAGTTTTAGCGGTCACTGCACTTTGCAGTTCTACAATTACAGATTGTAGTCCATCTGTTTGTCTACATACTTTGTTAGTTCCTTTTACCCTGTACTCTAATGGTCAGGACCCCCACAGGCCCACCACAGATCAGGTACCATTTGGGTGGTGGATCATTCTCAGCACTGCACAGACATTATGGGCATATACATTCACTTAATAATCCTATAATA
The DNA here is from genome assembly GCA_025084515.1 of Ancistrus triradiatus. Lineage (NCBI taxonomy): Eukaryota > Metazoa > Chordata > Actinopteri > Siluriformes > Loricariidae > Ancistrus > Ancistrus triradiatus. Next base: position 69,828 of record JAJAGP010000900.1, on the reverse strand, counting down.
ATCGGATTTCTGCAGTTATCTGATTATTCAAATGGTCATGTATACAGTATACTCCTCTATATCTAGAAATCAGATTAAGAAATCTGATAGAGCTGTATTTTAGCCAATAATCGGAGTACTTATTGCATGTATACTAGTAACCCGATTATAATCTGTGTTTTCAAACTGTGCATATGCACAAGCGGTCCCCCACGGTTGCCAGATCAACGTATTTCTAATGACTTTTTCTCTTTTCCATTTTGTCCTCTTTTTCCATTGACTTAAGCGTTTTTTTTCTCACTGGATCTGGCAACACCAGACATGGTGTAACACTTTGTGGAGACTCTGAAACACACTATATACATGAGAAAATTAATACTTTGATTTTTTAATATTAAAGTTTGAAGTTAATGTTAAATATTTCTATGAGGCTTTTGGTTGGTTGCAAAGTAGAAATCCGATTACTGCCTGAGTCATGTATACCCCCTTATTTCCCCTTATCTGATTACTCATGTGCATATATAGTCGTTGAGCGGATTACTGACAAAATCTGATGTCCCACAGTTATTGTATTTTTAAGTGCATGTAAACACGCTCACTGATGTGGTGGTGGTGTGCTAGTGTGTGTTGAGCTGGCATGATTGGATCAGGCACAGCAGTGCTGCTGAAGTTTTTAAACACTGTTCACTCACTGTCCACTTTATTAGACACATTCACCTTATTGCTCCACCTTGTAGTTGTAAAGTCAGAGACAGTAGCTCATCTGCTGCTGCACAGCTTGTGTTAGTCATTATCTAAACCTTCATCAGTGCCCACAGGATGCTGCCTACATGATGCTGGTGGCTGGACATTTATGGATGGTAGGTTATTTTCAGTCCAGCAGTGAAACTGAGGTGGTTTAAGACTCCATCAGCACTGCAGTGTCTGATCCTGTCATATCAATGCAACACACACTAACACACCACCACGTCCACAATTATCCACCACCCAAACAGTACCTGATCTCTGGTGGTCCTGTGGGGGTCCTGACCACTAGAACACAGAGTAAAGGGACTAACAAAGTATGTAGAGAAACAGATGGACTGTAATCTTTAATTGTGGAACTAAAGTGCAGTTACCGCTAAAACTTAAATAAAGAATAAGCAGAATATAAACTGACAAATGTAGAATGCCTAAGACTTTGTCAGTACTGTAGTTTGTAGACTGCCATCTTGTGAGTGACACCTGTCTTTTCAAAGTTAAACCATCTCCAATGACAAACAATGCGAGGCTGGTGGTGTTTGTATTTAGACTCCTGGGGAAGTCTGTTCACTCATTTTTAACTTCAGTCTATAATACCTGGATACATGACACAGTGAATATGTGAACTCTTAAGGCATGTTTTCACAGTTTTTTTGCATTGCGATAGTCGATAATGTCAGCTCGCACATTGTTAAAACAACAATTAAGATTTTATTGTAGACAATACATATTGCACACCCATTCTCTCCATCTTCCTTGCCTTTTTCTTGCCATTTCCTGTCATGAAATTTTTATGGTACACAGCTTGAAGGTGTATAGTCGTACACTGAGAAGTCAAATAATTCTTCTCGGTCAGTTATATTTGCCAGCTCAGCTTTGTTTTGATCCTATTGTAGCATGTCATGTTATGTTCTTTGCAGCTGTATATGGAGGAAACTTTGTGTCAGCCTAATTGTTATGAAGCTCTTGATTATGACTTACTTATGCAATACTGGTGTATTGTTTCACTGTCCCAGATAGGCTGCAACTACCTTCATATTTTTTTACATTACATTTCCTCTCTGCTGCTTGTTCTGCTGCTCTTACTCTTGCCTTGATATGGTTCAGTGATCATTATGGCTTGTCCTAGCTCTGCAATGCTGTGGTGCTGCAATATAAAGCAGGTGTGGCCTGACTCAATGTTCAAGTATCTTGAGGATTGTATGCGTGTACTTTTGCTGTATGAAAGTTTATCTTACTTGCTGTAATATGGTAAATGTTAGAACCAAACTGGGCTGGGTTTCAGCAGTGTAGTGCATATGTGCTCCATATTAAGGTTATTTGTTAAAGCATATGCATTCAGGTATTTTAACTGCATATTTACAGTGGTGCTTGAAAGTTTGGGAACCCTTTAGAATGTTGTATATTTCTGCATAAATATGACCTAAAACATCATCAGATTTTCACACAAGTCCTAAAAGTAGATAAAGAGAACCCAGTTAAACAAATGAGACAAAAATATTATACTTGGTCATTTATTTATTGAGGAAAATGATCCAACATTACATATTAGTGAGTGGCAAAAGTATGTGAACCTTTGCTTTCAATATCTGGTGTGACCAATAACTGCAACTAAACGTTTCCTGTAACTGTTGATCAGTCCTGCACACCAACTTGGAGGAATTTTAGCCCATTCCTCCATACAGAACAACTTCAACTCTGGGATGTTGGTGGGTTTTTTCAAATTAACTGCTCGCGTCAAGTCCTTCCACAACATTTCGATTGGATTAAGGTCAGGACTTTGACTTGACCATTCCAAAACGTTGACTTTATTCTTCTTTAACCATTCTTTGGTAGATCGACTTGTGTGCTTAGGGTCATTGTCTTGCTGCATGACCCACCTTCTCTTGAGATTCAGTTCATGGACAGATGTCCTGACATTTTCCTTTAGAATTCTCTGATATAATTCAGAATTCATTGTTCCATCAATGATGGCAAGCCGTCCTGTATCAGATGCAGCAATAACAGGGCCCAAACATGATACTACCACACCATGTTTCACAATGGGATAAAGGTTCTTAAGCTGGAATGCAGTGTTTTCCTTTCTCCAAACATAACACTTTTTCTTTTAAACCAAAAGTTTATGTTTTGGTCTCATCCGTCCACAAATATTCTTCCCAATAGCCTTCTGGCTTGTCCACGTGATCTTTAGCAAACTGCAGACGAGCAGCAATGTTCTTTTTGGAGAGCAGTGGCTTTCTCCTTGCAACTCTGCCATGCACACCATTGTTGTTCAGTGTTCTTCTGATGGTGGACTCATGAACATTAACATTAGCCAATGTGAGAGAGGCCTTCAGTTGCTTCAGTTCCCTGGGGTCCTTTGTGACCTCGCCAACTATTACACGCCTTGCTCTTGGAGTGATCTTTGTTGGTCGACCACTCTTGGTGAGGGTAGCAATGGTCTTGATTTTCCTCCATTTGTACACAATCTGTCTGACTGTGGATTGGTGAAGTCAAAACTCTTTAGAGATGGTTTTGTAACCTTTTTCCAGCCTGATGAGCATCAACAACATTTTTTCTGAGGTCCTCAGAAATCTCATTTGTTCGTGCCATGATACACTTCCACAAACGTGTGTTGTGAAGAGCAGACTTTGATAGATCCCTGTTCTTTAAGTGAAACAGTGTGCCCACTCACACCTGATTGTCATCCCATTGATTGAAAACACCTGGCTCTAACTTCACCTTTAAATTACTGTAACTGCTAATCCTAGAGTTTTCACATACTTTTGCCACTCACTAATATGTAATATTGGATCATTTCCCTCAATAAATAAATGACCAAGTATAATATTTTTGTCTCAGTTGTTTAACTGGGTTCTCTTTATCTACTTTTAAGACTTGTGGAAAATCTGATGATGTTTTAGGTCTTATTTATGTAGAAATATAGAAAATTCTAAAGGGTTCACAATCTTTCAAGCGCCACTGTATATCAATCACTGCAAACGTGCTCCAATTGCACTTAATTATATAGCTTTGATAAGAACCTTTTACCAGTTAGTGCAAGGGTACAAGTACAAGCAAAGATGCTGAATTTCAAAGTCATACATCACTAGATAAGCCACTGATTGCACAAAAACACACTCTTACTCTAAATCACAATGGCACCACACAATTAAAAACTGCTGGGTATTGGAAAGGACTTCACGGTATGCTACGCATCACAATACATTGGTCACAATGCGATTATATCACAAAAAATTGCGATACGATGTATATTGCGATATAGTGCCATATTCTACATCGTTCACTGAAAATATAAAAACAGCTGAAATACAAGTTACGGTGTACAGTCTGAAGCATCTTAATACATCACATGACACTGATAATTCAGTGGACAAGTTGAGTCAGTCATATTGTAGTTTACAACCCATTTTAAATGTGTTTTTTCTTCCTTCAAAAAAATCTATATTTTGAGCTGAAACTTGATGTAGTATATCATGAAAATAAATATCGCAATATATTGCTTTATTGATTTTTTTAACGCGGCCCTATTAAAAACGTGCAATGTGAGCTTTTATTAACTAATAACAAGAAATCTAAACAAAGCAGATCACAGACACAGAAGAACCCAATAATAAACAGATCATCGAGCAAGGGACTGTGGTTGCCTAGCGGTTAAGGTACTGGACTATGGACCAAAAGGTCCAGGGTTCAAATCCCACCTCTGCCAAGCTGCCACGTTAAGGGCCTTGAGCAAGGCCCTTAACCCACAATTGCTTGGATTGTAGGGTTGTATCAATTATAAGTCGCTCTGGATAAGGGCTGTAAATGTAATTGTAAATGCAACACACATGAACTGAATTCTGAACTAACATTAGTCAGAGCACTGTGCTGCTCATGTTTGTGGCTGTGTTTGTTCCAGAAGAAGTGCACAAGTGTAGGCTAATTGTGATTGGCACAGAATCGGTTGTATGAGACGGATCAGCCAATCATTGGTCATGACCGATCATGCTGAAAACTGAAGCCAAGTCTTCCGGTGCGTCTCTAATATATACACTGCCAAAGTATTGTCTAATTATTGTTATTTACAGAATCCCCAAAGATATATAGATATATTTTTGTCAATATCACACACAGACACAAATTCCTCTTACAAAACTGATAGATCAGATAATGACTGTATGTATATCAATATTTCAATATATTAACTGGAATGACTTTAGTTAATGATAGGCTAAAGCTAAACTTGAAGTCCAAGACTGGGACGATCACAGTCATGGAACATCCAAGGTGAAGGGGGCTGCTGACATTAGGGATGATACTGTAGTAAGGGTGTAAAACCACCCATTTGTGTACTTTGAATTCTACAATGCTCTTCCTTAGCCTTTAAAAAGTGAAGCTAATTATGTTTACTGTAATGGTTGACTTATCTCAATTATTTTGTTTCTCAGGAAGATCAGTTTGACTCATCTTTACCTCAGAGCTCTCATACAGAGTTCTCTGAATTGAATGTACTACCTTGCCCTTTCAGTTTGCACTTTTAGTAAGGACAAAGTCAGCACAGTTTTAGGCAGCCACGTGAATATTCTGCCCAAGGCAATGTCTGTGAGTCCTGAGATCTCAGCACTCTGCTAGAAGTCCATAGATTTAGCACATATTGTGAACATGTGCAATCCTTAAGACATCTCTCTATTATTGTAAGCATTTTGGCTCAGAAAGACCCTTGATTATTGTATTGTCTGACTCTTCGTGCAAATATGGTCTGTAATTGTTTAGAAGCAGTAGAGAAAGAATTCGATAATGAAAACAGTGCAGGTGAGAGGAGGACAGGGTTAAAGAGTCTCCTGTTAAAGATGGAATGTGCTTGGATGCATGTTGTGTGTCCCCAGAGAGCAACACCAACCTGCTGCAACCTCACCATCTCCAAGCTTGTTTAAGGGCCAAAGCTAAACAGTGACATTGAAAAATGCAATAGAGAATCATACTCATTTCAGGATGCCTTGCCAAAAAAGAGCTAGCTGAGGTTTTCAGTAGTCTTTGGCAAGAAAAGAAGCAGACACATTATTAAACTGTAGGGGAGAACACCTTATAGCCATGTGAAGATGACAGTATGTTCAGAAGAACGTTTGAGATTAGAACCACAGTAATGTACATCCTCTAGCATAACTCAGGATTTGTCCCTGGAACAAATTTCTGTGACACACGTTGTTGATACAAACAAGGATTTTTTCCTCATTTTGCCTTTAACCATCAGTTCTCCTCTAAAGTTAAACCAAATCTTTTTGTACCCTTATGTCTGAACCAGCTGGCCTTGGCCTCAAGACATGATCTCATGATGAAATACTTTGTACCTTTGCTTGACCTTTCACCACTAGCTTTTCCACACTGCATGTAGCAGTAGGTACTAATGGTCTGCCACTGTCGGCCTTTCGTATAATACTTTCTGCTCGAGTAAATTCATCACCAGGTACAACCCTGTATCAGAAAAATTTGGGACGGCATGGAAAATGCAAAAAAAAAGAATGCAGGGTTCCTTACAATTACTTTATATCCAAGATATGTCATGTTTTTTTCTGGTCAACATCATTTCTTAAAAAACATCCATTCCTGCATTTCAGACAAACCTATTCAAGAACTACAGTACAGAGTTACATTTATAAATGCCACTTGCACAGTACAAACAGTACAGTACTGTGTAAAAACGAATCCTAATGTTAACCATATACAGAATCGGTGTTGACTTCTCTGAGCAAAGAGGCATCTGGGATGGACCAGAAATGTGTATTGTGGTCAGATGATCAGTAATCCTGGACTGTCCCTATGGTTCCTGTGGTCCAGACCAAAGACGAAAAGGACCATCCAGACTGTTATCATCAAGAAGTCCAAAAGCCAGGGCCTTTCATGGTATGGGGTGGGTCATTTACACTTCCTTGATGACAGCAGTAATGCAGAAAAGTAGAATGTTAGAGCAACATATGCTGTCTTCAAGACGACATCTTTTCCAGGGACATCCATGCATTTTTCAACAAGACAATGCAAAATAAGCCAAATCAGAAAATGTTATTACTTAAATATGCATATCCCTTCCAATCTTTCTTTGAGGAACATTGTTTTTAAACATTGTTTTTCGATAATTTTCTCACACATTCCTTTACAAACTGGAGATCCTCTGCCTACCTTTGTTCCTCAATGTCTCGTTTATACTGCTTTTGTACCAAATCATGATTACAATCACCTGTTGACCACAAATCACATCATTATTTTTTTTTTTTTACCTCATTACTGGCCCTAAATTGCCCCTGTCTCAACTTTTTTTGGATTATGTTGCAAGCCTGAAATGCAGGAATGGATGTTTATTAACAAATGTAGACCTAAAGAAATTTACCAGATAAAACATGAAATATCTAGCGTTCATTCAGTGTGCAATGAAATGAAAGTCAAAATAAATATAAAGAAAACTGCATTTTTAATTCTTTTTTTTTTTTTTTTTTTCATTTTCCATTCTATCCCATTTTTTTGGATTTGGGGTTGTACTATGCTGATTGTTCCTCTTCCTACTTGACAGTCTGTATCTAATGCATCATATGTTCCTGTTACCATTGAAGCACATCAGTGACCAAGCCAGTCTCAGCATGCAAAGTAAAATGTTTATTATAGAATCATATTTTTATATATTGAGTGTGAAGAGCACTTATTGATCAAGATGGCCTTTTCATGCTCTTTCCTCAGTTTCTATCTGATACTTAGATTTTGAACTTAATTTTCATTGGTGTGCAAGTACGAGTCATGTTGTACACTTTGGAGTTATGTGGGTTTGTTGTGGAGCATTTCACAAATCTGAATTCACGACATTTCCCCCTGCATGTCTGTCACAATATGGTGTTAGTTAATAATTTCAGACGTTTATGGTCTTGGGTCTGTCAGTTTCTTTAGCTAAAAACTCCACAATGCACACTTGTTTTCTTCTAGTTAGCATATATTTTTATTTCAGTGATAGCTTGTAAACCCCACATTAGTGGGTCTAATGCTTCCACCTTATGATGAATTATTAATTTCAAATATCTCCTTGCCTTTCATTTTTGGGTTTCCCAGTCCACACCCAGTTAAGCCACTGACACCTCCAGATGAGAAAAGGACGGAAGGTTGTTCTGTTCTGGAGAAGATAAAGTCCACCATCCATCCTGGAAGGAGTCACCAGGGAGATCAGGAATCAGAAAAGAAGGTACGATTATATCAAATAATATTTAATTTGTGTTGTAATTTCAAGTGATGTCTAACTAGAAAAAAGAAAATATACCGAAAGATGTAAATGTAAAGAACAGAAATCATTGGATCGTTTTAGGGACACTCTTCTGACAGATTTATTGGCAATTTTGAAAATGGATTTTGTTGTAATGACTCTTAAACATCCTGTCAGCTCCTAGTTGAAGGTGGAGGTTCCTACTATCACCTGAACCACAATGAGCTGGTGTCCCTTCTGGTGCAGCGGGATGCTGAGCTTCAGCAGGAGAGAGAAGAATTTGAACGTCGTGGGTTCTTGCTACAGAAGCGGGAGGTGGAGATAAAGAAGATGAAAGTTGTAATCCGAGATCTGGAGGATTACATTGACACTCTGCTCGTCCGAATTATGGAACAAACGCCTGCGCTGTTGCAGGTCCGCACCAAGTTGAAATGACCCGAAAAAGGTTCAACAAACCTTTCACTCACCCTTCACAAATCTTCCACACCCCCTGGGCAGAAGTTGCAAACCTACACTGCTACTGCTTTCATGTTATTGTAGAGTACAACAGCCAACATTTTTGGTCAGGTACAAAGTTTGGCATTCTTAGGCTACAAATACAGTGGCTTCCAATGTGGGGCTCCAAATATCGCCAGATCCATCACACATTTCTTCGAAATCTTAATCTAAATATTTTGACTTATCTCATGTTCACGTCCTCTAAACAGAGCTTCATCTGTCCAGCTAGTTACCAAAGCCATCTATAGGTCAAGGGGTCTTTATGTGGTGGATTTTGGAAACTTAGATGAAATAGATTTTGCTGCTTGAAACAGTGCATTTAAGTGGTTTCTTACCTTTTTTGCTTTCTTTCTCCTCACAATAATGGGGCCGGACACATTTTAAATTGTAATACTGTGCTGCTTCAACAGGCTGATTCTATTGAGAGTGAGACAGAAACCAAAAGAAGGAAGAATCAGTAAAATCACATCTGCTTATGCCTTGTATCATGTCTTCCGCACTTTACTACCCAGCACGAGTAGAGGCACACTCTAAGCTGCTGTTCCCCGACTCTGTGTTCGTCAGCCAGTCCCCTCTCCCTCTACTTTCTGCTCGCGCTAACATGCACACATTGAGGCCAGTGCTTTCAGGTGTAATGAACAGGATATTTTGTCCTGTCTGCATATATGTCACTCTTATGAAATGCCAAATGCTGCCTTATCATGTGTCGCTGTTCCGTTATTGCTGAATACATCACTTTATCTTGAAGTGAATACAAGGGACTGTTTGTTCAGACTTATTTACAACCGACTGTTAGGATAAGTTGGGTAATGTTGACGTAGATTGTCTCTGCTTCTGTGTTGAGCTGTAAACAAACAGCTGTATTTGAACAGAGAGTTGCATAACCAAGAAACACAAAATGCCAGAAGTTGCTATGACTGTGTTGCAGTATTCTCGGAGCAACCCAGACCTGTGTCAGTGCACCTGAAATGATAATCTGATATTACTCTGATGTTGCCACTATCAGTGTTTTTGCAGTGTAACACCATCTGTGATTGTGTGGTAGAGGCCTACGTTACAGCATGTCCAACCACATGCACACTTAATAAAATGGTTCTTTCTTAAAAGCATAGGAAGTGTACTGAGCAAACACAAATAGAGGCACATATACACTGCACTAGCTCATTCTCAGAACTGAAGATATTTCCAGTGTTCCTGTGCTGCTGTAATGCTCGTAGTCCAACTAAGATAGAAAGGCAGAGGTCAAGATATTGTATGTAAGGGTTGGTGTGCTCAGCCTCCTACTGAGGTATTTTCAGTCTTCGATTGTATTAAATGATTAGACTGGTGTGGAGTTGGTATCAGTGAGAGAAAGAAAAAGTTTACAGTTGTTAATAAACCTGTTGTTTTTCAAATGCACTTATATTAAGAATTTCATTTTTCATGTTTTTGTTTCCTTTTTCTTTGCTTTGTGTCATGTAAAGTCGTACACTGATCTGAGTTCATTGTTACCTACACAAAGATATATTTATTGTTTTTCACTTATTTTGTAGTAAACTATTTATTTTAAGGGTCTTTCTTGCTCTTATTTTTACATCCTATTTGAGAATGTGTTTTTTCCATGAGCTTTGACTGTATTGATTGAAATTTCCATGTTTTTCCTTTAGAATTCAGTAATGATGTAGAAAGAAAGCAATAGTGCAGAGTGCTAGAGAACTGTGCAAACCCAAATGCAAACTGCAGCCCAGTTAGAAGGTACAAGTGCCCTTGACTTAATGTTATGTTAAAGAGTGTGTCAGTAGAAGGACTTTAGAATACGATTTTTGTGATTTTAATTGTGACTTTGATAAAGGAAGTTGCATTTCTGTAGCAGAGCCTCTATTTGAAAATAATAAAAAAAGTTTTACTCCTTGTATTGTTGTGCTTTCAGTTAAGAACACAAGATGCTTCACATCAACACCACAGTACTGGTTTTATTTGATTTTAAATAAAAATGTTGAGAACACATTTTCTTTACAGTATGTTAAGGGGCAATAACAGTTATTTACATTTGACTTTTCTCATACCTGCTTGTATTTTTTTTTCCCATTAATGACAAGTTTAAGTGCAGTATTTAAACACCATGGCCACTCATTGTCCACTCTATTAGACACACCTATCTTGTTGAACGAAAAGTCAGAGACAGTATCTCACCTGCTGCTGCACAGTTTGTGTTAGTCATCCTCTAGTCCTTCATCAGTGGTCACAGGATGCTGTCCATAGGATGCTGTTATTGGACTATTCTCAGTCCAGCAGCACTGCTGTGTCTCATCCATTCATGCCAGCGTAACACAAATCTGTCACCACTACGTCAGTGTCACTGCAGTGCTGAGAATGATTCACTGCCCATATAAAACCAGTAGATAGTCTACAGTCTGTAACTGTAGAACCATAAAGTGCACCTATATGGTAAGTGGAGCTGATAAAATCGACAGTAATTGTAGATTGTGGTTGATGTGGTTTTGATGCTATGGCTGATCAGTGTATACAAACAAACTACTCCATAGAAATCAGCAACATTTTTAAATACTTGCTAGTCTTTCTCTGGGATGCTGTTCTTTGGAATGTCCAGGTTGTTGTACTATGACTGTCCACAGAGAGTTGCTGTTTGAGTATCACATTGATAACTAAAAGATGTGCAGTATGACAACACTGAATTCAGTCTCTGATTTGTCCTTTTGGCATCTTTCAACAAAATAAACTTTTCACTTTGGGATGATATTTGTATTGTGTTTTTCATCCTGTGAGAGGATTACGATGTCTACTGTTTATTTCTCAGGAATGTTAAATGATGTATCATATTTCATATTCAGTCACACAGATGAACTGTGTAACGCATTTCTGACCATTTCAGTGTATCCTTTGTGACTGTTTGTAAAATGACCTCTGCATAGTGAAACAACATGCACAGTGTCACCCGCCTTGCCCGCCTTCAATAAATAAACAACCAGCTTTTGAAAAATGGCAAAAACATTTAAAGAAAAACTGAACCTGAGATTCAAAACTTCTACCACAGATTTCCAACATTCTGCCAATTATGTCTCACATAATTGCAGTCAAATCCTATGCAAAAGGTATTCTAGCCCATGTACAAAGTACCAGAATAATCTTCTATGTATATTCCAATTTAACTGTAACAAATTGAACTATGTTTCCAATAGTAAGCCTTGTAAGCCATGTCTCAAAAAGCCTTGTCTTTTCAAGTTCAGGGTATCTTAAAATCAGTATTCTAACACAAATAAGGTCACTAGGCATTTTGAGCCTGGCTTACATTTTTACTCAATAATATTCTACGTTATGGATAGCATTTTACATCTTCCTGTATTGTAGTCAGTTCATTATTCAAATATTTTAAACAGACACCATTGGAAAAATGTGATTTGTTATCAAGAGGATTATGGAAGTTGTAATCATATGCAATGATAATTACCTAATTAATTATCTGATTAGTCCTTTGGAACCTTGAATAACCTGAACACTAAATAAGAACATTTTTCACTAATACAGCAATCAAAATGTATTGACAATTTGTTTAGTATGTGTTTTATTTAAAAAAAGAGAAAATACCTGTAAGCATAAGTGCAGATACATTTGTGTCCATATAACCTGATATTCCATAACAGTTTAACTCACCAATATTAACATGATGTACACATTCTTGGATTTTTTTTCGATCTTTATGACTATTAAGTCTGCAGTGAATTGGCAAATTTAGCAAAAAGAGAAAGATGGGCTTCAAGCAACCTATCTGTTTACATCATAGACAATTATGAACTATATACACTCACCAGTCACTTAATTCGGTACACCTTGCTAGTACTAGTTTGGACCGCCTTTGGAACAAGGTTGGTAGTTTTTGAAATACTGGCCCAAAGTAGTCTAGCACTGTATAGGCTATACGTATATAACAATACACACACACCACAAACACACACACACACACCCACACACACACACACACACACACACACACAACACAGTTTGCATGTGTGCAAATCTTTTGAGTCTTTTGGTTTTTCAAAGGAAGTTAGAGTTAGTTGTTTGTTTAACAAAGCTGTTTTCCTCATGGGGACCCCAACCCCCCATCTACAGTAGTGTGGGTTGCTCAACTGCAAATAACAATAAATGCAAATGAAATCGTCAGAACAGGCATGCGATTCATGCCTCGAAATATCAATAGTCTTACTGCTTGGGTCTGTAGCGTTGTATTTGATTGTGTAGAAACAGAGACCTCTGTTGGTGTCATCATGCCTGCGGAATTAAATAAAATGCTGAATTTATATGTATTTTTAAACACTTTTGTCCCCTCTTTTCCTTGTTAGGGTTGCATGTGTAAACGTGTGTGAACAGTGCTGGCAGGGGTCGTTGTTGCACTGCCAGGGGGTGATCTCCCGACCGTCCTCCTTTCACTCAGCCACAGCCAGTCTTGTCTGCATGCAGTGCCTGACCAGACCAGGAGGATGGCTAGCATCAAAATCCACTGTGCCACCCGAGCATGATTTCAATCATTCTATCACCTTAAACAGAGCAAAAGTAAAATGATTTGTATTTTTTTTTAGATGAAAACAAAGATGAGGAGACACTTTGCAGAAGTACCTGTTTCTCTGACTTGATATAATTAGTATATAATTCAGTGATAAAACTGACTGTGAAATTCTGCCTTTTTCTATTTATTTTTAGTCTAACTTTACCATAGTAGCAGTTATTGAATCTAGGTGATATTACTACATGACCACTAATTGGCAGGTTGGTTAGCTAATAATTGTAATACTGATCATTTAAATGTCATATGTAATTGTCCCATACAGACTCTTTCACAATTATTGGTAAAAATGAGTAAAATGGGTTAAAAGAAAATCACCTTTTGGTGAATTATCTCAGTCTCTCACTGAAATAAATAAACGATTACAATCTTTAACTGAATTTAATTTAGTGTGAGAAAAAACATCCATCATCAAAAAATAAGTAGTTTTATCAAGACCACGAGTGCCACAGTTACCTGCAAAACTTTATACAACCTCAGTTTGCCAATAAAAGTGTTCTTCTATAATATCTACATCCGACAGAGACTTATATCATGTCTAATCGTGACCACCTTTCAACGTGTGATCAACTTCACAGAAAAGGCTCGGTTAGCACAACATGAAAAGTCTAAAACTAGGCAGCAGAAGAAGTTCGATCTTCTTGCTGCACGCCAGAGACACCGGCGGACGGATGACACTCTCAAAGGCTGGAAGAGAGACGGAGGACAGACACAACCTGTGAATGTGGACAAGTGGGTGAAGAACTTGTCTGACAGACAACTCACCCAGGTGGAGAAAGACATCTTGGCTAAGGGGCTGAATTTTGCTGTGACACCGAGGCAAATACCACTAGTGGAACTGATTACAGCCACGGAAACAGAAATCCGCAACAACAACATCGCGGACATGGAAGCAGAACATCTGCGAATGAAGTCTCAACCTGCCTTAGCAATGCTAAGCCACTGCCGTCCAACACCAGCAGAGAGGAAAGGAATGCACTCACAACTCTCAGTAAGGATAATGACATCATCATCCTTCCAGCGGACAAAGGTAGGTGCACTGTTTTATTAAACCAGACAGACTATTATGAGAAAGTTATGACTGTCCTTAGAGACACTAACACTTATGAGCCCCTGAAACGAGATCCTGGTAGTGGGTACAAGAAGAAGGTGATAGATTTTCTGAAGCTTTTAGAACAGGACAAAGCTATTGACCGGCCTCTGTACCACAGATTATACCCAGGGGGAGGCTACACCTAGTCTGTATGGTTTCCCTAAGATACATAAACAGGATGTGCCATTGCGGCCCATTGTGTGTATGATCAACTCCGTGACCTACAACATCGCTAAGTTTCTGGCATCGATCCTCAACCCGTTGGTAGGCATGGATCATCACATCCAGAGCACCATGGATTTCGTTGATAAGGTGAGGGACGTCATTATGGAGACGGATGAAACAATGGTCTCATTTGATGTCACATCTCTCTTCTTGTGCGTTCCAGTTGCTGAGGCAGTGGAGGTTGTCCGAGTGAAACTACAGAATGACCCCACTCTCAGCAGTAGGACCACCCTTAACTTGGACCAGGTGTGTTTGCTTCTGGAGCTGTGTCTTCAATCCACCACTTTACATACAGAGAGCAGTACTATAGGCAGAAACATGGGTGCACCATGGGTGCGCCATGGGCTCCCCAGTTTCACCTATCGTGGCCAACCTGTATATGGAAGAAGTGGAAAAGAAGGCACTAAGATCCTATTCAGGAACACCACCCAGCCATTGGTTCAGATATGTGGATGACACCTGGGTTAAAAAATGAAATCTCAGGAAGTACCACATTTCACCGACCACACCAACTCAGTGGACAGACACATTAAGTTCACCAGGGAGGATGTGAAGAACGGCAGGTTAGCCTTCTTAGATTGTGAGAGGTTGTGATTGGAGATGGGGGGCGATTGAAAGTCGATGTTTACCGAAAGCCAAACACATACGGATCAGTACTTAAAGGTTTGACTCTCATCACCACTGGAGCAACAAACTAGGAGTCATCAGGACACTGTACCACCAAAGCAGACAGCGTCCCCACTGACACAGCGGCCAAGGATGGAGAGAAATCTCACATTAAGCAGGCCCTGGGCAAATGTGATTATCCGAGAAACTGGGCCTTTGTCAAAGCCGGTAGGTAAGACGCCCAAACAGTGCTCCAGCAGATCGACAAGAGGAGAACAACAAACCGCAGTCTAAGCGTATAAACCAGTGGTGATTCCATATGTGGCAGGAAACATCGGAACAATTGAGGCGCATATTTTCCAAACATCGCGTCTCAGTGGCTTTCAAACCCCAAAAACATTGCTACGCCAGAAAACTGGTCCACCCCAAGGATCGGGTCCCCCAGCACAAACAGAGTAATGTAGTGTACGCTGTTTAAGTGCCGCGAGGATTGCCAGGAATTGTACATCGGGGAAACCAAACAGCCACTGACGAAACGGATGGGACAACATAGAAGAGCTACCTCATCAGGTCAGGACTCTGTTGTTTACACCCACCTACAGGCCAGTGGCCACTCTTTCAAGGATGAAGACGTGCAGATCCTTGATAGGGAGGGAACGATGGTTTTGAACGCGGAGTAAAAAAGAAGCCATTTTTGTATAAAAAGGGAACGTCCATCCCTGAAACCGAGGAGGGGCCCTCAGAGTACACCTCTCACCATCTTACAACGCTTTGCCATCACAGCCCTTCCCCAATCCTGTGTGTGAATGGCACAGGTGGGCATTATCATTAATGGCTATGTCAATCTGCATATTAAACTGATCACCCCTCCCATTGTTATGCAATGATGCTGGTACCAGTCGTTATGCAGAGGTGCTGTATATAAGATTGGGGACGTTTTCCAACTGCTGAGACTGAAGAAGTCACTTAGATGAGTGACGAAACGTTTCTCAGACTAAACCTATGTCCAGATGAACAGATTCAACTTCTGGGCTCTTTTATAATATCTTATAAGGTTGGAGAATACAGAACAGGGAATTTGAGACAATTCCTATTTACAGAAACTCTCCAGATAATCCAAGGTCCTAGGTCCTCTCTTGGGCTCTTGTCTCTCCTCTTTAGCTCACCCCACATGAATTGTATTGAGTTTATATCTGGGTACTGAGAAGGTTATAGAAGAAGCTTTATTTTTTATTTGGATCATTGTCCTGCTGAAAGGTCCAGTGGTGACATATTTTTAGTTTCTTGGCAGAGGCAGATAGATTTGAAATGACCATGATGAGGAAAAACAGCCCCACAACATCACAGCCCCTCCACAAACCGGGACATCAGGTTCTTTTCAGTATAGTTATACATTTTATGCTAAACCCACCTTGAGACTTTCTTTCCAAGAAGCTGACTTTTCTTTTAATCTGTTTCTGTAGATTGTTATAATGCCATTCTTACTATCCTCCTCACTGTGTGTAGAAGCAAAATAAAGTGGGTCTTGGCCAGGCAAGCTTACCATAGATGATTAGAGCTTTTTAATTATTACCCTAACTTGCCCATAACATTTTCTGCCATTTTAAAAAGCCATTCCCTGCCTTCTGAAGGTCAACAAACAGTTCTTATTATTTGAAGTTCTTTCCCAGTGAAGAATGAATAAGATATTTGATATCTGTGTCCTATATACTCTGATCAACTTAAAGAAAAATCTAAATAAAGAAAAAGCTTCAGTTACAATTTGTTTCTAAGAATTTCTACAGGGTACCAATAATTATGGCCCATGTGGTTTTGTTAAATTTTATTTTTCTTATGAGAGATTTTTTTTCTCAGACTAAATTTACTTCAATTAAAGGTTGGATTATTGTAATTTTTTTCATTGTGATTCTCAGTAAGCTAACTCACCAAAAATGAATCTCTTATAACCCTTTTAGGTAAAAGGAACCACAAGATCATAAGCGCTGGGTAATATGCCGTCAGATATTATATCATGATATTTTGTTGCTGAGGTTTTGAGACCAAAGCACCAATAAAACCAAGCAACAAAATGAAATACAATATGAACCTAATCTCTAAAGAAAAATTAATAGAATAGGATTAATATAGAATATGTGGGACAATGTTTACAATGTTTCAAAAAGTATATATTGATTACTATATAATATAATGATATTTTATATATGATACATGTAATAGATGTCATAGCTTTACATAGTCCAGCCTAAATATAAAACGGAGTTCATAAACATGAAATAAAACAAGTTATTAGATTTGTCTCTTTGAAGGAAACAGCAAATAACTGTCTCCAAATAACAATTAATTAATTATCTGGTATGAGTGAGCAGTCTCACTCTGTAAGGTTAACGAGTCTTCTGACTATGTGCAGCAGATGTGCTATAATTAGTCACACACTAAATGAAACACTGGAACAGCTGTAATACATGTTTGTCTGCTGCAGAGATCCAATTCTTTAAAATATGGTGTTAAATTTCAGAATTGAGCCAGACACATGCACATATACCTGACGAAAAGTTTAATTCCTCTGGAAAAGTTTAATTGCTTTCACAGTTTATGACTGATCAGACAGCTGGTGTTTGTAAGGAGGTGGCTGCACCGGGTGGGCAGAAACAACTCGCAGTCACAGCCCCAGCTGCCTCTCAACATCTGCAGACAGAAGATGGTGCCTGTAAAATGATCTAATATAAACGAATCAATTAATTAAATCTTATTTATAATTAATGAGATAAAAGCATATTTTTACATTTTCTTTTTGAAACACCTGTTTCTACACCAGTTATACTCATTTCTCATTAGGTTGTCATAGTTTCCATTAGTTGTCAAGTTGTCATATTTCCTTGTAGTCTTGTACAAAAGTTTGGGCACCTCTTAACAAATGACATGTTTTGTTGATTTTGTAAACTGATAAGAACTTTTGCAGTAAACAAACGTAAATCTGATATTTATAGAAACTTTAATGTTGCACAAGTACATTTGTTATATGCATAAAAACGTTCACACCTTTCTTAATGATTCACTAGTGTTTATTTGTATCTCATAACTGACTTGTTAGTGATTCATTCAGTTCTGCAGAAATATATCATTTCACATATTTTAAGTTAGCTCTCTCCATAGGGTGTGTGATCTACTTTTCATTTAGAAAATCAACACATGTATATTTCGACAATGATCACCCAAATGTTTGGAGGTAATTCCAGGTAATTCTGTATATACAATGCATTTGGAAAGTCTTCAGACCCTTTCACTATTTTCACTTTTTATTATGTTGCGGTTTTGTGTTAAAATAAAAAATAAATCAAGTTTTTCCTTATCAATCTGCACTCAATACCCCATAATGTGAAAGTGAAAACAGAATTTTAGAAAGTTTTGCAAATTTAGTAAAAAAGAAAACAAATTGCATGGACATAAATATTCAGACTCTTTGAAATTTAGCTCTGGGGACACTTGAAATTTAGCTCTGGGGGCCTCCCATTTCTTTTGGTCATCTTGATGTTTCTACACCTTGATTGGAGTCCACCTATGGTAAAAGTCGAATGAACATGATTTGGTAAGACACACCTGTCTTTATAAGGTTTCACAATTAACAATGCATATCAGAGCAAAGACCAGGATTGTGCCACAGATATGGAGAAGACTAAAAAAAATTCTGCTGCACTGAAAGTTCCCAAGAGCACAGTGGCCTCCATAATTCTTAAATGGAAGACGTTTGAAACAACCAGGACTCTTCCTCGAGCTGTCCTCCCCACCAAACTAAGTAATAGAGGGAGAATGGCCTTGGTAAGAGAGGTGACCAAGAACCCAATGGTCACTATGACTGAGCTCCAAAGATCCTGTGTGCAGATGGGAGAAACTTCCAGAAGGTGATCGATCACTGCAGCACTCCACCAATCTGGGCAGAGTGGCCAGACAGAAGCCTCTCCTCAGTAAAAGACACATGAAAGCCCACCTGGAATTTGCAAAAAAAACACCTAAAGTACTCTCAGACTGTGACAAACTAGATTCTCTCTAATGAAACCAAGATTGAACACTCTACATTTCAGAATTATGAGCTTCAGTCTTCCTATATTCCCGTTCATTTATTAGTTTTCATGCACACTTAATGGCACCAGTCCATTGGGGGAAATGTACCCGCACACACGTTCACACTTGCGCACATCAGATTTTATTTCTCCTTTTTCCTCGTCAGGGTCACATGGGCTCCAGCACCTATCAGCTAGAATACAGAGTGCAGGCATAAGCATGCTCTGGATGGGAAACAAGACCACTGCAGTGTTGGATATAAGTTGCTGTTGCATTGTTGGGGGATGATCCCTTGACTGACCTCCCCTCCTCCAGACACAAAGAATCATGCTTGTATGTGATGCCTCACTCGACCAAAAGCCATCTCTGGGATTCGAACCAAGGTACCTAGTGAGCTAGTGTATTAAATTGCCTGAGCATTGGGAAACTAACACCATGTAAAACATTCAGATATACCTTTCATTTGACACTTATTTGTTTGCATTGGTCTGTGTGTTTAAAGTGATAAGTTTTTGAATGTACTTTTGTCTTAATGTGAATGTGAATCTTTTGAAACAATTTAAAGATGGCATTCTTCCCTCGGATGTGACCATAAGTAGGTATTATGCATATACCTGTATATATTTAGTACATTTAATTAGTTCATTATTTGATCGAACGAGGTAAAAATTACAGATGTTACGGACACCAGAGATTCCGGATGAATGTTTGTGTAGGTATTGTGATTTTTAAACCAGGCTATACTTCTGCGAGGTTTTAGTTTTGCACACAACAAATGTCTATTTGTCCCTTTCACAAACTCTTAGATTGAATACTTAAATGTTGAATGAAAAGAATCTTCTAACTCCTAATTTGGGAAATTTTTAGCTTTGGGAAGCACAAAGGATGAAACAGGTGAGTTTAAACTTTAATACCCCAACTGCTTTTGGGAGAAGATTCTCTTTTGTAGGCCATTTTAAGTGACCATTCATGCATATAAGTGCATGTAAATGTATATGTTAAATGTGTATATTGTGTAAAGCACAACTGGCATAATTTGACCACAATCATCATCATCAACATTATCCTGGTGCTTGTTCTGCCAGTGCAGGGTCTGCCCACTACCAGTTGATGCAACCGAGAATACTCCAGCCGATGCGTCGCTCCGTCTGTCGCCAGAGACCACACTCAAACCATGCCAATTTAGCGTAATCAAGTAACCTAAAATGCATGTCTTTGGACTGTGTGTTAGGAAACTTTGTGCCTGGAGTAAAACCACACAGGCACGGGGAGGACATGCAGACTTCACACAGAAAGGACCCAGGCCACCCGGCCCCGGGATCAAACCCAGGACCTTCTTTCTGTGAGGCAGTGGTGCTACCCACAGAGCCACCACCTATCATTTGATCACAATACCTACGTATATGCAATTTTTTTCATTTAAAAAAGTAATATATTGTTTCTATCAAATGCACCTCTCACAATAATAACATTATATTTCCTAACTACTTATTTGGCTGATCATAATTATTTGTGGTAATAGCAATTTAGCATTCCACAATGATTTCCATATTCATGAATGTTTATTGATCCTGATATTTGTTGAGTAAAATTTCCTGAGTAAAGATATCAAGTTATTCATAGACCAGTTTACTCAACTTGTTGTTCACCCACATACTGCATATTATTTTGAATGGTTAACTAATCTGACCAGTTGACAGGCAATTTACTGCTAATGTATATTAGCTTCTGATTAATTTTTAGGGCAGTAGAGGTGCAGTGTTTAAGGTACTGGACTATTGCTCAGAAGGTTGAGGATTGAAGTCCTGACTCTGGAAAAGCTGCCACTGTTGGGGCCTTGAATGATGCCTGCAAGGATCAGTTTCTTGGATTATAACGTATAGGATTGTACCTGTTGTAAGTCACTCTGGATATGTGTTTGCCAAATGCTGTAAAGGTAGATTTCATGTGTTAAAATGAAATTAAATAAACAGAAACTCTCAGTACTCAAGAACAAAGTGAGAAAAGAAAAGTTGTAATGCTAAGATGATCCTGTGGGCTTACTCATTCAGTGTGAAAACTGTAAATATTGTTATTTAATGGCTGCTAGATTCAGATCTGTACAGTCATTGAGGTTTGCACCGTTTGTATTTACAATATGAAACAGCAAGAAAACTTTTATAACATCCTCAGCTCAACTTAAAATACCTGTTTTTATGGGTCTTATGTATATTCATGTGGTGTGGAGGAAGACCAGGATAAACAGTATTACATTTCTGAATTTTACAAATGACATACAGGTCAGACCCTAATGCATGGACACTCACTGGTAGACACTGGTTGGGTATGAAGTAAAATAAGTGGTCACATGTCTAGCTTTCCTTCACCAGTTCTTTGTCCCTCCTCCCTGCTGGCGCTGCCTGTGGAATCATTACACTTACAGGCCTTCCTATATCCAGACACTGGAGTGAAGAGCCCCATGCATTTTCGCATGTCAAGTGAGAGTGTGAGGATGCCTGTAATGAGTGTAAGTGTGTGTCATGGCTGGTTAGCTGTTTTTTTCCTTGTTACTGGCCCAGAAGACCTGGGCAGCATGGCAGGTGATTTACATGGACTGAGCGATAGAGAAAGGTCACACTCAGCTGGGGTCTGATTAAAGCCTTCACCCCCTACTGCCTTGAACTGCTGTTTGGCCTCTCAGAAATAGGAGTGTTTTAGTCTTGTGTTAACACAGCTATTTAAAGATAAAAAAGAGGGACACACAGATAGACCTGTTTGCTGGATCTGGGTGACGGCCATCTCTGGACAGGAATGAGCGGAATCTTTTAAGATTAATCAGGCCGTTATTACCATATGAAAGGTCACTGATGATACATTAGTTCATCCATAGGATACTTAAACCACACTGCAAAAATAATGGGTTGAGTTTGCTTTAAACAAAATAAGGCAAACCACATTTTTAAAGTTAAATATACTTATCTCACTAGAAATATTTGTCAAAGTGAATTTTAGACCCAACTTGAAAATGTCCATGCAAAGGCACCCAGATTCTGAATTCAGTTGCTTTGCTCACTTTTTTCTCTTTCCATTTCCGCTTTGCTTATTGTCCAGTATTACGTTCTGTGTTATTCTTTTCACAGGTTTTATTCCTTTGGTACACCAGTGGTAAGTTGCATACAATTCAATATAAGTAGAAGAGCAATCAGAATCAGGCTCTACCTCAGAAAAAAAGAGAGTGTGAGACAAGCATTCAAGTGATGGCACTGTATCTATCCTGAATGAGAAATGAGGAGTACAGTAAATGTTATTACTAGATTGTCAGTATAGATTGAAAGTACACATTCTTGTCTTTCAAAGTATACAGTGTTATGCAAATATTTTGGCATACCTAGTCAAGTGAAAAAACAAACATAACCTGCAGGGCACTAACTTGTGTATTTCTAATGTATGCATTATACATTAATGCATAAATCTTAAAGTACTGGAAAAATAAGAGTGCAAAAGCTTGCACAACCAATTGACACATAGGACTGTTTGTCTCTTCTAATCTACAGTGGTGCTTGACAGTTTTGGAAACCTATAGAATGTTCTATATTATAAATATGAATATAAATGGATTTTCCTAAAAGTAGTTAAAGAGAACTCAACTAAACAAATGAGGATACTTTGTCATTTAGTTACAGAGGAAAAGGATCTAATACAGTCTCATTGAATGAAATACTTTTCACTGTATATCCCAAT
Source organism: Ancistrus triradiatus (assembly GCA_025084515.1). NCBI lineage: Eukaryota > Metazoa > Chordata > Actinopteri > Siluriformes > Loricariidae > Ancistrus > Ancistrus triradiatus. The sequence continues at coordinate 47,127 of JAJAGP010000900.1, read as the reverse complement.
CCTAACCCTCACTTCCCTTATCAGTATATCTATTTATTTTCTTGCTGTGTCTCATTGTGTTTCTCTTCGTGACTAAACCAGAGCCACAATGCCTGTGTGAACTATTGCAATTGCAAAGAATCTAAGGTGTAGTATAAGAAGAACTGTTTCCTCTGGAGTACAGTGAAGTTGTACTGATGTGAAGTTGTACTGAGGTACAGCTGACTAAACATTCGCATACATGTGTTGTTAGTTGACATTACACAGATTCATGATAAAAAATGCAATATACAGTATTTAGTCAGCCACTGATTGTGCAAGTCCTACTTAGAAAGTTTAGAGAGGTCTGTAATTTTCATCATAGGTACACCTCAACTATGAGAGACAAAATGAGAAAAAAAAATCCAGGAAATCACATTGTAGGATTTTTAAAGAATTTAATTGTAAATCATGGTGGAAAATAAGTATTTGGTCACCCACAAACAAGCAAGATTTCTGGCTTTGGTGTCGAAAGACACCAGGAAGAAAATCGTAGACCTGCACCAGGCTGGGAAGAGTGAATCTACAATAGGCAAGCAGGTTGGTGTGAATAAATCAACTGTGGGAGCAATTGTAAGACATACAAGACCATTGATAATCTCCCTCGACCTGGGTCCCCACGCAAGATCTCATCCCGTGGGGTCAAAATGATCATGAGAACGGTGAGCAAAAATCCCAGAACTACACGGAGGGACCTGATGAATGACCTGCAGAGAGCTGGGAACAAAGTAACGGGACTGGGACTGTGATAGCCTAGCGGTTAAGGTACTGGACTTTGGACCAGAAGGTCCAGGGTTCAAATCCCACCTCCGCCAAGCTGCCACTGTTGGATCCTTGAGCAGGACACTGAATCCACAATTGCTTGGATTGTAAGACTGTACCAATTGTAAGTCGCTCTGGATAAGGGCGTCTACTAAATGCCGTAAATGTAAATGTAATGTAACAAAGGCTACCATCAGTAACTTGCTACGCTGAGAGGGACTCAGATCCTGCAGTGCCAGGCGTGTCCCCATGCTTCAACCAGTACATGTCCAGGCCTGTCTGAAGTTTGCCAGAGAGCATAAGGATGAGCCAGAAGAGGATTGGGAGAATATAATGTGGTCAGATGAAACCAAAATAGAACTTTTTGGTAAAAACTCGTCGTGTTTGGAGGAAGAAGAATGCTGAGTTGCATCCCAAGAACACCATACCTACTGTGAAGCATGGGGGTGGAAACATCATGCTTTGGGGCTGTTTTTCTGCAAAGTGGACAGGACAACTGATCCGTGTTAAGGGAAGAATGAATGGGGCCATGTATCGTGAGATTTTAAGCCAAAACCTCCTTCCATCAGTGAAAGCATTGAAGATGGAATCATAAGAACGATGAAATTTAGAAATTGTTATGAAAATTATTCCATCTAGTTTTGATGCCATATATTGTTATGTTAAAGATTATTTTGATATTGGCTATTTTGTATCAAATAAAATTCAAGGATGCATGGTTGGAGTCATCAGTGCAGTTACCAATGCAGTGAGTTTAACATGCACATATGCAAGACACAACCTCTAGCTTCAGACTTTATTACATATTGAATGGTTGATATCAGGCAGATGTGGTCATGCACCAGGTGCACCTCAGCACGTGTGTCCAAATGACCACTCCCATCTGTGTTCTCTAGAGCCAATTAGCTGCTCTCCTGGGTGGTGGGTTGATGCCCTGGGGCATGACAACCATAACCACGGTGACGGCAGCTACAAATGGCCCCGTGCCCGTGGGAAGTCGAGAGAGGGGTCACTAATTAAATCCCGAGTCCTGACGAAGCCCCCTGCTGTGAAGGCAACCGGTGGAGCAGGAACTGAGTTGTTATATGGCAGTTAGACAGGCTTGTAACAGGAGCAGGTGGAAATGACCAGAGAATCCCAAAGCCAGCAAGAAACTTCAAGCAGCCTGTCATGACCTGTCACCAACCCTCACAGTCCCTTGGGGGGACCTGCAGTCCTCGTGGTTCACAGAAAAAAAACAAATGTATTTAATTATGAGTTTTTGTCCTAAAGTTGGGCTTATGTTCACACAAGATGAAAGGCAGTTTTCCTTGTTTAATATATCTACTAACTGACTCTTTATATAAACTGATTTTAGTGGTACTTTCTCAATTTCAATGCATTTTCAATCCAACATTATTATTTTCAGTTTTAGTTTTGTGATTGACAAAAAAAATTTTTACTATTTGACTTACATATAAACATGGATATTTAGCAGCTTTTGTGCCATACTTACAATTAGACAGGCTTATAACAGAAGCTGGTGGAAATAACCACAGAATCCCAAAGCCAGCAAGAAACTTCTCGTAGCCTGTCATGACCTGTCACCAAGCCTCACAGTCCCTGAGAGACCTGCCAAACTCATGGTGCACAGAAAAACAAATGTATGTATGTTTTTGTCTAAACATTGAGCTTACATTAAGTTAAAAGGCAGTTTTCCATGTGTAATACATCTATTAACTGACTCTTGATTTTTCCCCATATCAACATTTATTTTCAGTCCAACATGATCATATTCAGTTTTAGTTTTGTGACTGACAAAAAAACTACTATTTGACTTGCACATAAACATGGATATCTATATATCTATATTTATTTTTTGAATGATAGATGATACTGATACTGATCTTGTACATACTCTGAAAGCAAGTCATGCAAAATGAATGCATAGTCTATAAGATTGTATCTGTAGCAGTGAGCAGCTGTTCTCTTTGTGAAAATGGCTTGTCGATGTCAGAAGTTAAAGAAGAATGGCCAGACTGGTTCGAGCTGATAGAAATGCAACAGCAACTCAAATCAATCAAGTAACTCATTACAGCCAATGTATGCAGAATAGCATCACTAAATACAGCACGTTGAACCTTGAAGTAGAAGAACTACAGCAGCAGAAGACACACTTTGTGCCACTCCTGTCAGCTAGGAACAGGCAACTTCATCTACAATTTCGCACAGGCTCAAAAAACTGGACAACAGAGAATTGGAAAAACATTGCCTATTCTGATGAGTCTTGATTTTTGCTGGCTGTGATAGAAATCAAGACTCGGGGTAAGGTCAAAATTTGGTTTGGTGGTTTTGGGACCATATTGGCCATGATACCACTATTCAGCATTGGATTGGTGCATCTTTATTGTAAGGCTATGTTAAAGCAAAATTAGTGCTTGTAAAACTATCATAATAAAGAATGACAAGATTACTGAAGAGTTATGCATTCTTCATTTACTAAAGAGAGACTTTTATTGTTATCCTTTGGTTTAGCACATATTCTATTGTTGAGTTTTAGCTATTATAGGTTTCATACATTTTACATAACTTCAATCTGACTTGGATTGTATGCATGTATTTGCATGTGCATATGTGCACTGTACAGGTGGGTCTATATTTCCTTATTAAAAGTGCTGAATATTTCATCCCATTCCAATGATGGTATATATAATCACAGTGTCTGTCAGAAAGAGCTTGCTGTTTAAATATCCTGTTTATGCTATACGTCTTCTACTCAAGGGTACCTCTTGCTGTCTTGCAGGCGTTTTGAATGCCTAATGATTGAACCTGGGCATTACACAACTGAATGATTTAATAAGTAGTGCTAAATATTAATTCATTAAGATCATGTGAGCTTTTATGCCATGTCCTCTTCTGTCATTGTCCTGTGTTAGTAATGTTAATGAGATTGCATGTGCCATCATTTAACCACAATACAATAAGTGGTGGTTTATTTTTGTTTATTGATGTCTTCTATTTTGACTGGTGTCAGAGGGGAATGCTATCTCAGTGTTCCATTAGCGTTCTGTGGCTCTAACAAGGCCAGAGGGGCCTTGAGAGACAGTTCCAGGATGCCATTGGGATACTTGGCTGTAATTAAATTGTTTTTGTCCCGTCACCCCATCCCTTTAATTAAATCAGCCAGTCCCTCTTACCTTTTGGCTTGGGTAACAAGCCTCGTTAGCTCTTGGTTGCTGCTCTGTAATTGGTTAATTAGGCCTAAAGTACTCTCTGTGTCAGCATAAGGATTCTTATCTCCTGGCCACCAGTTGTTGTTGTTGTTGTATTTACCCCTTGTGTTTATTTGTAAAAGGGCATTATGTATATATACATATATATATATATATATATATAGATATATATATATATATACTATATATATATAAGACATATCATATATATATACGTATATATACATATATACGTATATTATATATTACGTACATATATATATATATATATATATAAACATAATATAGACATTGTATTTGAAAATATTGGCTTGGATTTTCTTTTTTTTGCATTTTACCCATATGTTTTGCCTAATTTAAAGATCTAGGATTTAGATGTCTGTTTAATATCCTAAGGACACTTTTTTTTTTTACACATTTCCGTGCCTTTTTTTTTTTTTCCTGCTCTGCGTGTGTTTATTATTATGATTTGTATGTTACATCAAACCCTACATAAGAAATAAAGTAAAATTCAGTCACCCTTAACATTCTCACGAAAAGATTTTTTGTTTTTGAGTATTACGTTTCTATTTGTAGATGTGAATGCTTGGGTGATATAGTGTGTGTGTGTTGTGTGTGTGTGTGTGTGGTGTGTGTGTGTGTGGTTAATTGATCTGAGTCTAAACCCTCAGAATGAATAGCTATTTACTCAGCCAATTAACTCAGCCCCATAACACCGCAATCACTGAACACTGATAACTCGCAACACAAGGCCTGTAAATAAAAATGCTTCAGGCTTTCTCTCTCACTCTCACACACACACCTTGACACCCTTGCCAAGTAAAACTAAGCCAAATCATGGACCTATTGTTATGTTGTTTTGATTGTGTAGGATATTTTAGCTGCTTTAATTAATGTTGTATTTACTTTTTCTCTAATTATTATTTTGAGTTGAACAAAATTCCTTAGACAACATCTATTTGTTTTTATTTTATATTTTTTATTTTATATCAGTTATTCGAGACAGGAGCATGGTTTAATGATACCAATCAGAGACACTCTCATTGAGGCAATTTAGAGAGACCAATTAACCTAACTTATGTATTTGAAATGTGATTATGGGAGAAACCACGGAAAAACCCACGCAAACACAAGTAGGACTTATCGGAGTTTGGGATCAAATCGAGGTTCTATGTGGCAACCATGCTAACCATTTGTACATATTTTAATGTTAATTGCAATGCAGCGTGTTCTGTTTGTGTTGTTTAGTGCAATGCTGATGCTGGGAGCAAGCGCTTTAAGTCATATTTGGAATAATCTCAACCTCAACCAGAGTCAGCCATGTATTAGTCTTCTGAATGTAAAAATGTTGTACTCAAAAGGGGTTCGTTGCACCCTGTGAACCTTTACTATAGGCTATAGCTAGAGGGCCTGTGAATGTTTTAATTTATTTCTAATTATGAGATAGGTGGAGATTCCTATCAAGTACTATTGTTGTAGTTATTTTAGTTATTAATTATAAGCCTAATTTGACTGGTTAAATTGGTTTAACTTTGTCAGTCACCATAATCAGTTTTTTATTTATTTATTATTTTCCTGGATGTAGATTATTTCCTATTATAAAGCGTAGTAACTTAAACCAAGCAAAATAATTATTATTCATTTATTTTAAATGTAGGGTCACAGGGAGCCAGTGATTAACTGGGAACCAACTAAACTAAACTAAGCAATTGTATTTGCTGAACAATTGCTAATTTAGAAAACACACACTCGCCCACACTGGGAGGCTTCAGAGTGACCTAATGCATGTCTTTGAAATATGAGAGGAAACTAGAGTTGCAATACCACTTGCACCACCAAGCTGCCTTGCAAAATAATGTTACATTTAATGCAACGTCCGTTGTATTAAAACTAGAAAATGTCTTTTAGCACCAATCAAAAGGTAAACAGGAACTGAATTCTTCGGAGCACAGGCTGCAGTTAGCTTTAGCAGCTATGCTAGTGACGTTAGTTCACCAACAGAGTAAGTGTTTTGCTTTTACTTTTCACTTTCAATCCAATTACTTAATGACATGAGATTTTTCAACACTTTATTATAAAATAAGCTTTGTGTTAATTATGTTTGGCCAATTGTAGGTTAATGTAAGTGTTTTAAATAACAAGTTAGGCTCTGCTAGTATATAGTATAGACTATATTAAACACATCGGTTCACGATAAATTTAATTTATGATGGATTTGTCAAAACTAACCAGCTAGCACCTGTACAGTACAACTCCATTAATGCATATAATGCTTATGCATTAACATTATTATTTACATTATTCCTTACAGGAAAAATTTGCTCAGTACTTGTCATTTTTGGTTGTCGACAAACCTTCTGAAACGAATTAACAATGAGAACCAAGGTACCACTGTATGAACATTCATGTTCAAATTCAAATAGGTGATTTTAGAGTTTTTCAGGTTTCGGTTACAGACAATCTTATGTCACTAAGGTGCGGAGTGTCAAACGTTTGAAAACGCTTCTCAAGGACCCAACAGTGGCAGCTTGGCAGAGGTGGGATATGAACCCTGGACCTTGTAATCCATAGTAAAGTACCTTAACCACTAGACCAATTAATTAATTAATTGTTCTACTTTTACCATGTCACCCCCATTAAAAATGTCTTGTGCCACAGTAGCTCTTCTGTCGGTTCAGAACAGGCAATTTGCATTAGTTGAATAGATGAGCATTATTTGTTTGCCACTCCTTTGACCACTCTAAGTAGGTCATCACCACACCAGCCTTACCTTTTCAGAAATGTGTCATATTGAGAGCCATAGCAAAGTGTTCAGTACAACCTGTTTTACTGTGTATGTATACATGTTATGTATCATAGGCGATTGCTTTAAGAATACATGGGAAGCCTGGTTTCCCTTTTATTTGATCAAAATCTGTAATGAAATTGATACCAAAGTGGCTATATTACTGAACATCACAGCCTGCATGTGAAATCTCATTTAAAACTCCTAACACATACACTGAAGCCTGTGTATCTCTTGGTGTCTATTGTAGACTGCACACTTGCTGTTTTTTGTGTGATGACAGATTATTGCTTATTTTGGACAAATGGCTTTTAACATGCTTTTAATGTGCCATCTTTTCAAGAAGAACATTTGTCCTTCCCCTTTTTTGAAGACCATCTGCTGTCACTGGTATGTGTATGTATCATGGAACAATTTTTTAATACAGGTATTGTCACAATTAATTATCAGACATTGGTTTTGGATCTTACAGGCCTGTATACTGTAAAAACTTAACTTCATAATGTGAAATATGAATAATAGGTACACAATGTGTAGCCAAGGAGCTATAAAACCAGTATCATCAGAAAAGCATATCATTATCTTAATATGATATCCTGTTATGATCTCATCACATCTTCCAGCAATAGTTCTAGGTTTAGACAGTGTAATTAGACAGTTATGTCCATTATTAGATTTGTGTACAGTGGAGCAAAAAGGTATTTAGTCAGCCACTGATTGTACAAGTTCTCCTACTTAGAATGATGAGAGAGGTTTGTATTATTTTTGATTTTTTGTACACTTCAACTATGAGAACAAAATGAGAAAAAAATTCCAGGAAGTCACATTGTTGGATTTTTAAAGAATTTAATTATTAATCATGGTGGAAAATAAGTATTTGGTCACCCACAAACAAGCAAGATTTCTGGCTCTCACAGACCGGTAACAACTTCTTTCAGAAGCTCTTCTGTCCTCCACTTGTTACCTGTATTAATGGCACCTGCTTGACCTCGTTATCTGTATAAAAGACACCTGTCCACAGCCTCAAACAGTCAGACTCCAAACTCAACCATGGCCAAGACCAAAGAGCTGTCAAAGGACACCAAGAAGAAAATTGTAGATCTGCACCAGGCTGGGAAGAGTGAATGTACAATAGGCAAGCAGGTGTGATTTTCTAAATTGTGAGTTTGTGGATTTTTTTTTCTCATTTTGTCTCTCGTAGTTGAAGTGTATCTATGATGAAAATTACAGACCTCTCATCAAGTAGGAGAACTTGCACAATCGAAGGCTGACTAAATATTTTTTTGCCCCACTGTATGTACTTTCACAGCCATGAGTATTTGTTGGAGCAGTGTCTCAGATCTGTCTGTTGACCTGTACTTGTGTATGACTAGTAAGTAGAAGAATATTGCGTAAGATATGTGCTTTGAGAGTGTTTCATGGGCTTTTCGTGCATTAAACCTTGTTTGAACTGTTCCCCAGATTCCATACTGTAACACACAGGGGAGATTACGGGTGTATGGTAGTAAAGGGTGGGTTTAGCAAGTGGTGTGTAATGCTGCCAGTCAGCTCACCCTCATTGGCTTTCAATGGAGCAAGAAAAAGAGAGGACAAGGGTCAGTGTAATGAGAGGTATTCGAAAGTCATCTGGTATGTCTGATGGATTAGTGTGGTGAGAGAGGTGTATGCATTACACTTTTCCACCTGCGGGCTTCCTAATGGCTGACACTTCCAGAAGTTGTATTTTCATATGCTTCTGGAAAATGTTCCTCTCCCTTTCTCAAACACAATTAAGGATGACTGATGACCATATTTTAAGCAGTTGATGGACATGATAAATGATATTTAATATATTTCTTTCATTATGACTTTCCATGGTCCCTTCACCTCTCTCTCCCCCTTGTGTGCTTGTACTTTGTGCTCATGTGTGCACATGCAGAGTGCCTGGTCGTGTCTGTTGGCCAATTAAAGCTCATCCCGCCTATGTGTTGATGAAGTCGTCATTAGGCAGCTATTGCCTTTAATAAAGCAAGACTGCTTTGGAGGACTCCCGCTGAGCATGCTATCCCACAAGCCCCCACACTGCACTGCGGACGAGAGTGAGGGCTGAGGGAAGTGTCAGTGCACAGTGATCTCACGAATCACAGAGGAAGTGTCAGAAAATGAAGGGGTTTAATAATGATCTCAGGAATGCATATAATGTTGAGTTTTATGGTTTTTCTTGGGGAATTGTATTGTAAATGTAAGCAAGTCAGTCTGTTATCAGTCTGTTAACACAGAACAGCCAGGTAAACACCACAAAATACTGTATATTGGGCAAGGACAAGCCCACCATTTGATATAATTTTGTCTTATTATTCTAAAAAGCCTACTTTAATTTGAAAATCCCCCTAAACTGAAAATAGCCAGAACGTGTACTGATTAAAAAAGATAATTACTTTAGGTAATTTAAGATGCAGGGGTGGCACAATTGCTCAGTGGCTAGCTCTGTCACCTTACAGCAAGAAGGTCCTGGGTTCAAACCCAGGTGGTGCAATATGTGTCATTTCTGTGTTTAGTTTGCATGTCCTCTCCATCTCCATGTGGGTTTACTTCGGGTACTCTGGTTTCCTCCCTCAGTCCAAAGACTATGAAGACTATGTTAGGTTAACAAATTGAACAAATCTCAAATTATACATAAATAAAAATATGACATAGTTGTGTTTAACAGTGCAAAATAGTGCAGCTTTAAACTTTTTATTAATTAATGATCTGCACAAATCATGCTTACAACAAAAAAACACTCTTGTTTCGGTACACTGTTAAGCAAAGACTGTGCAGGGTGTTGGTTGTAAAAAAGAACTCCTGCCATGCAGTGACAAGGCCATGTCCCTTCCACAAATAATTTAAAATCTAAATAATTTAAGTCATGTTTAAAATGTCAGTTTACCAGTGGCAGGTGGTATGAACCACATAATGCCACAAAACTGTATTTTTCTAATAATACAATTTAGAAGACAAATTTGTAGATATAAATTTTAAGAACATTGATATGAGACAAAAAAACTTAAACTTAAAAGATATGTATCTAGTTAGATTATGGCAACCCTGCACAAGACTGCATGTACAAACTTATTACGTGTAATAAATATTAAATTGTCTCCATGACACAGCATATGCAACACAGTGCAAGGTCACCAGATACACAAACTAGTACAATACAATACACAAGACAACTGCCTGAAACAACAAAGCAGCTCTACATCACACCACAGCGGGACACAGCATGCATAACAAAAGTGCACCAGCTCAACAGCACAAACAGCTTGTCGATCCTGTCTCTCTCTACCTCCTTCTTTGTCTCTCATGAAGTGGATTATGTTTTAAATCGGTCTGTAATAAGCTGTTCATCCATATGGTTACTGAACTGCAGACATATGTGCTGCCAACTTCTTCCATTCCTCTCTCTCCATGCCCCTCCTCCTCTTCTCTCACTTCCTCGCTCCCTCTTTACACATTTCGGAGATTTCCAGACGAGTGTGCTTCCAAAAATCTGCCGCTCCTGTACCCCCACCTTTTCACACCCCATGGCACGTTTGTTTCAGATTCTGCTTTGCACACTCATGCACTCCTTGCCATCTGTTTCTGAGCAAAATATTGCATGTTTTAGCTCTGCCTTGGACGTCTACCAATATTCACTGGTCTACTTCTGCGTTTATTTTTTAAAGCATCAGTTTTGCCTGTGAAAAGTGCCTGTGAAAACTGCTTGAGGCCCTCACTGAAAGGCCTCTCTCTCTCAATTCCTGTTTGAATAAACATTTTAAACATCTTAATGAGTGAATGCTTATGTTTAATGAATGCACTTTTGAGCTGAGATATCCTCCTTAAGGTGCACTGAATATTATGAGGTAATTTAGGTCATTTTAAAATGTATGTGAAAAGTTTTGAGTTAAACAGGTTAATTATGACCCTGCACATGTGTAAACACTGCAGCTTAGCTAAAATGAGTTAAGATGAAATATTGGTTCCTTCAATACAGATGAATGGATAGGTTATCTATTAAGTCGCTGTATATTGTGAAAAAAAAATTGAGTGCTTTTACTTTTCGTCTCATTTCCTCAGGTTCATTTGTCTTAGCTTGAGCCTGAGCGCTCCACAGAGTGTGAGATGGTGAGATACAAAAAAGGCCTCTAACCAGGTCAAACAGTGCGACATCAGGTGATAAACGGCTGAAAAATTGTAGTTCAAAGACCTGCATGATATGACTGTGAAGCTGTGTGTCCAGAGTGCAGTGATGTAACCAAGCATGGAGCTTCACACAGCCCTGTCATGCTAAACATGCCTGCAGACATTCCTCCCAGCGTTTGGTTCTAACCTGCTGTGGATGTGGGTGTGGATTTTATCATCAGTTACACGCTTAGATATGCGTGTTCACACACTAGAGCCTTATCACTGCATCTTTGCATTTGTTTGGGTATGCCATCTAGTAGTCAATAGAATTCATGCCATATTAATCAGAGAATGACAGTTTGAGTGCCTTAATTTTCTCTTTTTTTGTATAGATTTATAGATTATGTAAACTACGTTCATTCATTAAGCCTTAATGCTTGCAATGAACAGGGAACAAGATGTGATCAGAGTGGAAGAAAGAATTAAAAGACAATGTTTACAATAAACTTGTCTTTTTTTGTATCAAGTATGAAAGCTTTTTAACAGGATTCAATCAATGTATTGGAATCATACTACGTGGCTTTTTTGTTTACTTTAATGCTGATGTATTTGTTTGATATATTAGATGTTCTATAATGAAGAACCTGTGACTCCATTAATATGGATAATAATTGTTAAACACATTAGTAAACACATTCACACACGTTTTCTCATTATTTGAGTCTTCATATACATACTTAGAAATTGTATGTGAGTACACACAATAAACTCAAATATGTGTAGATATTACATACTAAACAAAGGAGCACTTAATTTTCAGTTTTATTTACTGACTGTAAAGTTGTATGTCTGCATGTATGGTGTTTCTGGTGTTTTGTCAGGGCTGTAACATGAGTGATATGAACTTCTGCTTTATCATTAGAGCCATCTACAGATAAGAAGGGAGGAACCCACTTTGTTTTCCCACCTGGTTGTTATGGCAACAAGTCTTGGTGGGCCATGGTGGGAAATGGTGGGACATGAAGACACATGTACAATCATTAACCACATAGAACAGCTTTAGAGATGCTCCACCGCACATGATCGCAGACATATTAGTTCACTTTAGACCACTTCACTGAGCTAACTCAACATCTTCACTTATTTGAAACTGTGAATATCCTTGTTTAAAAAAAAGTAAAATGTGTTTCTCACATTGGTTGTAGGAAGTTCCTTAATATTTAAGTCCAGTTAGTCTCTTGGTTCACTTTTAAAATATTTCTGTTTTTGTTTCATGTTTTATCCGTTTTTGCCCTGGTGAGAGTTGCAGGAGAGCCTGATGCCTCACAGGGTATGTACACGATTCAGTCATAACCCTGGATGGCATACCAACCCATCGCAGGGCTGGCAGGGTCACTGTTGCAGCATCAGAGGATGATCCCCTGACTGTCCTCTCGTCACTCAGACACAGCCAATCATTCCCGTACATCACCAAGGCTTGAATCCGAGTGTCTGCAAACATGAGCTAGCGCATTAACTCTTTTCTTATAGTTTCAAACATTAACTGTTCATAATATCAAAGATATTGCTTGAATTTCTTGTTATTTTTCGTCTATACATGCAGTTCAACTGGGGAATAATTTTGGATTGTTGCCTATTTTTGACTTGCAGGACAACAGGATATAATACATATATTAGATCTGCACAATTAAAATACTTTTGACTCCCTCAATTAATTAGCAAACATTGGCTGTGAGAGTACTGAAAAGCTTTTTGTTTATCTGGAGAAAACACTACAGTTTTTTTTAACTGAGTGGCATGTAAGAAGTCAAATTATTATAAGGTATAAGGTACTGGACTATGGACCAAAAGGTCCAGGGTCAAAATCCCACCTCTGTCAAGCTACCACTGTTGGGTCCTTGAGCAAAGCCCTTAACCCGCAATTGCTTGGATTGTAAGACTATATCAATTGTAAGTCGCTCTGGATAAACGCGTCTGCTAAATGCTGTAAATGTAAATGTAAACTAAATAACTGAGTACACTTGATTTTACTCTTTGCTATATAGTCTATATTATATGTAGAAATAGATTTGCAATCCACGGTTTATGAATTTCATGTTGTTTTTCAGGACTTATATGTCACTTTCAATGAATTGTACATTCAATCAAAAGCTTCTAAATTCACACATTTAATTTAAAGGCGAACTATTAAAGTTACAGCATTTAGCAGACGCCCTTATCCAGAGCAACTTACAATTGGTACAATCTTACAATCCAAACAATTGTAGGTTAAGGGTCTTGCTCAAGGACCCAACAGTGGCAGCTTGGCAGAGGTGGGATTTGAATCCTGGACCTTCTGGTTCAGAGTCCAGTACCTTAACCAGTAAGCTACCACAGCCAGTTGCTGGGTTAAGCCAGTTGCGACATTTGGTTGGGTTGTTTTATTTTATATTAGCCCACATTTTGCTAAATAACCTGACCGAACAAACTGATTATCACATGTATAATTTAGCCCATTTGAGTTTTATACTGGTTAAAACACCCGGGATTTATGTTTTAATTTCTGGAACACAAGAACAACACGGAAGTTGGGTTATGGTTGCTGAGAGAAAATATGCAGTTACTGTACATTATTTCAATATTCATATTTTAACCTATCAAGTTTCTGGTTTAAAGTGGTCAAATTAGCTCATATACTAGCTGTTTCTTTACTCCTAAGCCTGACTAAGTGTGAGTATCTAGTACTACATAGTAGGGACATGTTCTAGACAGTGTAAGTTGCTTCAAAATGACAATGAAAAGGAAAGAGTTTTCATTGGTATTTATTTGTTTTCATTAGCTGAATATGACATCAGTCAAATGATATAATGAAGCTGGTAATGTGTTACTATTAACCACTTCCAGTAAAGCGCCTTGTGTTTTTCCTCCCTTCTCCTCAACCTAGACTCATCAGTTTGCCTACATCTGAGGGACACAACTATGTAGTGAACAGAGGAGACAGCTATTAATATCAGATAAATCTGCTGCCTTGCATACTACTTTTGCCTAATCTCATTTTGAATGGCATGCAGATGATGTAACTATTCAGCAAGTTAAATCATATTTAAAATAAACAATACATGTTATGTTATGTAAACCTGTTATGTATGTACTTTAGTCTTTGTGTACTCAATTTAAAATATAAATAATAGTTAGTTGCATAAATTAGCAAATACAAATTATGTACAGTGGGGCAAATGATTTACAATTAAATCATTTAAAAATCCAACAATGTGATTTCCTGGATTTTTTTCACATTTTGTTTCCCATAGTTGAAGTGTACCTATGATGAAAATTACAGACCTCTCTCATCTTTCTAAGTAGGAGAACTTGCACAATCAGTGGCTGACTAAATACTTTTTTGCCCCACTTTATATTTATGAATTTAATTTGCTTAAAACAATTAAAATATTTGTATTGAATAATTAAGTATTCACCTGGTTGCTGGTGCAAACTATAGCATAATTGTTACAGGTTTTATTTTAAATAGGAGGTTTTCAAAACATTCCAAACAACAAAATTAATTCCAGATAAATAACAAACCTTTGTGTACAGTACTACTTTGAGTAAAATGACCAATTAGTTAGTCATGATGAAATGTTGTAGGTTTATTAAAGTAACCCAGCATGTTGGGTTGCACCTATAAGCCAACACTGTGGTTAATATAACCCAGCTTATATTTAGTTGTGTACTGACCTAATTGCAGGTTACAGAAAAAAACAAAAAAACAAAACAAACAAACAAAAAAACCTCTTAATCGAGCCCAGCTTTTTCAGAGTAACTATTTAGTTGCAAGCTGTGGTGGTTAATAACCTTACAGCATATCTATTGTAACTGTGTTGTAACCTAACATTTAAAATATTAACACTTAATTACTAAGTAAAGATACTGTAACCAAACCTCATTCCCTCATTCCTGTCTTTAAATATCAACACTGAGTAAACTGTGATTATTATGTTACCCATTATTATGTAGCTTGACTTTTAAAAAGCACATCTTGTACAATTGCCTAGATTATAAGGAATGCTGCAGTCTGTGCAATAATCTGTTAATGGAATTGCTGTGAGGAATACCTTTAGTCAAACAGTCAAATTGACATGCATGCCATTATAATGTTAAAAATTGGAACCCAAGATTAATGGTGCATGAATGGTCAGTGTAAGCTCTGAAGAACTGAGACTATAGAACATATTTACCTAGACACTTGGTTTATATTATGAATGCATAAATGAATTAATAATATTTTATAATTATTTCAAATTAATTACAGTTTTACACAACCATAAAAAGCTGTAATAAAATGTAGTTCAGTGTCATGGGGAGCCGAAGTCTAAATGGAAGCACAAGGTGCATTACAGGCAACAACCCTAGACAGGTTGTCAGTCCATCACATGGCACATTCACACAAGCACTCACTCAGTCACACTGGAACACTTTAGAGATGTCAATTGACCATGTACGTCTTTGAAATGTGAGAGGAAACCTGAGACATGATTAGACCATGCAAAGTCAGGGCTGGGTACTCTGGCGCATTTGACTTCTCATCAAATGTTGTAGTGAAGGGTTGCCTAGAGGTTTTCTTTTTTAACATACAGTATATTGCTTTTTTGATATACATTTGTGAAATATTGGGAACACAGATATCAGGTGAGTATTAGTCTATGAGTGTAATGTACATAAAATCAAGTCAAATCTCACTGTTTTTGTTTATCAAAACCCAAAAGGATTACCTCAGGATTACCCAGTGTTAGTAGTTGTCTGTGTGCATGTTTTGTGGACAGAATGGACACAATGGAAAAGTAAGTAAACTTTTGTGTAGTGTTTAAATATTTTAATCAACATGCAAAAAAATTGTAGAGGCATATAGCCAAGATTTGTTTCTAAAACATGTTTATTAATTGTTATGATCTTTTGGGAAAAAATATTTGTGCTGTACATTATGCAGGCGTCGCTGTTAGTTGGCAAATGTTCAGTTCATCGTTTATGAATCGAGAGCTGCCACACTGTGACCTGCATCTATTATCCTGCATTTCCATTACTAAATTACACCATTCAGCACACACATACAAACTCTCACTCCTAACTGAAGATAGATCATGTCTAAACTGGCCTGTAAAGTGATTCGTTTCATCACAATTTGTTTTGCCTCCATTGTCAGTTGAAAACCTTTAACCAAACTAAAAAATGTTTATGGCCACAGCAAGCCTCTAATGGATATCGACTGAACTGCCCCCATAAATGGAGTTGTTTTTATTCTCTCTTTTCATATTTGAAGGTATATTAATACTGTATATGTAAATTTGTACCTTTTGTACTAAAATTCACCTATATGTTCAGACTTGGCAGTTAACTTTAGTAGGTTAACCAAGATCGCACCAATTTGTATATATGGGCTAATTTAACTTAGATTATTGTGAACAAAGCATTGATAAATTCAATAAATAAAAAACAAATCTGATAAGTTTGGATAATTGCCTACGTCATGCTAGGCGGTAGAAAAATATTATCAGTTCAGGTTCATGTGCTTCCAGTATTCAGCCAAGTAGCTGTGTAGTCCCTGTAGAGAGCTGGACTGCCTACAATGCTAAACAAGTTTCTGGTCTATTCCATCGTCTCTGTCCCGCACAAAAAATACACATACACACAGACCCTAGCATCAGCCAGGGTTACACTCAGATGATCATGCTTTATAGAACATAAATAAATAGGGTTTTTTTTCATGGCCTGGTTCAAGTGGGTTCTCTAGGCATCAGAAGTGACGTCTATTTCTTCAGATGCAGCCTGTTTGGTGGCAATCCTCCAGCGGTTGATGTGGTGGTTACCCTTCTTCTTTTGTGTACTCTCAGGTCCCTCTTCCTCCAGTTTCTGACGTTTGTACTTGGTCCTGCGGTTCTGGAACCAGACCTTCACCTTTGGAAATGGGCATAAAGTGCAAACTGTCAGAGTGAGTGTATGTGTGTGTGTGTATATATATATATATATATAAACTTGAAAATATTGTATTATTTAAAAAAAACAAAAACTAAAAGACCTCTGTATGCAAAATAGCTCCTCTGTTTTGCTCAGCTGTCTGACTGTCTGACTGCAGCTTTACAAATATCAGTGACTGGTAAATACCAACATTTCTTGTTCCATTTGTAATAATTACCATTTTTGAGGTGGAAGAATATTTGTGGTAATATTTTACATTTCTTCTTATTTTCAGTGTTGGTCTTTGACAACTGGACAGGCAGTGATATTAAATGTCATTAAATACAGATATCTTAGCCAGATAAATATCTAAATACTATGAAATGCAAACCATTGTAATGATTTTCAGTATTTGTTCATTTTACATTTGTCGAACATGTAAAACTACCAATTTTTTTCAATTTAATCACAATTAAGCACGAAAGTCTAAAAGATTTTTCAACAATCTAGAGAGAAAAATAGTTTAAAATAAAACACAGCACTCCTCTTTCTCAAGACATTATCATACTTAGGAATATAGATTATAGTTCGATCTGGACCAAAAACTTTTACGTACTTGTACGGTGTTTTCTCACAAACAGGTTGAAGCTAATTTGAACTTCCATGGTTATTAATAGAGGCATTTCTAGACTAGTTGTTTTACTGGGGCACAGACAGAATTTAGAGTTGCACAACTGTGCATAAAAATAAGTCAGTTAAACACTAAATAGATTACGAGATTTAACACTAAAGTGGGCTTTACTCTGCCTTGGATGAGAAATGAAGAACACATTTTTTAAAAACAAACACAAAATATTTTTTATCAGTTTCATTCATTTTGTTTATGCTGACATAACTGACATCAAGGTAGTGCAGTTAATACCTTTGAGTTAGTAATATAATATGTACTTTTAGTAGGATATACGATTATAAGTGGCTAGCCAAAACATATAGATAGTAATAAGCTATCATTATCTTGCCTGTAGTGTGACTTATAAAGAATATTTGCGGATGTCCTTTACTCCATGAGGAAAACCCAAAGGAACTGCCTCTGACTGAAAGCTGAGCCACTCAAGCTTCTGGATAGATGATCAGGTATTATGGGAAATGTAGTGCCTGTAGGTCTAGTGAATTTGCGTCGCGTCCTGTAGTTTCGCTCAGCAATCCAGGATAAAACTGTCTTTTTACCGCCTGAAATTTAGTTAGGCACAGCACCATTTTACTTGGGCAACATTTACTTGTAAAGTGGGTCTGATGACGCTTCTGCTTATTAAATAGCACAGTTGCACATCAACAAGATCAGCGGTTTCGAACTAAAAACTACTATGTCAATGTCTGATTTTTTTATAATGTGTAAAATGTACACTGTGAAGTTTTTATTAAACTTGTAAGATAATTATGTCCAGAAACAGACAGTCATTAATGGGAATGCTGTCATTTCCTAAATCCATAACCTGCCGGTATCACAAAACTATAAAATACCTGGGTATTTGACGGTTAATAGACGCTTGATTGTTGTAAGAGACGGCTAAGAATAAGAATATAACATTTTAAAATTAAGAAGTCACTCGTTCATGGATTATCAAATAGTCAATCCTCGATGGAGTGAAAAAGATGTATATAGCAGAACAAATCTTGTTAGGTTGCAGGCTACTGCGGTTTGGCTGCCGTGCTCCGGATCCGTGGTCTGAATGTCTAAATATTTAATTTAATTATGGAAGAAAAATGCTGTTTATTCGACAGTTAACCTGTTTAGCATTTTTCCCCCACAATATCAGTAGCCTACCCCATAGAATAAATAAATTGCAAATGTAATAATAATAATAATAATAATAATAATAATAATAATATAGGCCTATTGCTGCGATTCGGTTGTCGAATTGGATTAATTTAGGCTATTAAAATAGGCTATGTAATTTTACCATTTAGCCTCTCTTTTATTTCTATAGGCCCAGAGTTTTTAGCCTGCTTTCGCTA
This sequence comes from Ancistrus triradiatus, assembly GCA_025084515.1. NCBI lineage: Eukaryota > Metazoa > Chordata > Actinopteri > Siluriformes > Loricariidae > Ancistrus > Ancistrus triradiatus. Next base: position 28,278 of record JAJAGP010000900.1, on the reverse strand, counting down.
ATTCTAACATTTTATAATTCCCAAACTAATGGAATCGCTAGATTATCTGTTTTTAAAACTCCATGCCGAGTTAGATCGATGTATGTTGAGGTAGCCTAGCCTACATGCGTTTGTTATTTCACCATCAAACATCGTGTTCCACGGCAGCGTATGAAACCTTGGCGTTGCAGTGATTTTGTGTTTCTGTGTACCTGAGTCTCTGAGAGACTGAGGCTGTTGGCGAGCTGCTTGCGCTCTGCTCCCACGACGTAGTGGTTCTTATCGAAGGCCCGCTCGAGGCGCAGCAGCTGTGATGGGGAGAAAGCCGTGCGGATCCGCTTCGGTTTCCGTGCGAAAGGCCCGTGCAGCAACAAGGAGTCGTGTGGCACATCGTTTCCTTAAAATCAGAAAATAAATAAAGTCATAAACGGAGATGTGTGTCGAGTAGTAGAGGCAAATGAGCTACTATACACAGTGCAAACCCTCATTGCTCTGAAATCTTTTATTAGGCTGCATTAATTAAGCCTATTAATTAGCTGTTATTTCATATGAATGTCAATATGCCCTAATTGTCTAATTAACTCGCAGTATTTGTGTCGTTAGAAAATATCGCTGGCTAACATATTTCAAGCACTTCCGAGTTTTTGTATCCTTCATTAAAATATGAAAAGGCAATTAGTGATGATTCCTGTACAGAGGCGTCATCAGACCCACTTTACTGGGGCTGGGCAGAACTACAGGAATTCACAGGCAATATGTGCCCCATGAAAGCCTGAGTCAGAGGTGGTTTCTTTCGTTATTTCTCATGGAGTAGCCTAATAGACAGTTAGAAGAAAGTTAGCCACGCTGCAGGCAAGGTAATGATAGCTCATAGCAGTATGTTTTGGCTTATAACCGTATAACCTACCAAAAGTTCATATTAGACATCTAACGCAAAGGCATTCATTAAACTAGCAAAGGTGTCTGTTTCTTAGCAAAAAGATGAATGCCATAATTACAAAATGATTTAGGGTTAATTTGTTCTTCATTTCTCATTCATGGCAGAGTAACGCTCACTTAAATCACTTGATCTATTTAGTGTTTTAGTTGTGCCCGACTGATTGGCAAGCAGATGGGTACAGTTGTGTCCTTCTAAGTCTGTGTGAGCCCCAGTACGACAGAGAAGTAGCCCCGTCTTCAGTCGTATTTTTACCAGTCTGAACATGCTAGTGGTATGGTTTATGAAACTTACTAAATCGATACTTACAAATGTACCAACAATTTCCTAAATTATTATTTATAATTATTTTGTATACACGACGCTGAAATTTCGTTGAAAAATATACTTGAATATAAAAAATACTTGCATATCAGTGGCTAGAGTATAGAGTAGCCGATAGTCTGAGTTTGGTTTGAAAAAAGGTATTCTTGTAAGTGAATAATAATAATAATAATAATAATAATAATAATAATAATAATAATCGGCTACTAACTTTGGATGATGATTACAAAACATACAAAGAGAGCTCAATGGAAGCAGATTAAACTTAATAGAACGATTCAACTTAACCGTCGGCTAAGGCTAATTCATTTCGTACACATAAACTGCCGTTTTAATAGCTACAACACTTAGTATGCAGTTACTTCTATGTCTCTTATGGCTCTGTTATTCTTAATTATAACAGTTGAGAATTTGGTGGACACCTCTAAATTCCAAGTTCTTTCTACAGGGGATAAATATCACTACGATGCATGCATGACCGATCAGAGACTAATGGAAAAGGTCAGCACTAGCAGTAAGTGTTAAATACTGAGAACAAAGTTTGTCCTGATTTCACAGACTCTCCTAGCCTAACTGGTAATGAACTTGACTCGCCTTGGTCGCAATCAAGAGGCACTGACAGGACTGGACTGAAGGTGTAGAGCTACGTATATTATACTTATAGTATAATAATATAGTTTTAAATATCCCAGACATTCAGGTTCAGAACTGTTGCTCAGAAGAATATGTCAGATAGTTTGGAACCGCAACACACAATAAGAGCTTTATTACGCATTGCATGCTCTTTAGTCAATATCGACACGAAAAAACATTATTATTATTATTATTATTATTATTATTATTATTATTACAAATATAATACCAATATTATTTCAACAGAATAACAATCTTACAATACATATATAGAAGAAGCATTACTTTCGTAAAGGAACATTTTACTGATTTGGTGCCAGGAACTGAAGAATCATTTCCAGACATCAATTTGCATTAAGCAACATGTTTAGGCTAGTTTATTGTGGTACCAATATTTTTTTCTCAGAACTATAGGCCTAAGCTGAATTATAAATCCTTCTTATTTTTATGAGTCGCTGAAAATGCTCGTATCGTTGGCCACTCCAGAGATTTAATTTATATAAATGCGAAAATATAAAATTGGAACTAATATTTAGCCTATTTTAACTTATTGAAATCGCAGCATTTACCTTGAAAGCGATGTCCAAAGAATCGGTTCCGTAAGACCCAAGGGTAGAAATGGAGTGACTCTCTGTGCTGCGTGCTGTAGAAGTGAGGGTGCTGAAGGTGCGCGCTCCCGAGCTGATGCGTGTGCACGCTGACGGGTGCGTGCTGCACCGAGTCCGGGAAGACAAGCTCCGGGTTCGGATAGATCGCACGGCCTGCTGGGTTCGGATACGCATTCAGAAAACTGTCTGTAGGAGCCGTGTAGCTCAGCGCGGTGGGTCTGATGGGCTCTTCTCCTGTTATTGGACTCTCCTTGGCCACCAGTGATTCGATAGTGAAACCGCGCTTTCCTGATGCAGTGAACATCGTCCCCTGAGCGTCCTGTCAAAGTCCAGCAGATCAACACTCCGTCCCTTTCTCTTTAGGACCTCTTTAGTGACCTCTGTCCACACGCCGCCTCCCTCACACACACATTGTGTAAGAAGCGTTGTGAGAAAACAAACCTGAGTGATATAGTGAAGGTTATCTCGAGCAGCGTTACAGTGTACAATCCATGTATCCAGGAGTGTCTGTGAATTACAGTAGAACAAGTGAAGACAGGCCGGTTGCAGCTCCATAGATCTGGAGTGCAGGGGCGCAGCATGGTGTCATGATTGGCTCAAGCTGATTGGACAGAGTACGAGACTCTTGATGCCGATTGGTGGGCGGGTCTTGCAACACTCTGGTCACATAACAATCTAGCAGTTTGATTATGCATTTGCTACCTCCAACAGGTCCAGGTCGCTTTCACATTGTAGAGACTCAAACGCCCATGTTATTTGTTTTCATCGTCGTCTAATTCAGATATCCACTTTTCCTCCGGTCTTTCCTCAATTCATGGATTTATATGAATTTTAAATCGTTAATTATTTGTGATTAGAACAAGTATTACTTTCACAAATATCAATAATAATAATAGTAGTACATCCCCAAATCAGTAAATATTGGGACGGTATGGAAAATGCAAATAAAAAAGTATTTTTATTTAATTGCAGACAGTATGACAGTATGAACTTGTATGAACACATTTCATGTTTTTTTTTTCTGGTCAACATTTCATTTGTTAATAACCATCCATTCCTGCATTTCAGACCTCCAACAAATTCCAAAAAAATGTTGGGACAGGGACAGGGACAGGGTAATGAGTTTTATCCAGTTTGTCAACAAATCCATGACAAAATTACTGAAATGTTTAGAAACAATGTTCCTCAAAAAAGAATGCAAGGGATTTGCATCTTTCTCCCTCTACAGTAAATAATATAGTTATATAATTCAAGGAATCTGGAGGAATTTCAGTCTGTAAAGGGCAAGGATGCAAGCCTGAAGAACCATGATCACAATCCCCCAGAAGGTACTACATCCAGAACCATCATTCATCATCAGCTGAAATAAATGGGCAACAGACTTCTTGGCAGACCTTTGTCAAGCATTGCAGGGTGGCACAATGGCTCTGTGGGTAGCATCGCTGCCTCACAGCAAGAAGGTATTGGCTTCAATCCCAGGGTCTGCATGTCCTCCCCGTGTCTGTGTGGGTTTACTGTGGGTACAAGGATTTCCTTCCAAAGACATATGTTTTAGGTTAATTGATTACACTAAATTGGCACTGACTGAGTGTATATATGACTAGTCTCGAGGTAAACTTGTCTATAATGTAAACTTATGTGTGTCACTGAAACGGCTATTGATGCTGAAAGCAATGTTAAATAAACCAAACAAACAACATAAAGCACTACAATGTGGAGTTACATTCACAAATGCCACTTAAAACCTTATTGGGCAAAAAAAGAAGCTTATGTTAATTATGTCCGGAAGCATTGTTGATTTCTCTGGGCTCGGATGCATCTGGGATGGACCATCACTCAGTGGAATTTTTTTTGTTTTGTTTTCAGAGGAATCAGTATTCCAAATCTATTTTTGGAGGAAATGGATGCCAAGTGCTCCGGACCAAATGCGAAAAGGACCATCCAGACTGTTATCATCAACGACTCCAATATCCAGGGTCAGTCATAGTATGGAGTTGTGGCATTGCCTTTGGCAAAGGTAATTTACACTTCTGTGATGGCAGCATTAATCCAGAAAAGTACATTGAGATTTTATAACAACATAAGCTGCCTTCAAGGTGACATCTTTTTCAGGGACGTCCATGCATTTTTCAACAAGACAATGCAAAACAAGCCAAATCAGAAAAGGTTATTACTGAAATACACAAATGCCTTCCAATCTTTCTTTGAGGAACATTTATTTGTTCATGGATTTGTTGACAAACTGGAGATTCTATACCCACCTTTGCTCCTTAGAAACTCAGCCTTTTGTGGATGCTGCTGTTGTACTAAATCATGTTTACAATCACCTTTTGACATCACCTTTTGAAATAGCATCTATATTTATTTATTTTTTACCTACATGCCCTAAAATTGCCCCCGTCCCAACTTTTTTGGAATGTGTTGCAAAAAATATCTTTAGGCATACACTTGTCACAAATATACATCAATGTATTGCAGAAACACTGAAGAGACATTTCTTCTGTATTCAATCTTCCTGAAGACAGTAAATCCTATTGTTAAACATACTCTCTATGCTATTGCCCAAATTATATGTGTGTAAATGTGAGCAGCTTCTACAGTCTATCTGCCAGCATCTAACAATCATGCCCAAGCATAAGACAACAGCTACATAACAACCAGTCATGCTTGGACTGAACAAAATAGATTGGTTTGTTGACAGTGTACTAGTAGACTTATGAATGTGATGGAAAATCACAAAATGTTATACAGTATCTACAGAACTGTATATGATAGGAATGTATTGATATACTGGTGTAAAGTATTGATGTATAATGTATGAAAAAGTGACTTTAAGGAGATCAGTGGCCCAAAATCCATAAAGTACAAAGAGTTGTTGTTGCATTTAATTCCCACTGTATAGGTTTAGATGTTTCCAGCCTTTGTCCAGACTACTTTGACTGAAAAGGGGTAGTCAAGTCAAATCAAGTCAGATTTATTTATATAGCGCTTTTTACAATGGAGCATTGTCTCAAAGCAACTTCACAAGTTTAGATTATCTCCTAATAACTACGTTCATTCCCAAATTGAGCAAGCCTAGGGTGACAGTGGCAAGGAAAAACTCCCTGAGTGTTATATGAAGAAACCTTTGGAAGCCTTATGTTAGACAAATTACACAAGTTTAAGACACCCTGAGCAGCTGTTAACACTGAACATGAGATGGGATGTTATTTAATCCCAAATTGTTAACAAGTGAACTCTATACAATAAGCTAGTACTGTATACATCCAGTAGTGCTTAAGTGAACCCTTTAGAATGATCTATATTTCTGCATAAATAATCACACAGATTTTCAGAGTCCCAAACAAAGTGAACTCAAGTAAACACATGTAATACTGCACAATCTCCCCAATAAATAGACCTAAAAAGTATAATATTATTGTTCCATTTATTTCACTGAGATATCTTTATCTACTTTTAGAACTTGTGCAAAATCGACATTATACATGCTTCGAAGTTTGTAAAAGTCGAATTTGTATCCAAAACTCCAAAATCTTCTGCTGGTAAAAGCAGCCTGTATACTATTATAATAATCATATTTCAGTTTCAACTCTTTCAGCATCAAGCTCGCTAGTGTGTCAATCTCTTTTTGGCATTTTGAGGAATACGTTTTGCTATCTCTGCCAGTGTTTGGCCACTGTACAATGTTTATTCAAAATGCTTCAAGAAAACAACAGGCATGAGATCGGTACAACGTCGGTATTTTGACTGGTCGATTCTAAGGTTCAATGCATTTACAGATAAAATCTCACCACGTCCTCTATATCATTAATGCAGTACCAGTTTAATCTTAATGTTTCTTGTAAATGGCTCCATCTGTACACAAGAGCCTTTTTCGTGGTCTGAAGCTGCCTTCGTTGACTCTGCGAAAGCTAAATTATGTGCCATTTTGCTTCGAAATATGAGACATTAGAAGCTGAAGCATCAATCTTTACAGAGTATTTGAGCCATGGCCTGGAGTGATACCATTTAAGATTCTAAGTCTGTAGCCTTCTGTGTCCAAATGTGCACTACGGATTTGTTTTCTTCAAAACTGGACGGAGCGGTATTATTGAAGCCGAGAAAAAGCGCTCATAGGAAGGACTGAAGTCCGAAATGGTGTGGAGGAGATGACGGAGGCGGCTGTGGTAGCTTAAGTTATGCAACGACCCCATTTAGATCCATTCAGTGCTGTTAGAAGAGTCAAAACAAAAAGCTTAAAATTGCAAACCTTGTTAGAAAAGTATTTCAGAATCATTGTAGTGAATTTTAATTATTTAATTAGTTAAAATCTAATCATTTTAATTGCAATGAATTTAGTGTAGACATAACTAGGCTACAGACTGGATGCACAGTTCAGATGCGTCACATAAGATCACCATAAATATTTCAGAATTCTCCTTATTTTTGTATTGTATGGGACACGATAAAGAATACCGAGTAATGAAATGTATCATAATCTAGATAGATTGCACAGGTCTGATAAGCAATGCTTTCTCTCATTTTTGTTTCGATGCCAAACCAACCGGATCCAGGTCCTTTCGTAGACCTAATGAAAAGCCATGAGCCGTCTCATACAGTAACGTATTAACTTAGGGGGTTGCAGAGGTGGACATCGATAAGCATCTATGAGAAGGCCTGACTCCACCTGTTTCCCTCAACATTGATCAGCCATTAAAGCTGTGGGCTACAGCCTCAAGTTTGAAGCCTCGTTAAAGGAAACATTGGTTACATGACTTGAAGGTTTTTGTTCTGTAATTTAAGATATGAAACTGGAGCTCATATAACAGTCAATTAAGTCCAGAGTTCAAAAACTTCTGCTTAATTTCAAAGACATTTCTTTTTCCTGAGGGGTCACTCGCTGTGTGTTTCATCTTGTGGTTTTAAAGCTAATCATTAGCCTTTTCATAGGCTCGTTAGCTCCAGTGCGCATTAGAAAATCATTAGCGCTGAGCATTAGTCTGCAGAACAACATGTTGAGCGCCTATTTAGAAAGCAAAGAGCCCATGAACGCGCACACTCAGCATTCGCGATGCATGTCATTATATTGCCTAACCAAAGACACTGATATCTTATCATCCCACGCTAATTAGACAACTTGTTTTAAATAGAAATGCAACTGCTTGTAATGATGCTGAGTTGTCCTTATGTAGCCTAACTACTGCGCTCATATTGTTTATTAACAAAATTACACCTACTGGAATGTTATAAATACAGCAGGCAATCCCATGTATCAGGGTCCATTGTTTTTGGAATAAACAACAGAGAATAGACTACACTGATATCTTGAAACAAACCCCAATTGTTGTTTAGCTGTGCTATTATTATTGTACTCTAACTAACCACATCAGGGAAATCCCCCAAAGCTGCAACAGCGACCAGCCCTGTGATACGCTTACACCTGCGCTCTGTTTTCTCTCGAGGCAGACTGTGGATAGGACCAGGAATGGGGTTAAAAGGTGGAAAACATTTTATGTGGTTCTTGTATGCACTATATATACTGTATAATGGCTATTTACAAAAAGTGCTAATTTAATTTGCAATTTCAAACATTTTCTTTATTAACCTCAGGTTAGGGTTAGGTGTTTGTGTAATTGTAGAATCATATAGAATCATATATTATGTCAATGGAAAGTCCCCAAAATGACAGAAACACATACTTTTGTGTATGTACACTATATATACACAAAGGTTTGTTGACAACCCTTCTAATTATTGAGCTCTGCTATTTCAGTAATGCTGTATTGCAACCCATTCTTAATATAAAGCAAATATTTCTGGATTCTCCATAGACAATCAGTAACAGTAGAATGGCTGTACTGAATGACATATTTATAGGTATCCACTTCCAACAAGTCAGTTCATCAATGTTCTGCCCTGCTGTCCTTAAAGAAATACACAGATATTGGTCAGCCAACTTTGATTAAGAACCTTGGCCTCAACTCAACCAGACACCTTCAAGTGCACTGGAATGCCAAAAGTGAGCCAGGACTTATTGTCTAACATCAGAAGCTGACATCACAGTCATGGTCCAAAATCTAGTTAACAGTCCTAGAAGAACAAAGGTTGTTGTACAGCAGCAAAGCTGGGAGCAAATTCCATATCAATACCCATGTTTTGGATGTAATTTTTTGGGTGTCCACAAACTTTTGTCTATATATTTTATGTGTGTGTTTGCACTTTAAATATCCACATCACTCCATTTCTTCACACCTTATTCTGCTGAGAGAATAAATCTCTCACCCATCCTCCCATCATTTTTCTGTCCTTCCTTTTCTCTCTCACAATCTCTCTCTCCTTCTCAGCATGGTAGATTTTAATTCTGTGTTTGTGCAGATGGCTGGTTGCTCCATTAGTATTCATTACAGATTCCACGCGCTCTTAATTATGGAACGAGAGAGAAAAGTGGCAGACAGAAACACTGGGTGAAACTTTTCCTCAAACATCCCCCCACACAAGCATTTTAAGAGAAGACAATAAATATGATATGCTATAGCATATGAAGAGTATGTAAGAATGTGTGTATGTGAGTGGAGCACTACCTGTACACCCACAGTATAATTAGTATAGGCCTCTAAAAAAAGATCTTATCTAAGTGCTGGAATCAGTTATCAGGTGTCACATCTTTCCATTGCACAGAAACAGTTCTAAAATGGTTTAGGGAAAACAGAATTTCATTTGTTCAAAGTAACTGCACACTCCAGTGTTTTGACCTCTTGAAACATTCGTGGTTTTTGTCAAGCAACACGTAAGGTCAACTCAAGAGCTTACTGACAACAGAGTAGAGGTGAGTGATAAATAAAAGCCTATTAACTAACACTCTGGCCGTGACACACACACACACACACACACACACACACACACACACACACACACACACACACACACACACACACACACACACACACACACACACACACACACTTCGGTCCTTCTATCGTTGTTTGACTTTCTATCAATTATATATAAACATGCCCCCCCCCTTCAATGCATTACGCTATTTGGAGCCCATCCGGCTCTTACAGCTGTTGACTCAAAAACATTATAAAGGCAATATGTTGAATCTGACTCTAAAATTAATCTAGGTTGTGTTTCCCAATTATTTACTCAAGTATGCATAAATCTATTATTTCCTGCTCCGTTGATCTGTTTCAAAATGTGTTGCCAAAGAACTTCAGATTATGAACCTGCGCTTGCTAACTGACCTGACTCTGTGACCCCAAATGGCTTAATGATTACCTAAGTCGTGAGTGTTTTAACCAAACAACCTCCCAGAAGCTTTTGGGATGAAAACTGCTGCGCTCCAGTGCAGTGGACTGAGACGCTGAAGGTACTTTTGACTGAGCACGCCCCCAAAATGAACTCTGCATTGGCTCTTCATCTGTCTGTTGCTGCCACCTTGGGGTATTTAAGTTTACTTAAATCGTCTACAACATCCAAGAGTTTCTGAGAAAAGAGGTAGCCTTTGTATAGTAGTGTTTAGCATATGTATTGCCTTGGGTCAGTTAATTCTTAGTATCGAATATGATTGTTGTTAGGCTGTATGCCGTTTTTCTACCTGCATAATTAGAAATCAATTAGATTTTAGCAAATTAGAGTAGGCACAATTAAAATAAGATAAAAGTATGATATTTCATACCAATGGCCATAAAAAACATACAAACACAGTGCCTTTATCCACCTATATGAGCTTAATTGAGAAGTTAAAAAACAGAACTGCAGTGCATAAATAAACCTTTAAGGAAAAACACTTAAGTTGGGTAGTTATAAAAGAACAAAATGCTAAAATTTAATTAGATGGAAAGTATGTGAAATATGTGACTTCTTTCAGTGTGATAATTTTTCATAAACGTTCTCATCCATATTTGACATGACAATCATCCTAGAGCTGACTGAATATGCATGGAATGCACCTATTTACATTAGCGGGGCGCACAAAGGCAAACAAATATGGCAAGTCTGCTTACACTGTAAAAAAATATGATAAGTAATGCATAATAAGGCCACTGTAAAGGTGATTTGTCACTTTATTTTGTTTTGTTCAAAAAGACGTTGCAGTTTTGTATTAATTACATTTTAAAAAGAAATTACTGTACAGTAGTTTGGAAGCAAAGTAGGATACGTGTGTGATGGAGTGGAGGCCGATGCTTGAAAATATTTTTATCAACAAAAGGGGGGCCCTGGGAACCACTTCCCTAGAAGTTAGATTGTGAACCAGAAGACTGTGGGTACAAATACAGTACTAGTTCTTCCATATAGAAAACGGCAATCCTTAATATAATTGTACAGCTTTTGAAACTGCAGTAATTCGAAGATTGAAGATGTTGAAATGTCAATGCCTATACTTACCTTGTCTGTGGATTTAGGTGAAAATATATGGCATAGCAAGTGACTGTGTGAGGTTGGTTTTTGCAAATTCCTATTGGATGATGATTGCCTGGTGCAGAAAACATCTCCCGAGGTGAATACAAGCAATGATGTAAATCACCGTGCATACGGGAGTCCGCTAAATACTATAAACGTAAATGTAAATGGCGGCTACAGTGCAGCTAGGACATTATGACCAATTCATTGATGAGACTACACCACTGAAAGATGTTCCACAATTTTGAGGCAAAAAGAGGGCCATGCTGTATGTGAACCTTAAGTACAGGACTGCCCCCATGCGGACTATTTTAGAATTGCGGAATTTGTAAACTTTTAGAAGTGACATCAAGTTGATGAAAAGTACACGTATAAGTAAAAGTATATGTTTGCCGAATTAAAAACGAAAACCCATAGCGGGCATAAATGGTCACAGTTTCATTGCCTTTATCAGTCTTTTCTGTTTATCAATTCTGTTATTTGTAATCCTAATTTGGTAATTTGTAACCTGATTTTCTTAACCAATATTTGAAATGTATTCACACTTTTTGAGATTGTACATTAACACTGAACCAAGCAGAAATTACCTTTTCAAATTATCTAGTAGGCTATCTAAGGTCAACTTTTTCAGAAAAATCATTGCCCTGGAGAGTGACATAGAAAATGACTTTGTGAAGTCCCTCTTCTGTTAAGGACTCGAAAAAGTTCAGGTCTCTTCAGCTTTTGCCAAAACCGGTCCATGGGCACTTTAATTATTATTAATTTATGGTCCACCAACAACCATCACACCTGAATTGGAAAACAAGAAGTTATTGTGTTAGTAAAAAAATAAAGAACAAAATCAGTATACAGTATAGTATGTACCTGTGGTTAGTAATATCCAATAATGTGACAACTTTAAAGATCTTCCAGTTAAAGTTTACATTATTAAAACACCAGAAATAGGTCAAGTTTTAATTCAAGTGACTTCAAATCTCAAAGCATGTTAAAGCACTCATCCTCTCTACCCCTTCACCACCATTTTCCCTCCCAGACCCGTTTTCCCCCCCCCTAGGGCCCCGCCCCTTTCTCCCTCCCCTGCTCCCCCCAGCATTGCCTCCTTCCCCCATCTCCTTCTCTTCCATTGCCCCCCTCCTCCCTTTCTCATCCCTTGATTCATAACGTCTCACCCCGATTCCGTCTCATCAAGCCCTTTTCCTCCCTCTTTTTCCCACTTCCCCTCTTACTCTCTTACACCTATCCCACTCCCCTTCTTCCCATCTTTTGCATTTGTCTCATCCCTCTATTTTCTATCACTCCGTCTTCATCTCCATTCTCCTCTCCCTGCCCCCCCCCGGTCATCCTCTACTTATCTTCATTTCTCCGTTGCCCCCTTAATTTTTCTCTCTGCACCACTGCTTCCCCCTTCCCGTTCTCTCTCCCCCCCGCCTCCCATAAAACACCAGAATAGGTCAAGTTTAATTCAAGTGACTTCAAATCTCAAAGCATGTACTTGTCGGTGTCATCTGGGGTGGTTTGGTTATGTTAGAAACTGCTGATTTAATGCTAGGATGACCACACATGTCCAAGCTTACAGGAAAGCCACAATTACTCACAAACCTTTACCTTTACCCCAGTGTTAACACAAAAAACATCCCTGAATACACAGAACCTGAAACTTGAGGCTGATTTTGTACAATAGCAGAATACCACATTAGACTCCACTCCTGTCAGTCAAAAACACTAATATTACGCTACATGTTCACTGAAACTAAACAGTGCAAAATTGGGAAACATAGCATAGGTTAATTAATCTTGCTTTCTGTTGTAACATGCAGATCATAGAATTGGAATTGTGATTAAACCACATGAATCTATGGACTCAGTCTTCATTTTGTGTTTGTGCTGCTTATTGTTGGGTAATGATGTGAGAAATGTTTTCTTGGCCGATGGTGGGTCCACTATAATACCATTTGAGCATCAACTGAATATATTTACTGATCATGCAACCTCTATTATATTTTACCCATCTTGTAATATCTACTTCCAGCCTGATAATACACCTTATCACAAATTATCTTAATTTGGTTCCATGATATGGCAGTTCAGTGTATACTGGAATTTAATGTACTTCAGTGCCTTCCCACAAAGTCAATAGATAAATAGTCAATAGGTCATATCAGATCTCAATACAATACATTTGGTTGGTGGTAGGGTGGAAGATTCAAGATGTTAAATGGACTGGAATCTGTAAATGATGTTTCCAGTACCTCGTTGATCCAATTCCATGAAGAATTCAGGCTATTCTAAGAGCATCAGTTTATTAAAATGGTGTGCAAAATAACTTGTCCAGTGAGTCTGTTTAGCCTAATATCACATCCTTTTTAAAACACAATTTTAAGTTTCAGGCATTCTGGTGGCACAGTATGATTTCTCAAGCACACTGCCAGATTGACCTTGTTTGACTGTTTCTGAGGGATGGAGTAGGATGAGGGATCATCCACAGAAACAATGGCCATAATATATGGGGTTAAAATACGGGAAACGTATATGCCCATGTTAGCTTCTTGGGGTTTCAGTTTATATCAAATAGAGCACCTTCAACGTATTTCATTTGTGACAAATAAGTACAAGGTTCATATCATACTGCATCTCATAGATCTGTCCAAGATTATTTTAGCCCATTCCTCTGTACAGAACCGCTTCAACTCTGGGATGTTGGTGGGTTTCCTCACATTACCTGCTCGCTTTAGGTCCTTCCACAACATTGTGATTGGATTAAGGTCAGGACTTTGACTTCGCCATTTCCAAAACTTTCTTCTTCTTTAACCATTCTTTGGTAGAACGACTTGTGTGCTTAGGGTCATTGTCTTGCATGCAGACCCACCTTCTCTTGAGATTCAGTTCATGGACACATGTCCTAACAATTTTTTTAGAATTATCTGATATCATTCAGAATTCACTGTTCCATCAATTATAGCAAACCGTCCTGGCCCAGATGCAGCAAAACAGGTCCAACCCATGATACTACTACCAACACCATGTTTCACCAATGGGATAAGGTTCTTATGCTGGAATGCAGTGTTTTCCTTTCTCCAAACATAATGTTTTTCTTTTAAACAAAAATGTTCTATTTTGGTTTCATCCATCCACAAAACATTTTTCCAATAGCCTTCTGGCTTGTCCACATGATCTTTAGCAAACTGCAGATAAGCACCCATGTTCTTTTGGAGAGCAGCGGCTTTCTCCTTGCAACCCTGCCATGCACACCATTGTTGTTCAGTGTTCTTCTGAAGGTGGACTCATGAACATTAACATTAACATCAGAGAGGCCTTCAGTTGCTTAGAAGTTTCCTGGGGTCCTTTGTAACCTCGCCAACTATTACATGCCTTGCTCTTGGAGTGATCTTTGTTGGTCGACCACTCCTGGGAAGGGTAACACTGGTCTTGAATATTCTCCATTTGTACACAATCTGTCTGACTGTGGATTGGTGGAGTCCAAACTCTTTAGATATGGTTTTGTAACCTTTTCCCTCCTGATGAGCATCAATAACTCTTTTTTTGAGGTCATCAGAAATGTCCTTTGTTCGTGCCATGATACACTTCCACAAACATGTTGTGAAGAGCAGACTTTGGTAGATCTCTGTTCTTTAAATAAAACAGGGTGCTCATTCACACCTGATTGTCATCCCACTGATTGAAAACACCTGACTAATTTCACCTTCAAATGAACTGCTAATCCTAGAGGTTCACATATTTTTGCCACTCATGAATATGGAATATTGGGTCATTTTCCTCAATAAATAAATGACCAAGTATGATATTTTTGTCTCATTTGTTTCTCTTTATCTACTTTTAGGACTTGTGTGAAAATCTGATGATGTTTTAGGTCATATTTATGCAGACATATAGAAAATTCTAAAGGGTTCGCAAACTTTCAAGCACCACTGTAGCTCCTCCTTAATTGGAATATGTTTCTATAGCCACAATGCTCCCTGGTGTGAATAAGATTGGACACCCCTGGCCTGCACTACTACTTACTGTATATACTTTTCTATCTCCCCACCTACTTTTTCTATTGCTGCTCCTATTGGTTGTGCTGTGGCTCTTTACTTTGAGTGTAGCTACAATTCTTGTCACAGCCCTCAAACAAGAATGCTGTAATTTCCTAAATTGCAATGCTATATCTGTTATAGCCAATCTGATCTTTGTGTTAGTTTATTTATATTCTGCTTTGTTAAACTAAGACTACTTTAATATGAAACTCTCTGAATGTGCCACTCACTCCAGTGCCCCACAGGAAGTGCTTGATTTATTCACTTTATTCAGATTCAAGTGTCATCTTAAACTGTCATTTACATGATGGAGTGTGGGGCAGCATGGTGAGCTAGCAATAGGATTTCTTCCCTTTTCCCTTTTCACATTCTAAAAAAAGAACCGCATATTTTCTTGGATACCTTCACAGATCTGCTTTAGACAAGACACTAGTGCATTGCAGCTTGCCCAATAGGCCCCTAATCCATCAGACAAACAACCATGTCAGCATCTGACACCTGAGCCAGCCTGTTGAACCCAAGGGCACTGTGGTGGTGGGCTTGTGTATTAGACTGTTGCACCACCTGAGCACCCACAACAGAATATCTATGGAATAAACTGAAAAGTAAAAGAATGACTGAAACCCAAAACAGGAAATAGTTGGTAAACAAGTATTTCAAGCTTACTCATTGAATTCAGGTGATTCATTCAGTCTCATTGCCACTGGTTTATAAAATCAAGCACATAGCCATGTAGTCTGCCTTTATAAGCATTTGTGAAAGAATGGGTCATTCTAAAGAGCTCACTGTATTTGAACATGGTACTGTAATAGTATGTCTCCATTACAGCAAGTCAGTTTGAGAAATATATTCCCTCCTTGATATTTTACAATCAAATGTAAGTGGTATTAATGAAAACTGGAAGCATTTAGGAACTGCAGTAACTCAGCCACAAAGTGGCAGACCAAGTTACAGAGCAGGATAACTGAGTGCTGAGGCACATAGTGCATAAAAGTTGGCAATGCTCTGCTGACTCAGCAACTGCAGAGTTCCAAACCTCCTATGCCACCAACATCAGCACAAAAACTGTGGAGTAAGTTTTCCATGGAGTGGGTTTTCCATGGCCGAGGAGTTGCATGCAAGCCTTACATCACCAAGTACAATGCCATATGTCAGGTGGAGTGGTGTAAAGCACGCTGCCACAGGACTCTGGAGCAGTGGAAACGTTTTCTGTGGAATGATGAATCACACTTCTATATCTGGCAGTCTGATGGATGAGTCTGCGTTTGGCGAATACCAGGAGAACGTTACCTGCCTGACTGCACTGTGCCAACTGTAAAGCTTTGTGGAGGAGGGATAGTGCTGTGGGGCTATTTTTCAGGTGTTGGCCTAAGACCCTTAGATCCAGTGAAGGACAATTATAATGCTTCAGCATACTAAGACATTTTGGACAACTGTATGATTCCAACTTTGTGGAAACAGTTTAGGGAAGGCCCTTATCGGTTCCAGACTGTGCCCAAGTGCACAAATCAAGGTCCATAAAGACATTGTTGGGTGAGTTTGGTGTGGAAGAACTGGCATGCACAGAGCCCTGACCTCAACCCCATCGAACACCTTTGGGATGAACTAGAACGGTTATTGTGAGCCTGGTTCCCTCATCCAACACTGACCTCACAAATGCTTTTCTGGATGACTGTTCACAATTTCCCATAGATATGGTCCAAAATCTGGTAGAAAGCTTTCACAGAAGAATGGATATAGTGGAAATAGCAGTAAAAGCTGGAGGATATTATAGGACCAATTCCCATAGTAATGTCTATGTTTTAATGGTGAAATGCCATAAAAGTTCCTATAGGTGTGGTGTGTGGATGTTCCAATATTTTTGCCCATATAGTGTATGTGTAGTTCACATTTTTTCTGAATTAACTAAAACCCCAAATCAGAAAAAGTTGGGAAATCCAAATGAAAAGAAACTGTAGCGTGTCTTATATTCATTCTGGCTTCTGTTTCATTGGAGTTCAGCATGAACCCAAGATATTTCATGTGTTTTCTGGTCAATTTCATTTCATTTGTTAATAAGCATCCATTCCTACATTTCAGGCCTGCAATTCCAAACGAAGTTGGGACTGGGTCAAGTTAGGTCTAGTAATAAGGTAAAAAAAAACTAAATAATGTGATTTCAAACAGGTGATGTCAACAGATGATTATAATCTTGATTTGGTACAAAACAGTATCCACAACAGGTTGAGTCTTTGAGGAGCAAACATATGCAGAGCGTGAAAATGCATGATTAATAAATGAATTAATGGAATTAAATTAATGAAATCTTTAAAAACAATGTTCCTCAGAGAATGGTTGGAAGGGATTTACATATTTCTCCCTCTACAGTGCATAATATCATTAAATAATTCAAGGAATCTGGAGGAATTTCTGTGCATAAAGGGCAATAGTACTAGCCTAAACTGGAGTCCCTCAGCCTAAACTTGGCACTGCATCAACAACCATCATTCATCAATAGCTGATATAACCATATGGGCAAGGGATTACTTTGACAAACCTTTGTTAAGCAGTACAATATATTACATTCCGATTTACATTTACTAATACCACTTAAAATGTTGCTGTACCAAAAACTTGCCTTACATTAACCACATCCTGAAACAGCGTCGAGTTCTCTTGGCTCAAAGGCATCTGGAATGGACCATCACATAGTGGAAACGTGTATTGTGGTCAGATGAATCAGTATTCCAGATCTTTTTTGGAAGAAATAGACGCTGTGTACTCCGGACCAAAAACGAAAAGGACCGTCCAGACTATTATCAGCTCCAAGTTCAAAAGCCAGGCTCTGTCATGGTATGTTGTGTCAGTGCCCCTGAGAAAGGTAATTTACACTTCTGTGATGGCAGCATTATTGCAGAAAAGTACGCTGAGATTTTAGAGCAACATAAGCTGCCTTCAAGACGACATCTTTCAGGTCCATTCATTTTTCAACAAGACAATGCAAAACACACCAAATCAGAAAAGGTTAGGACTGAAATATGCAAATCCCTTCCAGTCTTTCTTTGAATAAAATCCTTTTAAAATATTTCAATTATTTTCTCACACATTTGTTGATAAACTGGATATCCACTGCTCATCTGTGCTCCTCATAAACTCAGGCTTTCGTGGATACTGCTTTAGTACTAAATCATGATTATGATCACCTGTTGACACTACATGTTTGAAATCCCAAACCATGATACTACCACCACCATGTTTCACAGATGGGATAAGGTTCTTATGCTGGAATGCAGTGTTTTCCTTTCTCCAAACATAACGCTTTTCTTTTAAACCAAAAAGTTCTGTTTTGGTCTCATCCGTCCACAAAACATTCTTCCAATGGCCTTCTAGCTTGTCCACATGGTCTTTAGCAAACTGCAGACGAGCAGCATTGTTCTTTTTGGAGAGCAGTGGCTTTCTCCTTGCAACCCTGCCATGCACACCATTCTTATTCAGTGTTCTTCTGATGGTGGACTCATGAACATTAACATTAGCCAATGTCAGAAAGGCCTTCAGTTGCTTACAAGTTACCCTGGGGTCCTTTGTGACCTCACCAACTATTACACGCCTTGCTCTTGGAGTGATCTTTTTTGGTCGACCACTCCTGGGAAGGGTAACAATGGTCTTGAATTCCCTCTATTTGTACACAATCTGTCTGACTGTGGACTGGTGGAGTCCAAAGTCTTTAGAGATGGTTTTGTAACCTTTTCCAGACCGTTGAGCATCAGCAACTCTTTTTCTGATGTCCTCAGAAATCTCCATTTTGTTTGTGCCATGATACACTTCCACAAACATGTGCTATGAAGATCAGACTTTGATAGATGCCCACTCACACCTGATTGTCATCCCACTGATTGAAAACACAATCCAAGAGGTTCACATACTTTTGCCACTCACAAATATGCAATATTTGAAAAGTTTTCTTCAATAAATGAATGACCAAGTATAATATTTTTGTCTCATTTGTTTAACTGGGTTCCATTTATCTACTTTTAAGACTTGTGTGAAAATCTGATGATGTTTTAATGTTTTAGGTCATATTTATGTCATTAGGTCATTTTATATATAATATATTCAATTTATAGTTTGTAGTAGTCGAACAGCTCTGTATTCGTAAGCAGACGATTTCATAATAATAATTGGTTGTTCACGGGAGTAAACCGCCGACACTGTTGAGGACAACAAACAGGTATGTGGGAAAACGAAAGGATGTTGGAAGTCTACCGAAACCTGTAAAAAAAAAAAAAGGTGTCCGGTCGCACTCGCACCTCGATTCACTAATGCACTAATTGATCGCATTGTTTCACATCAACTCTGTGTGTACAACTCATTTGTTCTACTTAAGTAGCTGCGTGTTTTCACTTACTCTGAAAGAGCTGGGAAAAATCCCCAACTCGACCGCTGACACCTGCGTGTTACGTGAGTGTCTTCCACCTGCGAGAAACTCCACGTTCCACACACAGCACATTTGTATCCCTATCTTTGTGGAGTCCCCGCATTGATCATATTAAGCAATGCTAAATAACGATAACTTTACCTGAGTAACCTAAGGCAAATTTATGACTGTTTGGTTTTTGGGTTGGCATATAGCGGGCTAATACATAAGCCCACCTCACGCAGATTGGCTGTGTCTGAGGGTGGAGGGATGGCGCTGCAAACAGTGACCACTTCAAGCTAAGCACATCTTTTTACTACAGTATTTCACTTTTACTTTTTGTGTGTCAAATAAAAGCTTAAAGTTTGTAAATATTTACACACACCTACACATATATCACATATAGTTCTAGTGGCATGTCATTACATTGGATTTTACATATATGTAGGCTCAAGGCTACATATATCTGACCTACAGATATTTTAACTCTAAGCTCAGTAACCATGCAGAAACAGTTGTACCCATTCAGTTTTTAATAACCAAATAAGCACTTTTCAATAAACACAAACAACACAAAACATCAGCAGAGTGTTAGCACAGTTTCAGCACATTGTCAGCACAACTGCTGATCCTGAAAAGATAGATTACCCCATGTTCTTTTTTAAAATTGTGCTAGTCATTTCATCCTACTACCTGAATTAATACATTATTCGACACCGAAAGTAAACCACAAATGTAACCTCTCTCTCTCTCTCTCTCTCTCTCTCTCTCTCTCTCTCTCTCTCTCTCTCTCTCTCTCTCTCTCTCTCTCGGGAAAACAGGAACGACTCAATTTCCTGAGAGTAAAAGAAATAAAAAGGCTTCATTTAAAAGTTGCGCGGGATCCCCCATTAGCATAAAGTGCTCGTTTAGAGCAGCGCTCTCCTTTTGCTCTTTTCAGCCTTAGTCGTGCGTTAGAAGCCATTGTGTGTCCCATACGAATTCCTTCACAAAGACACAATAGCTCTCGTCTACTTCAAACGTTCGTAATGAATGCTAATTACTACCAGATAGAGTGGCAGGGTTGTGCTTTACAAATAAAACGCAAACATCAAACTTTTACAATCAGCTAGCTCGATTTTTAAATGTTTTAATCCTCAATTTTATAGTATTCTTAAGGCTGGAATGCATCCTGGGTGATAGCAACCCAAATGTGCTGGTCATGTTAAATGCAGTCATCATAATCATCTGGTACCTTGTTACAAGATGTTTATTCATCTGGTACACCAAAATTATTTAATTTCTTGTTTGCTTTTTTAACCAGAGGTGGAAAGAGTACTACAATATTCTACTCAAGTACTATTACTCTGATGAAATTTTACTTAAGTACAAGTAAAATTACTGATCTAAAAATCCAGGGCTAAAGTAAAAGTAAAAGTAAAAAGTAACTCATATAAAATTTACTCAGAGAAAAGTAACTATTTTAACAGTGAGAGGTTGGTCTCTCGTGTGTAGTGCAAAAAGGATAAGGGGATGCAAATTGCACATTAAAGTGCAATATAAAATATTATACAAAACAAAACATGCTGACAAATGACATGTCAAAAATTTGGGAGGTATAATGTCAATTTAGTGCAGACCATCCCATAAAACATTTTGTAAAACATTTTTACAGCCACTTTAAGGCAGAGGTTCACTTTTTATATAACTTCAGAAGACTTTTACAGGGTTTTGCTGTCAGCTGGGTCTGCACCACTGGTATCTGACTTGCTCATCTCCATCTTTCTTGTGTTTTTAGTGTTTGTCCGTCATTCACTGGAGCCATCTCCAGGGCACTTATTTGCGTTATTTATTTACATTTTTTACTCACTAAAATACAGCATGTAATGTAAAATGTAGTCAAGTACAATACTTCAAGCAAAACATAAGTAAAAGTAAAATTGCACATTTTAAAAACTACTTTAAACAGTACAAGTACAATAAAAACTACTCAATTCCAGTAATGTGAGGAAATGCAGTTAGTTACTTTACACCTCTGCTTTTAACTGATTGCCCATATTAGGTATTATTTCAGCATGATATGTTTGTTAATTCCCTTTGCATTATATTTCACGGTGTTTTAGGGTAAACCATGCATTATCTGACACCTTAAAGTGTCTATGAGATTCTAAGATTGTTGAAACAGTAATGGTTTCTTAAAAAAACACATTTAAAATTCGAAATTTTAAAATTTGTTTCCATTTTAACAGTGACAGAGTGTTGAAGAAAGTTGTGGTTTGCAATATCTCAGAGTTTGTCACACTAGATGGTGATGATGTGAGGAGCTCCACTGCTGACCATAGGGGGTGCAGACTGGAGCACTTTGGAGGGAGTATAGGGAAACAAGGACTAATTGGAATGGTGAGTGCCACTCCCCTTTCTTGCTGTTTCTGCAGCTTTCTCAGGGTCTCCCCCCTGCTGAATTTGCCAGTCTGCTGTGGGATAACACTAGATCACATCAGAGATGCTTTGTCCCTACATAATCTAACACACACAAAGAGATGGGCTCAGCTGATCAAACTTGTAGAGAGGAAGGAAGACATCAGGACAAACAAATAATCATGTAGAAGGACAATAAGACAGAAAGTTTCTATTTCTATTTCTATTTACTGTACGATGTTAAGAAGTAACATTATGAACATGTTTGAAAACCCACCCAAGTTCTGTCTACAAATCACTCCTGCAGTAGGTTTCCAGTGGTGATTCACATTGGAAAATTATTTTTAACTTGAACATCAGTTTACAATAAATATAGGTAAGAGTAGTATATGTTAGCATTGTTAAGACATTCTTTGTAAGTTCATTATGCTGCAGAGATTTATATGTCAAACTGTTAAGCTCTGGTTTCTGAACAAGATTTTTCCTATACCTCGACTAAAAAGACTTTATTTGTAAATCATTCTTTGTATTTCAGTGTAGTCCAAGGGTAGGGTTATTCCACTAATAAGAATCTATCTGTCACAGTTTTGAACATATAACTGTTTTATTGCCAAAGAGCTGCAATAAAACAATGCTCACGTAGCTCAAGTTATATTCGTTACTCTCATATTTGTTCATTTGTGTCTCTATTTTGTATTGTGTTGTTTCTCTAATTCTCCTTCATGGAGCTTTAGTAGGCCTATCTTCCTATCTTTGTATTCTTACTTTCAAGGATTAAATGGATTAAGAGAGCAGAAAAGAAACATTGTGACAAGTGTGTTAAATAATAATTGCTGTGTTCTAAGCAAAGGATTACTAATCCAAACTAATCACTATCGTCAGGCTTTTGACTGCACAAAGCCACCATGCTAAAGGGCTTTAGCATGCTTCAGTGTGCTATGGAGAAAGCACAAGAGGAGGACAGCGCCATAAAAAGACTCTGTCTCTGATGGGGAGACACACGTTCATTCTCTCTAAAATTAACCAATCTGTTTGGTGTCACTTAAGCAGTGTTCTTCCCTGACTCCCACAGCTGTGAGATAGCCTAGTTTTAGGGTTCTTCAGCCCAACCCGTAGCATTTCAACCCAGGGCAAGACATATCTGTCAAGTGTTATGAATTTGATTATTTGGTGCCATTGTTGTACAAAACCAGCCGCTAGTTTGCTCAGACAGGGTATTTCTAGTGCCGGTCCCAAGCCCGGATAAATGGTGAGGGTTGCGTCAGGAAGGGCATCCGGTGTAAAACATTTGCCAAATACAGTATGCGAGTTCATAATAAATTTCACCATACCGGATCGGTCACGGCCCGGGTTAACAACGACCGCCACTGGTACTGGTAGCAAACAGGGCACCAGCGGAAATTGGACTACTGTTTGCCGAAGACGAAGAGGAGGGAAACGTGTGAGGAGACAGAGAGAAATCAGGAGCGGAAAGAATATAGCACTGAGGGTAGCAACCATAAATGTAGGGACGATGACTGGGAAAGGTAAAGAGCTGGCTGATATGATGCAGAGGAGAAAGGTCGATGTTTTGTGTGTGCAGGAGACAAAGTGGAAGGGTAGCAAGGCTCGATGCATTGGTGCAGGGTTTAAACTGTTCTACCATGGTGTGGATAGGAAGAGAAATAGAGTTGGTGTGGTCCTGAAGGAGGACTATGTAAAGAATGTTGTTGAGGTGAAAAGGTGTCAGATAGGATAATATGTTTAAAGCTGGAAATTGAGGGTGTAACAGTGAATGTTGTTAGCGGCTATGCACCACAAATTGGCTGTGAACTAGAGGAGAAAGAGAGATTCTGGGGGGAGTTAGATGAAGTGGTTGAGAGCATTCCCAGGGAGGAGAGACTGGTGATTAGTGCAGATTTCAATGGTCATGTTGGTGAAGGTAATAAAGGAGATGAGGAAGTGATGGGCAGGTTTGGTGTTAAGGATTGGAACCTAGAAGGACAGATGGTGGTGGATTTTGCAAAGAGGATGGAAATGGCTGTGATTAACACATATTTCCAAAAGAAGGAGGAGCATAGGGTGACCTATAAGAGTGGAAGGAGGAGCACACAGGTAGACTACATCCTATGTAGAAGAGGTTGCTTAAAAGAGATTGGTGATTGTAAGGTAGTGGCAGGGGAGAGTGTAGCTAGGCAGCATCGGATGGTGGTGTGCAGGATGACTCTGGTGGTTAGGAAGAGGAAGAGGACAAAGTCAGAGCAGAGGACCAAATGGTGGAAGATGAGAAAGGAAGAATGTTGTAAGGAGTTCAGACAGGAGCTGAGAAAGGCTTTGGGTGATAGGAAAGAGCTCCCAGATGACTGGGTAGTAGCAGCAACAGTGATTAGACAGACAGGTAGAAAGGTACTGGGTGTGTCTTCTGGACAGGCAAAGGATGAAAAGGAAACCTGGTGGTGGAACGAGGAAGTGCAGGAGGTTATTCAGAGAAAGAGGTCAGCAAAGAAGAAATGGGACAGGGACAGGACTAAAGAGAGTAGGCAGGAGTACAAGGAGATGCACAGGGCAAAGAGGGAGGTAGCAAAGGCCAAGCAGAAGGCCTAGATGGGTTATATGACGTTAGACGTATGGAGGAGAGAATGATTTGTAATCTGCTGTAGAGACAGAGATAGAAGGCTGGCAAGGATGTGCAGCAGGGTCAGGGTGGATCAGGATAGAAAATGGGGAAATGTCTGTCAGGTGAGGAGAAGTGAGGGAAAGATTGGAGAGGAGTATTTTGAGGATTGATAATGTAGAAAATGAAGGGAAGAAGGTTGGATGGCTAGAAATTGGAAACAGGATGTAGCAAAGATTAGCAAGGAGGAAGTGAGGAAGCTTTGGAAAGGATGAAGAACGGAAAGGCAGTGGGACCTGATTACATACCGTTGAGGATGGAAAGTCTAGCAGAGCTGGGAGTTGTTGTTTTTTGACTATATTATTCAATGTCTTCTGGTGAATGAGATAATGTGTGCCGAGGAATGGAGGATAAATTTACTTGTACGATTTTTAGCAGAAGGGTTGATGTGATAACAGGGGAGTGTGGCTCTTACAGGGGCATAAAGTTGATGAGCCACACAATGAAATTTGGGGAGAAGTTTTGGAGCTAGGCTCCGACAGGAGTGACAGACAGTGTTGTGAACAACAGTATGGTTTCATGCCAAGGAAGAGCACCATGGATCCTATTTTTTGCTTTGAGACGGCTTCATGGAGAAGTTATATGAGAAATGGTTCAGAAAGAGCTTCACTTGCTCTTTTGTGGATTTGGCGAAAGCTTATGACAGGTGCCAGGGGAGGAACTGTGGTGGTGTATGAGGAGTCTCGAGTGGCTGAAAAGTAACGTTAGAATTAGTGCAGGAACAT
This sequence comes from Ancistrus triradiatus, assembly GCA_025084515.1. Classification (NCBI taxonomy): domain Eukaryota; kingdom Metazoa; phylum Chordata; class Actinopteri; order Siluriformes; family Loricariidae; genus Ancistrus; species Ancistrus triradiatus. Next base: position 3,213 of record JAJAGP010000900.1, on the reverse strand, counting down.
GTTAAATAAGAATCAGCGGCATCGGTGAATGTGCTGTAGGCGTGTACAGAGTAGCCTTTCAAGGTAGGGGTGGGACTCATCAAGGTCGGCCCTGAGTCCCACTTCTTATTTGCTCTGGTTATGGACAGACGAACAGATGAGGTCCCAGACAGGATCAGGCCGTGCTATGATGTTGCAGAGAACATTGTGATTCTGTAGTGAAACAGGGAACAGGTAGAAGAAACTTGGAGAGGTGGAGGTATATCTGGAAAGGAAGAGGAATGCAAAGTCAACTGTATAAGACAGAATACATGTTGTGGTAAATTAAAGGGAGGCAGGTGGAACAGTCAGGCTACAGGGATCAGTGGTCACAAAGGTCCAGGAGTTCAGGTACTTGGGATCAACTGTCCAAGGAAATGGGGAGTGTGGAAAGGAGGTGAAGAAGAGAGTACAGGCAGGATGGAGTGGGTGGAGAAGAGTGTCAGGAGTGCTGTGTGACAAAAGGGTCGCAGCAAAAGTGAAAGGAAAGATTTATAAGAGAGTAGTGAGGCCAGCCTTGTTGTATGGCTTAGAGACAGTGGCACTGACAAAGAGACAGAACCTCAACATCTTAAGTTCTGCCACCTATAGCTCTGCTTCCTCTTTAGGAGTGTCTAGGGTGGACAGGATTAGGAATGAGATCATCAGAGGGACAGCACAGGTTGGAAAATTGGGAGACAAAATTCGAGAGGGAAGACTGAGATGGTTTGGACATGTGCAGAGGAGGGATAGTGGATATATTGGTAGGAGGATGTTGGCGATGGAGCTGCCAGGCAGAGACGGAGAGGAAGAAGACCAAGAGGAGTTACATGGTTGTGGTGAATGAGATATCAGGGAGTTAGGGTGAGAGTAGAGGACGTGGAGGACAGGGAGAGGTGGAAACTTTTAACTCGCTGTGGCGACCCCTGATAAAGGGAGAAGCCGAAAGAAGAAGAAGAAGAAGAAGAAGGTGCCATTGTTGTACATAAGTTGAAGTAAATGAATTGTCATTTACATTTAGTTTCTAAGAAAATTACATGCTGTACATGGAACAACTAATAAAAAGCTCAAACTAAAGGTATAGTGGATGCAAATTATATTAAATATGCTTAAGTCTTGCTGGATTGTGCAGAAGCTTGAGAGGTCTCCTTTGTAATGTAAAGGTCTACTGAACTTTATATAAGGGAAAAATACAAATAAGTTCAGACTAAATAGTATCCACTTTAGGTAGTGTTGTGCTTTAGATACAGTGGTGCTTGAAAATATGCAAACCATTAGTTTTTTATTTAAAATCTCTGTATAATTTGCAGAAGAGATGTTTCTGCATAAAATGACCTAAAACATAATCAGATTTTCATGTACAATTTAATGAATAGATATAGAGATCCCAATTAAACAAATGAGACAAAAGTGTTATACTTGGTCATTAACACTCATTGATAGAAAAAACCCCACCCAGGTAGAAATGTCAGATTGCTGCAGAACCCAACATGCAGTTCTGTCTCAGGCAGATAAGTAAATAATATCAGGTGTGGTCTGATTAGACACTGGGTCTTGCCACAAGAAGGTGTAAAAGTGCTTGCCCACTGCCCTATCAAAAGGCTCTCAGAGGCTACTTTTAAGTAGTGCACCTCTTGGTGAGAGATTGGTGATTGTCAGACATGCCTCTGTGACACATTTGCCCACAGATGTTGCAGCCTGGCCTGTAGATCCTGTACACTTGTCAGGATGCCAAAGCTGGTGTCCCAGTTGCTCCCATAAATGCTTGAATAGCAATAAATCTGGCAACTAGACATGCCAAATAAGTGTTGCAATCTCTGGCAGAGATATTCCTTGGACAACCTTGTTGTGTATGGGTGAGCATTATACTACTGAAAAATGCTGAAAGCCCTGCCATGAGAGACAACACATGTGGCTGCAGTATGTCATGCACATGTTGCAGAGAGTTGTTAGTGTCCCTCGTGTCACTACTAGGAGTAACTGACTGTCTTTAACAATGGCTTCCCAGATCAGCACACCAACAGTTGGGGGAGTGTGTCACTCCGGAGCAAAGGTAGGATTGAAGCGCTCACCACAAGGCGTCCATACTTGAACCCAACTATCGTCGGATCCCAAACAGAACCTGGATTAAAGACAATAAGAGTCACAGACCACAGCAGTCCAGATTTCCATTCACAACACCACTGCAAACGAAGGTGACGATGGCTGGTTGCTAATGGCATGTAACGTAATGGGTGCCATAACAACATATTTCCTTCTGGAAATGGAAATAGTCCGGGCAGAGACAGGGGTGTGTAGTGAAGGTGCCACCTGTGCCTGGATGGTGGACTGTGGAAGCTACTCGTGCTTGTTGGTGGATCAAACCATCCTCTATACCGGTGGTCTGTCTGGACTATTCAGATCCGTGTGTGCATGCCCTCACAGAACCACAACACCTCCTAATAGCTAGGTCAGAATGGCCTAGATGTTGGGCAATTCATCAAAATGACCATCCTGCTTCTCTCAGTCCAATGATGCACACCCTCTCAAAGTCTATCAACTGGGCAATGTCTTTGCATGCAAAATGTCTTTGAGTGCGCCATAGAGGCATGTCAAGCAGTCAACGATCTCTCACCAAGAGATACACTACCAAACAGTAGTCTCTGTGACCAATTTTATAGGTCTCAGAGCACTTTTACGCAAGACCCCCTGTCTAATCATACCAATCTGTAATCATTTTCATATCAGTCTGAGACATACAGTGGGGCAAAAAAGTATTATGTCAGTCACTGATTGTGCAAGTAAAAAAAAAATCCAGGAAATCACATTGTAGCATTTTTAAAGAATTTAATTGTAAATCATGGTGGAAAATAAGTATTTGGTCACCGACAAACAAGCAAGATTTCTGGCTCTCACAGACCTGTAACTTCTTCTGTCCTCCACTCGTTACCTGTTTTAATGGCACCTGTTTTACCTCGTTATCTGTATAATAGAAACCTGTCCACAGCCTCAAACAGTCAGACTCCAAACTCAACCATGGCCAAGACCAAAGAGCTGTCGAAGGACACCAGGAACAAAATTGTAGACCTGCAGCAGGCTGGGAAGAGTGAATCTACAATAGGCAAGCAGGTTGGTGTGAATAAATCAACTGTGGGAGCAATTGTAAGACATACAAGACCATTGATAACCTCCCTCTATCTGGGGCTCCACACAAGATCTCATCCCGTGGGGTCACAA
>JAJAGP010000899.1:168208-268421 GCA_025084515.1 Ancistrus triradiatus | reverse complement strand
GACCTGCAGCAGGCTGGGAAGAGTGAATCTACAATACGCAAGCAGGTTGGTGTGAATAAGTAACACACTACCCCCTGCTTAAGCCAGTACATGTCCAGGCCTGTCTGAAGTTTGCCAGAGAGCATATGGATGATCCAGAAGAGGATTGGGAGAATATCATGTGGTCAGATGAAACCAAAATGACCAAACTTATCGTGTTTGTAGAAAGAAGGATGCTGAGTTGCATCCCAAGAACACCATACCTACTGTGAAGCATGGGGGTGGAAACATCATGCTTTGGGGCTGTTTTTCTGCAGAGGGGACAGGACGACTGATCCGTGTTAAGAGAAGAATGAACGGGGCCATGTATCGTGAGATTTTAAGCCAAAACCTCCTTCCATCAGTGAGAGCATTGAAGATGGAACGTGGCTGGGTCTTCCAGCATGACAATGATCCCAAACACACGGCTCGGGCAACGAAGGAGTGGCTCTGTAAAAAGCATTTCAAGGTCCTGGAGTGGCCTAGCCAGTTTCCAGACATCAGCCCCATAGAAAATGTGTGGATGGAGTTGAAAGTCCGTGTTGGCCAGTGTTGAAGATTTGTTAGAAACATATGCCTTTGTAACTACGAAAGCCACACATTTTTTGGCTGCTAAGCCATGTCACCAGTGACAGACCCAAAACATCACTGCTCTAGAGGAGATCTGCGTGGAGGAATGGGCCAAAGTACCAGCTACAGTGTGTGCCAACCTGGTGAAGACTTACAGGAAACATTTGACCTCTGTCATTGCCAACAAAGTATTGAGCTGAACTTTTGTTATTGACCAAATACTTATTTTCCACCATGATTTACAATTAAATTCTTTAAAAATCCTACAATGTGATTTCCTTAATTGTTTTTCTCATTTTGTCTCTCATAGTTGAAGTGTAGCTATGATGAAAATTACAGACCTCTGTCATCAAGTAGGAGAACTTGCACAATCAGTGGCTGACTAAATCCTTTTTTGCCCCATTATATGTTGTGTAAATTAAGTTTATGATAAAACACATTAATGAAAAAACACTCAATCATTATGAAGGTTACCTACAAATCTATAAAAACTACACTTCATAGATGTTAAATGATCAGAAGACACAAGAAGGTCTGGGTAAGTTTTAGGAATTGAAAACACCTATGTAGATTAAGCTGATAAAAAATAATAATAAATGAATGAATTGAATGAATGAATGAATATACACTATATGGCCAAAGGCTTGTGTAAACCAATTCTAATAAGTGCTCTTCGTTATTTCAGCCACACTCACTGCCAAAGGTGGTAAGTAATGAAGTACAAGTACTTATTACTGTACAGTACTTCAGTATTTTTTAGGTATCTGTACTTGATTATTTCTGTAACTTAATACTTTTCACTGAAGACTGAAGACTGTTCTAGCAACAAAGGGGAAAGACACTCCATGCTAATATCCATGTTTTGGGAAATAGTTTGGGGTATCCAGAAACTTTTGTCTACAGTGGTACTTGAAAGTTTGTGAACCCTTTAGAATTTTCTATATTTCTGCATAAATATGACCTAAAACATCAGATTTTCACACAAGTCCTAAAAGTAGATAAAGAGAACCCAGTTAACAAATGAGACAAAAATATTATACTTGGTCATTTATTTATTGAGGAAAATGATCCAATATTACATATTAGTGAGTGGCAAAAGTATGTGACCCTTTGCTTTCAGTATCTGGTGTGACCCCCCTGTGCTACAATCCTACAATCAGTCCTGCACACCAGCTTGGAGGAATTTTAGCCCATTCCTCCGTACAGAACAGCTTCAGCTCTGGGATGTTGGTGGGTTTCCTCACATTAGCTGCTCACTTCAGGTCCTTCCACAACATTTCCATTGGATTAAGGTCAGGACTTTGGCTTGGCCATTCCAAAACATGACCTTTATTCTTCTTTAACCATTCTTTGGTAGAACGACTTGTGTGCTTAGGGTCGTTGTCTTGCTGCATGACCCACCTTCTGTTGAGATTCGGTTCATGGACAGATTGTCCTGGGCATTTCCTTTAGAATCTCTGATATCATTCAATTCACATTGTTTCCATCAATGATGGCAAGCCGTCCTTGCCCAGAATGCAGCAAAACAGGCCCAAACCCATGATACTACCACCCACATGTTTCACAGATGGATAAGGTTCACAATCTGTTCTGACTGTAGATTGGTTGGATCAAACTCTTTAGGATGGTTTTTGTAACCTTTTCCAGCCTGAATGATGGCTCAACACATTTTTCTGAGCTCCTCAGAAATCTCCTTTGTTCGTAGCCATGACACACTTCACAAACCGTGTGTTGTGAAGAGCAGACTTTGATAAGATCCCTGTTTCTTAAAATAAAACAGGGTGCCCACTCCACACCTGATTGTCATCTGATGGAAAACACCTTATTCTAATTTCACCTTCAAATTACCTGCTAATCCTAGGGTTCACAAAACTTTGCCACTCACTAATATGTAATATTGGATCATTTTCCTCAATAAATAAATGACCAGGAATAATATGTTTGTCTCATTTGTTTAACTGGGTTCTCTTTATCTACTTTTAGGACTTGTGTGAAAATCTGATGATGTTTTAGGTCACATTTATGCAGAAGTATAGAAAATTCTAAAGGGTTCACAAACTTTCAAATGCCACTGTATATAGTGTAATTTACGTTCATAGTTTAGTTTGGAACACTATACCGAACTTGAGATGGCAAAATTGTATTTTTTTCTATAATCTTTTTTTTCTACCAGCTGAGCTGTGAGAAAACCAGTGAACCTGCCTCAGCTGAACATAATGCTGTACTGCTTTAAGATCCATTATCCATTATCCAAGTCATTTCCAATAACGACTAACAATCAGATGTTTGACTGTATTTTTCACCCTCTTACGGCTCCAATATATAGCACTGTGCAAAAGTCTTAGGCCACCGTTAGATTTGCTGTTTTAGCAATGGTATATTGACCATATATAACACATGGTCGATGATTGGACCCAAAAATTTAAAACTGGTTCGTCCATATTCATCATAACACACTTTCCTGCTGATGTTCATTCCAGTCTTTGTGAGCTTTAGCATATCGTAGCCTTTTCACCCTATTAAAAAATGGATTATTGCTGATACTCTTCCAAAAAGACCATTCCTGATCAATCTTCTTTGGACTGTAGAAGGGTCAACTTGGCATCCCGATGAAGCTGTCAGACGCTGCTATTGCTCAAGTGTAAGAGGAGGTCACACTGTAGCCTATGGGAGCTTTTTCATTTTTCTAATACTGCATAGATATTTACTTTATTTTCTGGTTGTATTATAATACAAAGACTGAGAAATAATCACATATTGTCATTACACCATTGCTAAAACAATGGTATCTCTAATCTAATGGCGGCCCAAGACTTTTGCACAGCACTGTATATAGGGTGTGATGTATGCAGATATTGAGTGATAATGTCAAAAACGCAAGCCTCAATTCCATGTTCCACGTTCCAAATATGCTGTTATGTAATTCAAATGAAGCCCACAGTGACTACTTACTCCTAGAATGCTGAACGATGGGAATATTAAAAATTTGTCTCCTGTTCCCCTGAGACCCTGATAAGCTATCACACATGATTCTCTTCTCACTTACAGGAAATCTATTCACTGATGGGCCACTCAGGACCATTTCAATTCTAGCAACTGCTTGGCTTGCTACAGTTCCAGTAGAAAACAAAGGTCACACATCTGCTCAGGCTTTCACTCGCTGCCAGGGCAAGAGGATAAAATGTCCTCTTTTGGAGAACGTGAAAAGGCTTGTTACTGAGCCCGAGTTGAAAATGCAAAGAAAAATGTTCCAGGAGGGAATTCAGTACCCGAGACCATGCAGAAATAAAACACTATAGTATTTAAATCAATAGAGTGAGTGTACAGTTACAAAGTGCACTTGTACGTATGTAATTGAATACTCACAGGTGTATTAAGGATTTGAGACCTCGGAAGGCAAGAGGTGATATGGATTTGATTTGATTATTTTCAATAAACCTGTAAAAGAAAGCTCAGCTGTAACACAACATCATGGGGCACTTGGGTACCATAATATACTCACTGACATAAAAACTAATGCAGTTCTCGTGCAGTTCTGTCTCAGGCAGAAATGTAAATGATTACAGGTGTGGTCTGATTAGACACTCGGTCTTGCCACAAGAGGGCGTAAAGGTGTTTCTTCTGCATCCCCATTAAAAGGCTCACAGAGGCTACTTTTGGGTAGTGTACCTCTTGGTGAGAGATTGTTGGCTGCTAGACACGCCTCTATGTTTCTGCCCAGTTGACAGACTTTGAGAGGGTGCATCACTGGACTGAGAGTAGCAGGATGGACGTTTCGATGAATTGCCCGCCATCCAGGCTGTTAGGAGGTGTTGGCAGCAGTGGTACCATGAGGGTGCACACACACACGGTGAACAGGCTCCGGACGGCCCAGACCAGGATTGTTTGATCCACCGACAAGCACGAGCAGCTCCCACAGTTTCGTTGTCCACCATCCAGACACGGGTGGTACCTTCACTACACACCCCGTCTCTGCCCAGACCATTTCCAGGAGCTTAGTAAAGGAAATTTGTTGTCACAGCACCCATTACATGTCCTGCCATTGACAGGCAGCCACCCTCACCATCGTTTGCAGTGGTGTCATGAATGATAAACCTGGACCGCTATAGACTGGAACCGTATCGCCTTTAGCGACACATCCAGGTTCTGTTTTGGATCCAACGACGGTCGGGTTCAAGTAAGGAGGCCTCGTGGTGAGCCATCACATACAACAGTTGGTCACCCCTAACTATGAGTGTGGAGGATCTACAGGCCCAGCTGTGGGCAAATGTGTCATAGAGGCATGTGTCACACCAAGAGGTACACTACCCAAAAGTAGCTTCTGAGAGCCTTTTTAGAAAGCAGCAGTGGAACTTTTACGCCCTCTTATGGCAAGACCCAGTGTCTAATCAGACCACACCTGTAATCATTTACATATCTGCATGCCGGGATTTGCCGCAATCCGATATTATTATGTGGGTGCTTTATTTTTTTATCGGTGAGTGTATGTGGTTAAAAACCTGGACTTTTCTAAAAAAAAAACAACATGATATAATCCAGATATACAAAGGTGCTTGAAAGTTTGTGAACCCTTTAGAATTTTCTATATTTCTGCATAAATATGACCTAAAACAGTCAGACAGATTGTGTACAAATGGAGAAAATTCCAGACCATTGTTACCCTACCCAAGAGTGGTCCACCAACAAAGATCACTCCAAGAGCAAGTAATAGTAATAGTTGGTGAGGTCACAAAGGAGCCCAGGGTAACGTCTAAGCAACTGAAGGCCTCTCTCACATTGGCTAATGTTAATGTTCATGAGTCCACCACCAGAAGAACACTGAACAACAATGGTGTGCATGGTAGGGTTACAAGGAGAAAGCCACTGCTCTCCAAAAAGAACATTGCTGCTCATCTGCAGTTTGCTAAAGATCACGTGGACGAGCCAGAAGGCCATTGGAAGAATGTTTTGTGGACGGATGAGACCAAAATAGAACTTTTTGGTTTAAAAGAAAAGTGTTATGTTTGGAGAAAGGCAAACACTGCATTCCAGCATAAGAACCTCATCCCATCTGTGAAACATGGTGGTGGTAGTATCATGGTTTGGGCCTGTTTTGCTGCATCTGGGCAGGACGGGCTTGCATCATTGAGGGAAACCAATGAATTCTGAAGTGATATCAGAGAATTCTAAAGAAAATATCAGGACATCTGTCCATGAACTGAATCTCAAGAGAAGGTGGGTCATGCAGCAAGACAACGACCCTAAGCACACAAGCCGTTCTACCAAAGAATGGTTACAGAAGAATAAAGTTAATGTTTTGGAATGGCTAAGTCAAAGTCCTGACCTTAATCCAATGGAAATGGAAGGACCAATGGAAGGACCTGAAGCGAGCAGCTAATGTGAGGAAACCCACCAACATCCCAGAGCTGAAGCTGTTCTGCCTTGCCACTGTCGCCCTAGGCTTGCTCAATTTGGGATTGGACGTAGTTTATTAGGAGATAATTCTAATTTGTAAAGTGTTGCTTTGAGGACACAATTGCTCCATTGTAAAAAGCGCTCATATAAATAAATTGAACTTTACTTGAATTGCTGTTCTGTAGGAGGAAGGGGCTTCCGCTCTAAAATTCCTCCAAGCCGGTGTGCAGGACTGATCAACAGCTACCGGAACCGTTTAGCTGCAGTTATTGCTGCACAGGGGGGGATCAACCAGATACTGAAGCAAAGGGTCACATACTTTGCCACTCACTAATATGTAATATTGGATCATTTCCTCAATAAAATAAATGACCAAGTATAATATGTTTGTCTCATTTGTTAAACTGGGTTCTCTTATCTATTTTTAGGGCTTGTGTGAAAATCTGATGATGTTTTAGGTCATATTTATGCTAAAATATAGTACATTCTAAAGGGTTCACAAACTTTCAAGCACCACTGTAAGACGCATGAAAAGCTGTAAAACTAATCCTGTCTAAACCAGATTAAATGCTGCATTATAAAATCAAACACGTTTGAATGACTAAAAGAGAAACACTTACAGGTATTCTAGATGTGGAAGACCAAGGAAAGCATCCTCATTTATGAAGTCGAATGTGTTAGCTGTGAAAAGACTTGCAAGGAAAAAAGATAAGCTGAGATTAATCAGGGATTTGACATGACCTTTCTTTAGCAAAAATCTAGACATCGCCTCTCTTAGAAGATCAGTGTTAAAGTTTGTTGTAGTCACTGAACTGTTGCAAGTTAAAAACGTTAAATCCCATGCCTATCAGAGAGCCAGTGCTGAGCCCTTACTCCATGCATTTAACTCCCTAATGACTTAGCTCTATTCATGGGGTCAGCAGTACTGTCAGAGCACAAAGCGCTCCAAAAGCATTATTCATAAAGGGATAGATAGATAGATAGACAGATAGATAGATAGATAGATAGATAGATAGACAGACAGACAGACAGACAGACAGACAGAGACAGATAGACAGATACATAGATAGACAGGCAGGCAGGCAGACAGACAGATAGACAGAAAAATAGATAGATAGATAGATAGATAGATAGACAGGCAGGCAGACAGAGACAGATAGACAGATACATAGATAGGCAGGCAGACAGATACAGACAGATAGATAGACAGACAGAAGACAGACAGACAGGACGCAAGATACATAGATAGATAGACAGACAGACAGATAGATAGATAGATAGGATCGATAGTAGACAGACAGACAGGCAGACAGACAGAGACAGATAGACAGATACATAGATAGACAGGCAGGCAGGCAGACAGACAGATAGACAGAAAAATAGATAGATAGATAGATAGATAGATAGATAGACAGGCAGGCAGACAGAGACAGATAGACAGATACATAGATAGGCAGGCAGACAGATACAGACAGATAGATAGACAGACAGACAGACAGACAGACAGACAGACAGATACATAGATAGATAGACAGACAGACAGATAGATAGATAGATAGATAGATAGATAGATAGACAGACAGACAGGCAGACAGATACATAGATAGACAGACAGACAGATAGACAGAAAAACAGATAGATAGCTAGATAGACAGGCAGATAGATAGACAGATAGAGAGATAGATAGATAGATAGATAGACAGACAGATAGATAGACAGGCAGGCAGACAGACAGATACAGACAGATAGATAGATAGACAGACAGACAGATAAATAGACAGATAGACAGAAAAATAGATAGCTAGATAGACAGGCAGGCAGACAGATACATAGATAGATAGACAGATAGACAGACAGATAGACAGATACATAGATAGTTAGATAGACAAATAAACAGACAGATAGATAGACAGACAGACAGACAGACAGACAGACAGATACATAGATAGATAGACAGACAGATAGACAGATACATAGATAGATAGACAGACAGACAGATAGATAGATAGATAGATAGATAGATAGATAGATAGACAGACAGACAGACAGGCAGACAGATACATAGATAGACAGACAGACAGATAGACAGAAAAATAGATAGCTAGATAGACAGGCAGGCAGACAGATACATAGATAGATATACAGACAGATAGACAGACAGACAGACAGACAGATAGATAGATAGACAGACAGACAAAGACAAGCAGACAGAAAGACAGACAGACAGACAGACACAGATAGACAGACAGATACATAGATAGATAGACAGACAGATAGACAGACAGACAGACAGATACATAGATAGATAGATAGACAGATACATAGATAGACAGACAGATAGATAGATAGATAGATAGATAGACAGACAGACAAAGACAAGCAGACAGAAAGACAGATAGACAGACAGATAGACAGACAGATACATAGATAGATAGACAGACAGACAGACAGACAGACAGATACATAGATAGATAGATGGCAGACTGTTAACTACACTGTCTCAGCCTTTGTTAGGGAATTCAGATTGAATTGAATGCCAAAAGTCTGCTAATGACTTGTTTGTGAACTTTTTCAAAAATTGAGCTGTGTTTAGAGGAATTCCCTCCTTTTGCTTCAGTTCAGGTTCTGTCTGTCTGGTTCTGAGTTTCTGCCTTGCCAGGGACCTTTCCGAGTCTCACAGTCCTTTGTGGCATGGTACTGGGCCAGCAGACTGCCAGACCAGGGGTGCCCCGTGTGCATGATTCCTTGTCAGCACTGCAAGGCATATCACAGTAACATTGTGTAGCCATAGGACTGCAGTAGGCTACGGTACTTCCGTCCAAATTGCACAGCCTAGTACAGAGTATAAAGCATGAGGGACTGGACTGAAGTCTGTCCGTGTTTCAGGCTATACTCCTAATCAAAGTGTATTATAATTGGCAGAGCCTTACAGGAGGTGCAGAGCCGGCATGTGAATAAAACTCTCCTTGGGGATTTCGCTGAAGCCAGACTTTACGAAGGATCTTAAAAAAGAAAAAACACACATATTGATATACGCAGGCAATAAGGAAACAGTGCACTTAAATATCTTTGCAACAGTTGTAGGAGGCATACTAAAACAGCTGCAAAAGAACCATAGAATTTCTACAATTCCTTTTCAATACAAACCCAACTCCTCAAAAGAGCACACTAGGATGACCAGTTGTGTGTTCGGCTAAATAATACAACACTATCATTTAAAACCTTGTCTAAGTTTTAGCACCTCAGGCTGTTTCCTTCCATTGCTCTGAAGGGAGAAGAATGGTTACTATAAAAACAGTGCGTTCTATTTATTACTGGTTTGTCCTTTTGGCAGTAGATACTGTTTATAAAAAGGTACATGTGTTAGCTATTTAGTTTTGCTTGAACTAGAACCAGGCGTACTACAGAACAAGTCGTTCTAGTTCAGTGGGACTTTACAAATATTTAATTCCTGATAAACGAATTTAACAGATCTACTGATAGAGGCTATTTACAATTTAAAACCGAGTGCATATTCTGATAATAGAATATTCCATCGTGTGCTCTGAGGGAACTATTAAAGCAGCTATGTTGGACCCTACAACAGAAAAGCCCCCAATATGAAACCTGTTAAAATGCCATTAGGTAAAATCAGTTCTACCTGAAACTGTTAAACAACCAAACAACTCACTTTATTGGTGTAAATACTATTCAGCCTTTTATAAGTTATTTATTTCAAATCAGCAGAACATACTGATAGAAAAAACAGGTCTTGGAACCACTTTTAAGTTGGAGTCAAGTCAAATTTATGTACAATGGCAAAAAAGTCAGTTTGCCACTGATTGTGCAAGTTCTCCTACTTAGAAAGATGAGAGAGGTCTGTAATTTTCATCATAGCTACACTTCAACTATGAGAGACACAATGAGAAAAAAAAATCCAGGAAATCACATTGTAGGATTTGTAAAGAATTTAATTGTAAAATTATGGTGGAAAATAAGTATTTGGTCAATAACAAAAAAGTTCAGCTCGATACTTTGTAACATAACCTTTGTTGGCAATGACAGAAGTCAAGCGTTTCCTGTAAGTCTTCACCAGGTTGGCACACACTGTAGCTGGTTTTGGCCCATTCCTCCATGCAGATCTCCTCTAGAGCAGTGATGTTTTGGGCAACATGGACCTTCCAACTCCCTCCACAAATTTTCTATGGGGTTGAGGTCTGGAGATTGGCTAGGCCACACTCCAGGACCTTGAAATGCTTTTTACGGAGCCACTCCTTCGTTGCCCCGAGAGTGGTGTGTTTGGGATCATTGTCATGCTGGAAGATCCAGCCACGTCCATCTTCAATGCTCTCACTGATGCAAGGAGGGTTAGGCTTAAAATCTCACGATACATGGCCCCCGTTCATTCTTTCCCTTAACACACGGATCAGTCCCGTCCTGCCCCCTCTGCAGAAAAACAAGCAGTCCCAAAGCATGATGTTTCCACCCCATGCTTCACAGTAGGTATGGTTGTTCTTGGGATACAAACTCAGAATTCTTCTTCCTCCAAACACGACGAGTTGAGTTTTTACCAAAAAGTTCTATTTTGGTTTCATCTGACCACATGATATTCTCCCCAATCCTCTTCTGGATCATCCATATGCTCCTCTGGCAAACTTCAGACGGGCCTGGACATGTACTGGCCTTAAGCAGGGGGACACGCCTGGCACTGCAGGATCTGAGTCCCTCTCGGCGTAGTGTGTTACTGATGGTAGCCTTTGTTACTTTGGTCCCAGCCTCTCTGCAGGTCATTCCATCAGATCCCTCCATGTGTAGTTCTGGGATTTTTTTGCTCAACCGGTCACATTATCATTTTGACCCCATGGGATGAGATCTTGCGTGGAGCCCCCCAGATTGAGGGAGATTATCAATGTCTTCCATTTTCTTACAATTGCTCCCACAGTTGATTTATTCACACCAACCTGCCTGACTATTGTAGATTCACTCTTCCCAGCCTGCTGCAGGTCTACAATTTTCTTCCTGGTGTCCTTCGACAGCTCTTTGGTCTTGGCCATGGTTGAGTTTGGAGTCTGACTGTTTGAGGCTGTGCACAGGTGTCTTTTATACAGATAACGAGGTCAAACAGGTGCCATTAATACAGGTAACGAGTTCAGGACAGAAGAGCTTCTTACAGAAGTTGTTACAGGTCTGTGAGACCCAGAAATCTTGCTTGTTTGTGGGTGACCAAATACTTATTTTCCACCATGATTCACAATTAAATTCTTTAAAAATCCTACAATGTGATTTCCTGGATTTTTTTTCCTGGATCTTTCTAAGTAGGAGAACATGCACCATCTGTGGCTGACTAAATACTTTTTTTGCCCCACTGTATATAGCCCTTTTTACCAAACCTCAAAAAGGGACCCAACCTTCTTGGGCAGCCTAGATATTACACGTCAGAATTAAACTAAGCTAACCTAATCAATACATTTATAGCAATAGTACAAAACAGAAGCTAAATATACAAATCAAAGCAGAGAATATAATTAAAGAAAATACAATAAATCAAAGACAATATAATAATATGTAAACTATAATAATTTAAAAAGAAGAATATGGTAAAATAGTGCATATAAAACTATAGTCACAATACAGTCATAATAACCGAGTCTCTGTAGGCTCTCATGTCCTTAGCAGGAAAGTTTCGGTAGGAGGGAAGGGTGAATTATTGCCCTCAGTGCCCTCTGACTTTCAAAGGCTCTTTTATTTTGTTCTTCTGAAAAAAGCCTTATAGCTTCTATGTTTAATCTCACAGCCGACACAAGTGTTGAAAGTCAAATTCATGTGCAAAACACCTTCACATGTTTACATTTACATTTACAGCATTTAGCAGACACCCTTATCCAGAGCGACTTACAATTGGTACAATCTTACAATCCAAGCAATTGTGGGTTAAGGGTCTTGCTCAAGGACCCAACAGTGGCAGCTTGGCAGAGGTGGGATTTGAACCCTGGACCTTCTGGTCCATAGATCAGTACCTTACCCGCTAGGCAACCACAGGCCATGTTTCAATAAAATAAACTGTTTCAGGTTCCAGGTACCAAATTCAAGACTGTGTTACTTAGTGTAACTGTTGAAACTGTTTATCACCCATGGAAACCCTGAGGAACCATTTCTGCATGGCAGTAAAAGCCATTCTTATTGACTGTTATAAGACATAAATTGTAGAATTTATGACAAACTCCTTAATTGTATTTTAAGAGTATCCTGAACCCTACAACACAGTTGGCTCACCACAGGAAAAAGCCATTTTGTAGTGTAGAGAATTGTTACAGTACATCTTTCAGAATGGTCTTTGGGTACAGCTACAAACCCAGCGCTCTATTGTGTAACTTGAACCCCATTAGAAGCCATTTTGGAGCACTGAGAACCTGGACTTCTTGCAGAATGTTATTCAGGTAGATCTACAGACGTCATTCTGTCTTATTTCTCTGGAAAAAAAAACCCTTATGATAAGACATTATGTTGACACAAACAAGATAATGTTCCTGATTAAATTAATGTGTAGAAAGATACAATTATTTTTCCTCTATTTTTATTATACTCTTCATAACACTCTTCATAATTCTGTTTATTATAATCTATATATGATCAGATTTTGTTGTATTTATAATGTTTTCTTTAAATATGTTCTCTTTTTTATTTCTTCATATTTAGCTTCTGTATATTTAAACAATACTATAAACTTCCTAATTAAGTAACTTAGTTTAGTTCTTTGGGGCCCTTTGGCTACATTTACACAGCAGGCAAAGTGGCCCAAATCCGATTTTCTTACCAAACCTGTTTTTTCTTTCAGGCTGTTCACACTATCTTTTTAGTGTGACCTGCTAAGAGTTTAGGAGTCCAAGTTTGAGTTCCTAAACTTTTAACCCTTTATCTTTCTTTGACACTGCAGGCGTCACAGTGGCACGTGTGGTCACCTCACAGCTCCGAGATCCCTGGTTCAATCCTGTCCCTGTGTGTCTGTGTGTAGTTTGCATGTCCTCCCCGTGTCTGTGTGGGTTTACTCTGGGTGCTCCGGTTTCCTCTCACAGTCCAAAGACATGCATTAGGTTGACTGATCACTCTAAATTGGCCCATGACTAGTGGGTTGACATAACCTAATCTTCCTCTCCACTGTCACTCTAGGCTTGTTCAGTTGGGCTCCGTTGTGAAAAGAGTTACATGAATAAATTTGACTTGACGTGAAAACATATTTGTATTTTTCCAAAGTACCTTTATTAAATGCAAGTCAGTCCTGTCAATGGAAATAAACAAATATGAGAATCGAACATCAGTTTCTAGACCGGATAACACAAAGCTTAAAGTTTCTATTTTGAACCCTACTACAGTTCTAGGTTGAACTGTAGTTACAAAAACCGGTAATGGACAAAATCTTTATACCTTATAAATGCTTTTGGTAGAACTACATTCACTATTCAGCTCAGTAGAAAAAATACTTTTATAATTATGGGCTTCTGGTGCCAGATTTAAATGTTGGTTTTGCTTGTTCCTCTGGGAAATTCCATACAGGCAATAAGGTTGACACTACAATCAAAAAGGAAAATTGAGAGTAGTTAGAAGGCAATGTTTTAGTGTAGCAAATGAAGTGTAGAAATAATGTAAGACTGTTAACCACCTAAAGAACTCACTTTATTAGCTATAAAAAGGTTCTGTGTTAAATACATAATAGTTTCGGGATACATTTACAGCCTTTAGCATATTTCGTCAAGTGTGACTGATAAAACTGACACATTCTTACAAGGTACAAGCCAATCAATTGTGGGTTAAGGGTCTTGCTCAAGGGCCCAACTGTGGCAGCTTGGCAGTGATGATATATATAAATAGTTCTAATTCTAAAATTGGATCCACAGACAAAGAGGTTATGGTCTCTTCCTCACAACAACTGAATTCTGAATTAATGCGCCAGGTTTTTAAATGTAAGTGTTAGACTTGGCAGTTAGTTTGCAGCACGTTACAAATATGACCTTTTGAGGCTATTTTTCTATTACTCCGTACATTACCAGTGAATGAGATTGTGTAGAGAGATGGACAGAATTAACAGGAATAAAATGGTGTACTTAAACTGTGATTTGCATTGTGAACAATAACATGCTTATCAGTGATGAAATCACCATAACTCAAGGTCTCATATGGTTTACTGCTTCAAAATATCTTAGAAGGTTCTATAAGCACAACTGATTCACCGAGAGGCATTAAACACCCAAAGAACAAATTTGATCCTCAGATGTCACCCATAATTAATGGATGCCAATATACGCTTACTGGCCACTTTCTTAAGTACATCTTCCTAGTAGCCGGTTTTGCTCCTTTTACCTTCAGAACTGCCGTAATTCTCCATGGCATACATTCAACAGGGTGCTGAAATCATTCCTCAGAGATTTTGGTCCATACAGGCATGATAGCATCAAGACGTTCCTGCAGATTTGTCATCTGCACATCCATGATGCGAATCTCCCATTCCACCACATTCCAAAGGTGATCTGGTGAATGTGGAGGCCTTTGGAATACAGTGAACTCATTGTCATGTTCAGTTTGAGATGATTTAACTTTTGCAACATGGTGTGTTATCTTGCTGGAAGCTGGGAAGATGGCAGGAAGATGGTACACTGTGGTCATAAAGGGATAGACATGGTCAGCAACAATACTCAGGTAGGCTGTGGTATATAAGTGATCCTCAACTGGTATTGAGGTCCAACATGTGCCAAGAAAATATTTACACCACACCATTACACCACAAGCACCAGCTTCAATTGTTGATACAAGGCATGCTTTCACTTATCAGACCAGTCTTTCCAATCTTCTATTGTCCAATTTTGGTGAGCCCGTGCAAATTGTAGCCTCAGATATCTGTTCTTAGCTGAGAAGCAGGCATCCGGTGTGGTGTAGGCCATCTGCTTCAAGGTTCGACGTGTTGTGCATTCAGAGATGCTCTTCTGCATACCTCAGTTGTAACGAGTAGTTATTTGTGCTACCATTGACTTTCTATCAGCTCGAACCAGTCTGGCCATTCTCTTCTGACCTCTGGCATCAACAAGGCAATTTCACCCAGAGAACTGCTGCTTTTTCTTTCTCAGACCTATCTCTGTAAACCCTACAGATGGCTGAAAATTCCAGTAGATTTGCAGTTTCTGAAATACTCAGACTTGCACCAACAGCCATGCCATGCCTTCAAAGTCACTTAAAACACACTTTCCTCCCCATTTTGATGCTTGGTCTGAACTTCAGCAGGTTGTCTTGATGTCTACTTGCCTAAATGCACTGAGCTGCTCAATATCATTCGCTGATTAGATATTTGCGTTAAACAGGTATCCCTAACAAAGTGGCCAGTGAGTGTACATTATATAAGTACACACATTATCTGTAAGAGGGACCTTCAGGCACTATTCAGCTCACTTGTGGTTACATTTCAAAACAGTACAATAGGCTATAATGATATACTTGTGGACCTCAGGTACAAACTTTAAAGGTCTTATATTGAACTCCACAACAGAAAAGGTGCCAGGCTGAACGTGTGGAAAGCCATTTTGAGGTGAACTGTTTCAACCCAGAACCGTTAACCATCCAAAGAACCAGTGGAGGAACCTTTAATCAAGCGCGATACAATATAGTGTACCTCAGAAGTTAAAGAACACCTTTACTGAATGGTAGTCAGTAATTCGACAAAAATGTAACCTAACTCGAGAACAAGTAAACTACCAGTAAAGATTTTTGTGTTGAAATCTACAACAGAAACTGCTCCAGGCTGAGCGTGTGGAAAGCCATTTTGAGGTGCTAAACATCTTTGAATCTTTCAGACGGTTCCTCAAATAGCACAGAAATGCCACTCAGAACCGTTAACCACCCAAATAACCCGTTGAAAAACCTTTTATGAGTGTTTCAAAGGGAAAATGCGAATTAATTAACAAATGTGAGGCAATGTTTAAACTAATAAAACGTAAATTCAACCAACTCTAGACTAACTTCTGAGGAGGTTTGCGGTTTAAGGACGCTGCCGTTTATAAGCGGGTATTTTCGGTTTCCCTACAGCGAGCTTTTACCCCAGTGGTACCGTACAGTTGTGTTATTAGACCAATATAAAGCCACATAAACATGTGTGTTTCTGTTGAGACTCACAGTGAAATGACGTCCGGTGGAAAGCTGCGCGGAATGGAGGTGCTGCTCGCGCACAGAGCGTTATCTTTAGTGCACGTGCAGCTCGGGTGACACCGCGCTGTCCGCCTCTTGCTGTCCGTTAATAGAACGTGTAACGACATAAGCATGAAAAGCAAGAGCCAGCAGAGCCGCATCTTCACCAGTCCCATGTTTACGCGTCAGCCAGCTTCCAGCCGGATCATAAACCGCGAAGAGACGCTTCAGCCGACTCCCCGGTGATGCTGCACCTACTGTCGCAGAGTCACCAACACGAGAAGGTTCCAGTCACGAATGAATATCGATCGCGCTTATGGTGGAGAGGATAGATCCGGTTAGATTTGCGGGGTGCTGAAGCAGGTGTACGCAGTTGGAGATCGAATCTGAGGAGATTAAAGCCCTCTCAGACCGTCTGTCCGCCTTCTCTGCAGCCACGCCTCAATGTAGCAACGGTTTCCCTTCGATGAGGTGGGGGTCTGAGCTCCACCAAGCTGCTGGTCCATGGAGCATGACGTGCTCCTGAAGCTCCGGATTTCCCCACCAGATACAAACAAAAATAATTATGTGGCACCCTATCGGTCAATATTTAGTAACGCCCGATCTAAACCATTTCCAGACGTTCCATGCAGCGGATTGTATTCTTGATTAACACAAAATTTCCTCCCTTCCATATTCTTAGGTCTTTCATGCACACGATGTTTGAGGTTTGCCAACAAATTGAGAACAGAAGTATGAGGACAGTGTAGGCCACTCGAAATCCTTCGTATTTTCTATCATAATGTTATATTTTGAATCATACCCTTGTGAGCTTATGAACCTCTGTTGTACTTTGCTATGGACCAAAAGGTCCTGGGTTCAAATCCCACCTCTGCCAAGCTGCCTGCTATCCTTGACCAAGGCCCTTAAACCACAATTACTAAGTTGCTCTGGATAAGCATGTCTGCTAAATGCTGTAAATGTAAACCTCGACTATGCTGTTGAATCAGTTATTTTTGACTGCTAATGTAATTGTGTATTTCTTTGTTTGCTTTTGCCATTTTTGTCCTGGTTTATCCTGGTCAGGGTCACGTGAGTGTTGGGTCAGGAGCTAGTTACAGAATTCTCAGACCAAGACAGGCATGTACCTTGAACAGAGTTCCAATCCCCCACCCAGCCTCCACTCCCTCTAACATCGCAAATCGTGCCTGTGTGACACCCGTAGGGACTTAGCTCAACTTAGCTCAATGTGGTGGTGGCCTGGCAAATTGCCTCTGTGCCACCCGAGTGCCCCCACAGCTGTAACAATATTTTCAGATGTCTGAAACCCATCAGGCTGTGTGCTCAGCATTCCTGAATGAAACAAGTTTACAGGGGAAACATACTGGCCATAATAATATAATTGCATTCTGACAGGACTCTCATCAGAACTGGAATAATCTGGTTTTGTATATCATTGTAGCTAATACACTTATTACATTTGACTAATTACATAATCAGAAAAAGTCCCTTTTAAAAAAAAGTCCCCCTTAAGAAGTATTACATGTGACTGTTAGGCGCAGAACCTTGGGGGGTGTTAATATGTTCCACGACCTCATTATTTATTTTTCTCTCTGAATGTTCCCCATCTGTTTTTGGAGGACTAAAGACCCATGGTGTTGGAAGAAGGCTTTTCACAGATGAATTTGTCGTATTTTGTCTGGCTCAGCACACAAAGGTCTGGCTGAGCATGTTGCTGTTATTGTTTAGTAGCATGTAGATCTTTTATATAATATGCAGTCTACAAGCTTTGCGGTGGTGTAATAATATTGTTGGATATAATTTGCAATTACGCCTGAAGTGGTCCCACATAATCCATTGAAAAGCCTAATATTCTTGATGCAATCTAGGAAATATTACAAGCAATCAGCAGATGCGATTTAACCTGGTTGTGGTCCCTAAGGCGGCAGGTTTTCTTGGGCCCCAAGGTCTACTAAATCCTATCAAATCAATAAAGGGGGACGCAATCAAAGACTAACAGAACCAAAGACCAATCGCATGTTTACAATGCAAATGGAAAAGATCTGTTCCACTTATAAACCAACAGAAGCAGCTCATCTTTAGACATCCTTTCTTCATCCATCTTGACTGACAGCTCTTTATCAATCTACTGTATTTAAAGCCCTTTAAATCTAAATACCAGTTTCAATTACAAATCTACAAATATAAATCTCACAATCATCACTATGGCGATGGCACACTCCTTCTTAGAGCCTGTAAGTTCACACTTTTTGAGCGTGTAAAAAAAGACTAGCACTAACCAATGTTGACACCTCAGATGGTGTTAAAAAAAGTGAAATCATCAACGGCTTTGCTTTTGTTCTTTTTTTGGTCTTGTTTTTTCCCATTTCCATTTTTCCCTCCTAAACTCCCAGGGGAGAGCTTTCAGTAGGTCTGGGAAATCAAAAGGCACATAATATACAATGGGGGTCAAAAGTCTGAGTCCACTAGTGAAAATGCTTCCATTTTGCATTTTTCTGAATATAATACATTACAAGTCATATAATCAGCATCAGATGGGCAGCACTGTCACCTCACAGCGAGAAGGTCCTGGGTTCAATCCCAGATGGATAGCTCTGGGTCTTCCTTGTGTCTGTGTGGGTTTTCTTTGGGTGCTCCGATTTCCTCCCACAATCCAAAGAAATGCTTTAGGTTAACTGATTACGCTACAGTGGCCCGTGTGTGTGTTTGAGTGCGTGAGTGTGTGTGCCACCGGCTCTCCCTCAACCCTCTTCAGGATTAAGCAGATAAGAAAGTGAATGAATGTGAAATTACATTTAAAATACGCTGAAGAATTCACGAATATTTGGCATGTTCTCCCTTGTGTTGTAACGACAGTTTACGATCCATGTTATCCCAGCATGATTTCAAATTAGTCCTAAAGAGTAACACATTGTGGTGTTACTGAATGCTTGGTTTTCAGGTTATCTTCAAATGCCTCCTAAATGCTTTGGGTTTCAGGGTAAGTGAATGTGGAGGACCGTCCATGACAGTCAGTGCTTCTTGATCTTCTTTGGTCTTCAATATGTTTTTTCAAAGCTTTGAGGTGTGTTTTGTGTCATTATTGTGTCATATTCGAGTCCTTCTCCACAAAGATCCTAACAAACACTTTCACTAGTGGTCCCAGACTTTTGACCCTTACTATATAAATCATTCTAGTGTGTGGGTGAAGGGTAAAATATGGCCCTGGATTATGTTTGGCCGCCCAGTGCCATTACAGTTAGAAAAACATGAATATTTAAAATAAGTTGATGGCACCATATTCACTCTAATATGCTCTCTTTGCACATATTTCCCACACTTAATTAAAGGCAGACCCTGAAGGTGAACAACAAGGCGTAGAAAGCAGACACCTGTCCACCCAGTGAATTTCAGATGTTACGCATGACCACAAGCGAGTTCGGGATTACACTGCAGAACACTAGTCTCTGCAGTGGCTTCTCTTCCGTCTGTAAATGAGAATATCTGAGCTCAGAGCTTTCAGCCTTCCAATGTCAGGAGCTAACAGAGAATCCATGTCATTTCCTGATCACAGAACTTGTCAGTTTAGTTACAGACCATGATGATGCTCATGTGCTAAGCTGATGCTGCATATATTTTCTTCTAGATCAAGCCCTACTTGACGAGGTGGACCTGTGATGCTCAGGCTTGATAAGAGGCAGCACCACACCCTAAATTCCATAGGGTACGATCAGGACCATGGTCAGCAGTTCCACAGAAACCAAGGACAGCATCAGTGCCTACAAAAGTCAACACTGGTATAGCCAGATCCAAATATTTGTGACCAGAGGGTAACAATTACCCCCAGAGGCGCTAGCAAGCTGACAAGGGAGCCTGGTAGAGAAGACAGACGCTATGCTCAGCATGAAACATGAGTATTAATAACTATACTGTCCTTTTACCCTTCCTGAGAGTAAGCCAGCTCTCAGTCTGCCATTTAAGGATCTGGATTATGATGTTCATACTTCTGTACATGTCCATGTCAATTTTCTTTTCAACTTTCCTTGTAGTACTTGGCAATATGTTGTCTAAGAACTTCTCCACACTATCCTTGTCCATCTCGGCAACCTCGTGCCTTACTGCTGAAAGGGACAAAGAGTTTGAATAGTATCCCCAGAAAAGTTGGTGCAATGCACCAATATACCCTGGACAGGACACCAGTCTATTGCCTCAAACATTGAGTCACTCACACCAAGGGCCACCTAGAGGTACACAGACCTGGGTCAGCTGAATCAGATCCAGCACCACTGTGTCACTGTGTAGGAAAAATGGCCCAAGAATGGTCAAATCTCTAACCGCAATACACTATTAATCTCCTCTGCTACAGTCAGTAGCTCAACAAGTAAAGCATCACAGCTTTGAAGAGGAAGTTAATGGTGGCAACACCAGAGTCAGAAACCTCTCTGAGCCTAGTGACACAGTCATCCCTTGTCATTCAAACGTAGAGGAGAAACAACGCAGCTTTTTAGTTTATACACTAATTTTTAATAACCCACTTAACAATGATTTAAGATTGTCCTGTCAGTGCATAAAGATGCTTTCTTTAATTTCACCTGGTATCATAAGTATAGCCATTTCTAGAATGCAATCTCGCTTTTAAGAAGAGATAATTTCATAATACCTGGTACTCAAAGCTGAGATTTGAACCTCTTAAGGGTAATGATGTAACACATTTGGATATGATTTTCTAAGTAATTTTCTCTTATAAAGACTATAAAAATTCAGAATTACACATACTCCTAATATGTACTTAAAATGTATTCCTTTGCAGATAAGAACATGGCCCTCTAATAAAAACAATATATTATTTCCATAATATAAAGCCACCCAATATAAAGCCACCCACATGGTCACATGTGGTCACAACCACAGACTAATCCCCCACCCTGAGGATCACCGACACTTTGGAACCCAACTCTGGGAAGGTAGCGGCCTTGGGAAATACACACACATTTGAAGTAACACATAGTTTTACGAATAATCAAATCATAATGCTAAGAATTTGATGACAGAGAATTCTGTTTTATTGTTTTTTTTATTTTATGGTTATTTAGACAGAACTTACTCAGCTAAACACCTTACCTTAGATGGTTATCACTCAGAGCTTGCAAGGGAACGCTGCCATCTTCTTCAGACATGTCCACATGTCTCTACTTAAAACAGGACAAAAGTGCATGGAATCTACTGAAAACTGTACAGCGGTGCTTTATAATTTTCAAATTGGGAATAAACGTGATCTTAAACATCATCATATTTTCACACAAGTCCTAAAAGTAGATAAAGAGAACCCAGTTAAACAAATGAGACAAAAATATTATATTTGGTCATTTATTTATTGAGGAAAATGCTCCAGTATTACATATTAGTGAGTGGCAAAAGTATGTGAGCCTTGGCTTTGAAATGATCTGAGCTGTCCTAGAGGAATTTTAACCCATTCCTCCACACAGAACAGCTTCAACTCTGAGAGGTTGGTGGGTTTCCTCACATGAACTGCTCGCTTCAGGTCCTTCTACCTCATGTCTATTAGATTAAGGCCAGGACTTTGATCCATTACAAAACATTAACTTTTTTTTTTTTTTTTTGCTATTTAACTCTTTCAACTTTTAACCATGAACAACTTTGGTTGAACAACTTGTGTACTCATGGTCATTGTCTTGCAGTGTGATCCACTTTCTCTTGAGACTCAGTTCATGCACAGATGTTCTGGCAATTTTTCCTTTAGAATATGAATTCAAGCCGTTTTGGATACAGCAAATTGGGTCCAAACCATGATACTACCACCACTGTGTTTAACAGATGGGATTAATATTTACATTCTTGTCATTTAGACTTACAACTGATACACTCTTACAATCCAAGCAATTGTGGGTTAAGGGTCTTGCTCAAGGACCCAACAGTGGCAGCCTAGCAGAGGGTGGGATTTGAACCCTGGACTTCTGGTCCATAGTCCAGTACCTTAACCACTAGGCTACCACAGTCCCACAGGAATACGGTTCTTTCATTGAAATACAGTGTTTTCTTTAACCAGGTGTAGCGGTTGTCATTTAAACCAATTTATTTATTTATTTTTCATTTCATCCATCCACAAAATGTTTTTCCAATAACCTTTAGCAACGTTCTTTTTGGGGAGCAGTAGCACCAATCCGTCGTAGGGCACATTCACTCACACACTCAACCCACACTCATACACTTAGGGCACTTTCGAGACAGCAATTAACCTAACATGCATGTCTTTGGACTGTGGGAAGAAACCGGAGTACCCAGAGTAAACCCACACGGACACGAGGAGAACATGCAAACACCACACAGAAAGGACCCAGGCCACTCCACCAGGGATTGAACCCAGGACCTTCTCATTTTCCAGCCTGAAGAGCATGAGTAACACTTTTTCTGAAGTCCTCAGAAAATTAAAGGGTTACCAAACTTTCAACCACCACTGTAGATAACACCACATGCAAAACTTAGAGAAATTTACATTAACGACCTTCATTTCCTATTCTTTGAGTATATTAAATAATTAAACACATTTACCGTAATCATGTGAAAGATGCTCCTATCCAGACTGACTTACAAAATAAACATACAGTTGAAATAGCTGCAACGAAAGTACTCCATAACCTGTAAGTATTCACTAACTTTTATATTAGAAAGTAATGGCACTCAGAGATTAAAAACCAGTACACAGTTTGTACATTTATACAGTCGTATGAAAAAGTTTGGGCACCCCTGATAATTTTCATGATTTTTCTTTATAAATCATTGGTTGTCCAGCTCAGCAATTTCAGGTAAATATATCATATAGCAGATGAACACCGTGCACCCTTGTCATTTGAATACCTTTAGCACTAATTATTGGAACACAAAATTTGTTTTGTAAGCTCATTGACCCTTGATCTACATACACAAGTGAATCCAACTATGAGAAAGGGTTAAGGTGGCCAATTGGAAGTTTTTTCTCCTCTTTGCATCTTCTCTGAAGAGTCGGTGGCAACATGGACACTGAGCCTCAAAACAACTCTCTCAAATGGCCTGAAAACAAAGGTTTGTTCAACATCATGGTTCAGGAAAGGGGGAAAAAGCTCTCTCAGAGATTTCAGCTGTCAGTTTCCACTGTGAGGAACATAGTGAGGCAATGGAAGACCACAGGCACAGTTCTAGTTAAGGAACTCCCAAAGTGGGCAGACCAAGAAAAATCTCAGATAGGCAGAGGCGAAGGATGGTGAGAACAGTCATAGTCAAGCCACAGACCACCTCCAAAGACCTACAACCTCATCTTGCTGCAGATGGTGTCACTGTTCATCGTTCAACTATACAGCGCACTTTGCACAAGGAGAGGCTGTATGGGGGAGAGTAATGCAGAAGAAGGCCTTTTCTGCAGACACGCCACAAACAGAGTCACTTGAGGTGCTTGTGCTACAGCACATTTGGACAATCCAGCTTCATTTTGGAATAAAGTGCTGTGTACTGATGAAACTAAAATTAAGTTATTTGGACATAACAAGGAGCGGAAAAAGAACACAGCATCCCAAGACAAACACTTGCTACCCACAGTAAAATTTGGTGGTGGTTCCATCATGCTGTGGGACTGTGTGGCCAGTGCAGGTACTAGGAATCTTGTTAAAGTTGAGGGTCGCATGGATTGTAGTTAATATCTCCAGATTCTTGAGAACAATGTTCTAGAATCAGTGACAAAGTTGCTCCGAGGCCAACGGCCCCAAACCCTGCTCAAAATCTACTAAGGCATTCATGCAGAGGAACCAGTACAACGTTCTGGAATGGCCATATCAGTCCCCCAGACATGAATATTACTGAAAATGTGGGCTGTCCATGCTCGGAAACCATCAAACATGACTGAACTGGAGATGTTTCTAAAGAAGAATGGTCCAAAGCACCTTCAACCAGAATCCAGACTGGAAGCTGTAGGAAGCGTTTAGCGGCTGTTATTTCTACAAAAGGAGGATCTACTAAATATTGATGTCATTTTTCTGTTGGGGTGCCCAAATTTATGCACCTGCCTAATTTTGTTTGAATAATTACTCCACACTTTCTGTTAAATCCTATAAACTTCATTTCACTTCTCAAATATCACTGTGTTCATCTGCTATATGATATATTTAACTCAAGTTGCTGATCTGAACAACCAACGATTTATAAACTAAAATCATGAAAATGATCAGGGGTGCCCAAACTTTTTCATACCACTGTACATGCCCTTATGCCAACAATAAATAGTAAGAACTTAAAGAAAGCTGACAAAAATATATACAAAGGTCAGATGAGGTACAGCAAAACTGCAGAGGTTGAAAGATTATTGAGGAGCACCAGCACTCTGACCTGGTGTAACTTCCATGGCACAACAAGACCAGTGCAAGCTGTGCCTCAGCTGGTACATGCTGTAAAGAACAGGGTTAAGAGCCGAGTTAGCCATGGTGAAGGTTACCACCCAGAAAAACATGGAAGAGGTGATATTAAGATGAATTTTGATGTTATGCATGAATATGAAAAAGATAAAGATGAAGATGGGGGTCCACGTGATGAAGAACGATATTATGAGGATAAGCAGGGTACGATACAGTCTGTAGTCCTGCTTGGAAACTGCGCTTGATTGTAGTTGTGCTGATGAAGTGGTACTGTGGAGCCGCCTTTTGGATCGCTTCCTGACCTGCCATCAGAAAACCGAAATGGTTCTTTAACAGTGTGCATTACGGATATTATATAAATCAGCGGTGCGTTCATGAAGTTAACACACCATCTCATGGCACCAGCTGCTCATTCTTTCAACATTTATCTGCCTCTGTCCATCGCTGGGAGAAGAGCATGGCCTCTCTGATTTTATATGCCATCATATAAAATCTATGATAAAATGCCCTTTGTACATAACAGTTTGATAAGAGTGCAATTTTCCATTTTCCCTCTGTCAATAATGGGCATGTCAGATAAAGGAAACGCAAAGCTCTTACCTGAATGATCTTGCTGTAACTGATTACAATGCTAGCAGCAGGAAACAGGAAACCTAATACGATGAAGATGCCATTCCACACAACCTCACCCATCAAATGTGGCCATATAATAGTGCATACATGCATTTCTTCCTGTGAACAAAGCCGCAGGATTGTAATGCACTCCCAAACTGTGGTTAAACAACACAATAAAGAGACAACACGAACTACACTAACCTGTTGATGGGAGATGACTGGGACCACCCTGGAGAACAGAGATAGAGGGAAAAACACAATGGCAGAGAAGAGCCAAATGACCAGCAGCACACCAAACGCCCATTTGGGATTTAGGCTGGGCGTAGTCTCCATCTTTAAGACGGCTACCATTCTCTCAATGCTGATAGCAGCCAACGTGGTAATGGTAACAGTGCCGCACATAGTCATGGAGTACATGACTATGTGGCAGGCGACTGAGCCCAGTCTCCATGTCCGGGTCCACCTCACAGTAACGACAAGAGGAGCAGAACTGACAAACAAAAGGTCCGCCAGGAAGAGGTTGAGGGTCAAAACAGTGTTGTTGGTCATTCTTCTTCCTTGCGTGACCAGGAAAAACGCCCCGATGTTGCTGATAAAGGCGACCACAAAGATGGTCAGCAGAACCAAAGTCTCGATCGCAGTCATCATCCAGTGTGACTGTTGGAGCTCAGAAAAGAAGGGGAAGTAGGAGGAGTTGTGCACAGTTTGATGGAAGGGATAGGATGGAGGGTCCATCACGGGAGCCATCATTCCTCAGTGAGACCGATACTCCGAATCTGAAACTTCTGTTCCATCTATCAAGTCAGATGACTGCGCGTCATCCATTTAGTACCCCCCCCCCCGGCTGCCTCTTAAACTGTGCACCTTGTATATCTTTCCGCTGTTTGCCGCCGTTTGATAAGACTGCACCTGTCATGTAGCTTTCTGTTAAAACATTTCTAATCTCCATTGAGATGACTGTGAGTGACATAAGTAAACAAACTTGCCATGACTTCCAAACTATGAAGCTTTCATGACACCCTTTTGCTATTGACCCTGTACCCAAGTAGTCTATCATTTCTTTTTCAGGAAAATGTTTCAAATAAGCCCATTTTGTGACCTTGATGTAAACAAATAAAGCAACCCTCCTTGAGTTTCAAACTCTACACCCTTCATGAGGTTTTGAAAGCTTGACAGGGCTGTCTTGTACCCTATAATCTAATGTCTTTTTAGGACAAAGGTTTCTGCCAACCCTGTTCTAAACATGTGGGATCACATAAAAAATCAAACAGTTTTTGAGTAAGCATTAAAAAACGTACTTAGTACACAGCATAATCAATGTATTCATATACAGTGGGGGCCAAAAGTCTGAGACCATTAGTGACTACAGGTATGCGCTGTTTAACGACCATCCGATCAAAGTCTGTTTGCTTTATCCACTGAAGTGTTTAAAGTTCTTAAAAATTACAATACGAAATAAAAATCAGTCTTTTATCTCTGGACACCTCACCACTCACACATACATTGTCTGCTGCATATGCTGAGGCTTTGCTTTATTACCTTCTTTCATTATTGCTCATACAATGGTCTCTTGGTAGCAACCGAGACATGTGATCCTCCTAGCCTAGCCAACAGGCGTTCAAAATAACACTGACCTAAGGAGTAAATACATTACTCTCTACATCTTTTCATTGGTTTACTGCAGAATGTTTGCTAAGGCCGTTAAAGGAGGTAAAATAATTTTCTACTTTGCAATGTAATTCCTTCTCACAACACTTCAAATGCATTTTGGCACTAAGGATACCAAGCAATTAAGCGTTTCAGGGGTTATTTTCTCCCATTCTCCTTGTCTTAAGGTGTGAAACAGTTTTCCGTTTCAAAATTCTCTGCTGGGGACAGGTCAGGACTGTAGGCAGGTCAGTGCAGTACCCGCACCCTCTTCTTCTGCACCCATGCCTTTGTAATGTGTGCAGCATGTGGTTTTGCATTGTCTTGTTGCAAAATGCATGAAAGTCCCTATGAAAGATGACGTCTTGCAGGCAGCAAATGTTGCTCTAAGATCTTAGTGTACTTTCCTGCATTAATGCTCCATCACAGAAGTGTATGACCTTTACCAAGGGCCCTGACCCAACCCATAGCATGATAGAGCCGGGCTTTTGAACTTGTTGGTCGTTTTCATCTTCGGTTTGGAGCATTTCTTCCTAAAAAGATCTGGAATACTGATTGGTCTGACCACAATACATGGTTCCACTGGGTGATGGTCCATCCCAGATGCCTCTTCTGGACATGGTTATTACATAAGGCTTCTTTTTAGCACAGTAATGTTTTAAGTGGCATTTGTCGATGTAAATCTGTATGGTAGTGATAAAGGTTTGATAAAGTAATCCCTACCCATGTGGTTCTATCAGCTATTGATGAATGGCGGTTCTTGATGCAGTGCCGTCTGAGGGATCAGAGATCACTGGGTGTTCAGTTTAGGCTTGCACCTTTGCCCTTTATACACTGAAATTCCTCCAGATTCCTTGAACTGTTTAATGATGTTATGTACTGTAGAGGAAGAACTATCTAAATCCCTTCCAAACTTTCTTTGAGGAACATTGTTCTTAAATATTTCAGTAATTTTCTCAAATATTTGTTGATAAACTGGAGATCCTCTGCCCATCTCTGCTCCTCAAAGACTCAGCCCTTCGTGGATACTGCTTTTGTACCAAATCATGATTATCATTTTTTTTTACCTCATTACTAGACATAAATTGCCCCGTCCCAACTTTTGCTGGATTTTTTGGGTTGACCAGCCAGAACATGAAAATATCTTGGGTTCACATTGTCTGCAATGAAATAAAAGTTAAAGTAAACGTAGGAAGTGCACATTTTTGGCATTTCTCTCAACTTTCCTGATTTGGGGTTGTAATTTATTGTATTTACTGGAGTGACATGAGATGAACGTAGCAAGTTAATATGTATGTGAAATACAGATGAAACTGCCTTAAATTGTTTAGCTGCATCAAATTATATAAATATAAATATATATTAATTATATATATACATAATTGTAACAAATTAATTCTAAGTACAGACATCAGTGTATCTGTTTCACAAACGCGGTGTACCCTGCTCTAGTGCACCATGGTCATGAAAATCCCTGGCCCAGAAGAAACTAGGAAGGCACCATGTACGTTGGAAACTCAAAAGCACAAAGACAGAACCAGAATGGAAGCTGGAGGTGATGCTGTTTGCTAGACCAACACCCTGGAATCCAGAACATGACACTCTGGAGGCTGGTATAGAACGTAGCAGTGATGAGACTTCAGCAAACAAACCAGTACTCTATGGCTGGCTCACACTGGTTAGTATCCCACTTCTGGTGATGTGAGGCTTGAGCTGTGGGCCTCCTCCCCACCAGGTTCTGTATCAGCTTCCAGGGTGTTGGCCTTTTGGGGAGTCCCAATGTCAGGTATTGTTCTGGCTCTGGCTGTGTATACCAAGACTTGAACTCAGGTCACTACAGTGGCGCATTAACAAATTGCCACTGCGCCATCCAAGCATCCCAGCCCTGATTTGCAGAACATAAATGTTCTGATATTGACTCATATCGTGGGGAAAAAAAAAAGAAAACTCCCAAGTCGGCAAATATTGTTTAATTTGTAGACACATGTAGCAGGGAATATTGTTTAAGAATAGCTACATAACTGGAAACTGATTTGGCAGTTGCTATATTAAGAGGAACTCAACGAAATCAGTCAATCAACAAAAACACTGAAAATAAACCAATGAGCCCAAGTTTAGAAAATGCTGTAACATTAACAGTTTTGTCTAATTTTAGGTGCTTAATCAAAGCACTTATCAATATGTACCAGGAGCTCTCTATGGCGACTGGTTGGATACTGGGCTCTGCAATTGGGACACTCCAGAAAACTCTCATCCAGGAGATCGTGTGCTCTTGTAGGAGATGAAAAGCTCTTTGGATTTTCCCCGGATGATTTCTCTGGCTTGCTAAAGGCTTTTACTTCAGACGATGCAGTCTCCCTGTGTGCTTTCTGCAGCCCACATTGTATACGACTCATCAGTTCACACTCTCACACTATAATTCACACTGACCTGATGCATGTGGTGGATGGACGATGCCAGCCTTACCTCAGACTCTAATCTTGCCACGCTGTCGTTGGCTTTTCGCAGTTCCCTCAAGATTTTGTGCAGTTGCCGTTGGAGATGCTGATTATCACGCTTTTCTTCCTCGAGATCCTTGGCAGACACTTGAATCTGGGGGTGGACAAATAAATAATGATTGTCCTAAAGAGCAGATGGATGAAACACATTCAGTAATCTCGCCTACCAGTCTTCAATAATTACTCGAGGTTTTTCTCTGCTCTCTGGTCAGCAATACTCCAAATAAAACTTCAATCATGCATATTTGTATATGCATATGCATATTGTTCTCTAGAATTAAGGTTTCTACAATATAAGCTCCAACACTAATGTAATTCCCGTGACAAAAGGAAATAACGACTAGAACTGTGATAGTTTTAAGGAGTCAGACAAGTTTTGACCATGAAAATCCAAAATGAATGGAACACAAAATGAAACAAAGCCCAGAAGGTGGTAGTAAAGTAACAAAAACTACAAACACCCAGGAGATATCTAAATGTTAAACATGATGTATAAGTCCACACACATACGAGGTACAGTATCTAAACCTAACACACACACAGAAGATGGGACTAAGAAATACAAAAAAGCAAGAAACACAGAAAGAGTGGGTGAGAAACAGTGAACACGTGGGCATAGGGCTAAGCTAGGCCAAAAGATGTAACGTGAAGCGTGGCCCTGGATCGTGGACATGGAGGCCGTAAGGCAGATCCCCACCATTTCCTATTTCCACCATTTTGCCTCTACAGTACTACTACACAAAAGCCTGGGCCTTCGGGTGACCATGGCCAAAGCACCTGTGCTACTGTTCGAGGACTTGGATTCATGTGTCAGAGTCGCCAGAAGCCTGCAGCCCGAAAACACTCAACACAGAGAATTCCACTGAAATGAATCTGGGTTTGCTTGTAAAATTGAACTCATGAAAGTCTAGTGTCACCGTGGCTTAGGTGTAGCAATTTTCAGAGGAGGATTCTTTGTTAACACCCTGCCATATAGGCCAGCTTTACAGTGGTGTTTGAAGGTTTGTGAACCCTTTAGAATTTTTGCATAAATATGACCGAAAACATCATCAGATTTTCACACAAGTCCTAAAAATAGATAAAGAGAACCCAGTTACACAAATGAGACAAAAATATTATACTTGGTCATTTATTTATTGAGGAAAATGATCCAATATTACATATTAGTGAGTGGCAAAAGGATGGAACCTTTGCTTTTAGTAGCTGGTGTGACCCACCTGTTCAGCACAACTGCAGCTAAATGTCTCCTGTAGCTTTGATCATCCTGCCCCTGGCTTTTGGAGGAATGTAGCCCTTCCTCCGTAAAGATCAGCTTCAGCTCTGGGATGTTGGTGGGTTTCCTCACTTAGCTTGCTCGCTTCATGTCCTTCCACAGCAATTTCCATTGTTAGGTCAGGAACTTTTGACTTGTTGGCCATTCCAAATCATGACCTTAATTCTGCTTTAAACCATTCTTTGGTATAACGGCTTGTGTGCTTGGGTCGTTGTCTTGCTGCATTACCCACCTCTCTTGGATATTCAGTTCATGGACAGATGTCCTGAACATTTTCCTTAGAATTCTCTGATAATCCTATCGAAATTTCTTGTTCGATCAATGTGCAAGCCTTCCTGCCCAGATGCAAGCAATCAGCCCAACCCATATAATAACTACCACCACCAATGTTTTCAACAGAGGGATAAGGGTTTTATGCTGGAATTGCAGTGTTTTCCTTTCTATAAAACATACTGTTTTTTCTTTAACCAAAAAGTTCTATTTTGCCTCATTCGGTCCCAACACATGCTTCCAATAAGCTTCGGCGCGTCACGTGATCTTTTAGCAAAACACACTGCACGAGCAAGCAATGTTCTTTTTGGAGAGGCAGTGGGCTTTCCTCCTTGTATCCTGCATTCACACCATGGTTGTTCAGTGTTCTTCTGATCCGCACTGGACCATGAACATTAACATTAAGCCTATGTGAGAGAGGCCTCAGTTGTCGTTGCTGTCTAGTTTAGACCCTGGGCTCTTTGTAACATCGCCGACTATTACACACGGAGTGGATCTTTGTTGGTCCGACCTCCCACGTCCTGGGGAGAGTAACAATGTCTGGAATTTTCCTCCATTTGTACACAATCTGTCTGACTGTGGATTGATGGAGTCCAAACTCTTTAGAGATGGTTTTTCCAGCTTGATGAGCATCAACAATTCTTTTTCTGAGCTCCTCAGAAATCTCCTTTGTTCGTACCATGATACACTTCCACAAACATGTGTTGTGAAGAGCAGACTGATAGATCTCTGTTCTTTAAATAAAACAGGGTGCCCACTCACACCTGATTGTCATCCCATTGATTGAAAACACCTGACTCTAATTTCACCTTCAAATTAACAGCTAATCCTAGAGGTTCACATACTTTTGCCACGCACTAATATGTAATATTGGATCATTTTCTTCAATAAATAAATGAGCAAGTATAATATTTTTGTCTCATTTGTTTAACTGGGTTCTCTTTATCTACTTTTAGGAATGATCATGAAATCTTATTTCATCATCAGTTCTCTTAATTTCAAAGTCTAACGTTTCAGACCCTAAGAATAACCTGACAGTGTGTGTCACACTGCTTTTTTGTTAAATTGTTCTTGAACAATTTTCTTTGCATTTAAAACAAAAGCCATTTTTGTGCTTAAACGATTAACGGACAACATTAAAGAAAACATTTCAGCACCTGTTTCTCCAAGACTGAGATACGATAATGCTCTTCATGATGATGCAGCTTGGATTTCTGGAGGAGGTTCACCTTACAAAGAGCATAATATTAGTACAAGTACAAAAGAACGAAACGTACACATATAATGGGTAACTATTGTCAGATAAAACTCGATATGGTGGAATGTTATTGGTCAGTCTCGAACTGTTCTAAAGTGTGAAATCACATTTTTTTGTTTGAACTATTGTTCTGTAATATTGATCAGAAATGACATTCACCAGCACTTTATTTGTTTAGTAGGTCCACCTTGCTAGTACCACTTTGGACCCCCTTTGCCTTCAGAACTATATTCTTAATTCTTCATGGTATAGATTAAACACGGTCATCATTTTCCCAATCTTCCATTGTCCAATTTTGGTGAGAATGTAGCTGACATGTGGTGTGGTCTTCCTCTGCTGTAGCGCATCTGCTTCAAGGTTGTGTTGTGCATTCAGAGATGCTCTTCTGCATGCCTCAGTTGTAACGAGTAGAAAACGTTTGCTGACTGGATATTTTCTCTTTTTGTACCATTCTCCGTAAAATCTATAGATGGCTGTCCATGAAACTCCCAGGAGATCAGCAGTTTCTGAAATACTTAGACCAGCCCGTCTAGCACCAACAACCATGATTTGTTTAAAGTCACTTAAATCACCTTTTTCCCCCATTCTGATGCTCGGTTTGAACGTCAGCATGTCGCTGTCCTTTGACTGGCTGATTAGATATTTGCGTTAATGAGCAGTTGAACAGGTTGGTAGCAACTTCAGGATGGGGATTTTAAACTGCAATATTTCCGTATGTCTGGTCTGGGTAAGCATAGTAGGCTTCATCTAGTATGAATAATCTTTCACTCATTTATTCATGAATGCATTCATTCATTAACTTTCTGCTTAATCCTGGTCAGGGTTACGGGAATACCGGTGAATTGTTGTCGACATAGGGTACATGGCAGGAACAACCCTAGACAGGGCAGAAATCCATCATAAGGCACATGCGCCATGTCAAGATATGTCATATGACCCATACAGTGGCATGTGTACGGTTATATGTACAGTGCCTTGCAAAAGTATTCGGCCCCCTTGAACTTTTCAACCTTTTGCCACATTTCAGGCTTCAAACATAAAGATATGAAATTGTAATTTTTTGTGAAGAATCAACAACAAATGGGACACAATCGTGAAGTGGAATGAAATTTATTGGATATTTTAAACTTTTTTTAGAAATAAAAAACTGAAAAGTGGGGCGTGTAAAATTATTCA
This sequence comes from Ancistrus triradiatus, assembly GCA_025084515.1. Lineage (NCBI taxonomy): Eukaryota > Metazoa > Chordata > Actinopteri > Siluriformes > Loricariidae > Ancistrus > Ancistrus triradiatus. Next base: position 235,178 of record JAJAGP010000899.1, on the reverse strand, counting down.
GCCCCCTTGCGTTAATACTTTGTAGCGCCACCTTTTTGCTGCGATTACAGCTGCAAGTCGCTTGGGGTATGACTCTGTCAGTTTTGCACATCTAGAGAATGAAATTTTTGCCCATTCTTCCTTGCAAAACAGCTCGAGCTCAGTGAGGTTGGATGGAGAGCGTTTGTGAACAGCATTTTTCAGCTCTTTCCACAGATTCTCGATTGGATTCAGGTCTGGACTTTGACTTGGCCATTCTAACACCTGGATACGTTTATTTGTGAACCATTCCATTGTATATTTTGCTTTATGTTTTGGATCATTGTCTTGTTGGAAGATAAATCTCCGTCCCAGTCTCAGGTCTTCTGCAGACTCCAACAGGTTTTCTTCCAGAATGGTCCTGTATTTGGCTCCATCCATCTTCCAATTCAATTTTAACATTTCCCGTCCTGCTGAAGAAAAGGCAGGCCCAACTATGATGCGCCAACCACCATGTTTTGACAGTGGGGATGTGCGTTCAGGGTGATGAGCTGTGTCGCTTTTACACCAAAGATAACATTTGGCATTGTGGCTAAAAGGTTCGTCTGACCAGAGCACCTTCTTCCACACGTTTGGTGTGTCTCCCAGGTGGCTTGTGACAAACTTTTTATGGATATCTTTGAGAAATGGCTTTCTTCTTGCCACTCTTCCATAAAGGCCAGATTTGTGCAGTGTACGACTGATTGTTGTCCTATGGACAGAGTCTCCCACCTCATCTGTAGATCTCTGCAGTTCATCCAGAGTGATCATGGGCCTCTTGGCTGCATTTCTGATCAGTCTTCTCCTTGTTGGAGCTGAAAGTTTAGAGGGACGGCCGGGACTTGGTAGATTTGCAGTGGTCTGATACTCCTTCCATTTCAATATGATCGCTTGCACAGTGCTCCTTGAGATGTTTAAAGCTTGGGAAATCTTTTGTATCAAGTCTGGCTTTAAACTCGCCACAACAGTATCTTGGACCTGTCTGTGTGTTCTTGGTCTTCATAATGCTACTGCGCTTTTAAACAGAACTCTGAGACTATCACAGAGCATGTGCATTTATACGGAGACTTGATTACACACAGGTGAATTCTATTTATCATCATCAGTCATTTAGGTCAACACTGGATCATTCAAAGATCCTCAGTGAACTTCTGGAGTGAGTTTGCTGCACTGAAAGTAAAGGGGGCCGAATAATTTTGCACGCCCCACTTTTCAGTTTTTTATTTCTAAAAAAAGTTTAAAATATCCAATAAATTTCGTTCCACTTCACGACTGTGTCCCACTTGTTGTTGATTCTTCACAAACAATTACAATTTCATATCTTTATGTTTGAAGCCTGAAATGTGGCAAATGGTTGAAAAGTTCAAGGGGGCCGAATACTTTTGCAAGGCACTGTAGGTATTTTAGATCATACACGTACATACTGGCTGTCAGCAGCTTTCTTGTAGCAGTTTCTCAACAGTTGGAACCTAGCAGATTGTAGAACTAGACCCATGCACCCCAGAAAACAGAATAAAGTACTACAACATCCCACCACTGCTATGCTCCCTCTTATAGCTGTCTGTATCAGTTTTTAACACTGCTGCCTGCCTACAGAGACATTAATGGACCCGCTGGCACCCATTCGAAGACATTTGTTATATCCTGCTCCATTACCCATCTCCTTTGTGGCTTTAATGAATCCATTTTTCCAGATGGAAGAAACAGAAATGCCAAGGCCCTTCTCTGTATTAGCACCCATGTAATGGAATTAATTTCGATTGGGAATGTCTGATAATGACTAAAAACGCCTCTCTTTATTCAGAACATTACCAAGCTCTTATCACGGACAATGGCATTTAGACAGATGATTTATTTACCCATAATAACTACAAACATTGTTACAATTAAATTGTTGTTCTCAATATCCTGTTTATGCTCCTGCAAAGACAGGTAATTAATATGATTTATTGTAATAGGGTAAAACTTGAAAAACACACATTACAGTCCCTTAATCCAGTCAAGGCAGATTTATTTATATAGCGCTTTTTACAATGGAACATTGTCTCAAAGCAACTTTACAAGTTTACATTATCTCCTAATACCTAGGGCCAATCCCAAATTGAGCAAGCCTAGGGCGACAGTGGCAAGGAGAAACTCCCTGAGTGTTATGAGGAAGAAACCTTGGGAGGACCAAGACTCAAAAAGGGACCCAACCTCCTTGGGCGGCGTAGATCTTAAATGCAAGAGTGAAGCTAATTTATCTAAACAAGTAAGTCTTATAGTGATAGTTCAAATAAATTATAATGACACCTTAATGGACACTTATCTAACTTTTAATTAAGGTCGCCTTTTATAGTAACTGCTTCCCTTTATTGCTTTACTAACTTATGAACTAAAACCATTGACTATTCAGGATCTACCTGTTCCCGAAGTTCAGCTGACCTGAGCCTCTCCTCCTCCAACACAATCCTGTGCTCAGACAGCAGCTGCTGAGTGGCATCTCGTTCTTTCTCCAGCTGGTCCACAAGCCTCTCATAGTATTGCTGCATTTCCACAGTTCGTTCCCCTAGAAGAAAACAAAGAAAAATGACCATGGTCTTAAAAAGGGAGGGAAATGGAAATGGGTAAAGAAACCGAATACTTTCTTTACCCATGTTATCACTGCAGCTGCTTTCAAACCATCTGTTTTCACCTGGAATGTAATATCCAAGGCCGATCAGTGTTACAGGTTGCACCCATGGTCTGTGCAGTGACCCACACAGACCCAGAACCCACTCCATGGAGCACAGAGGCTCAGGAGAAACAGACATGTGGAACACTGAAGAAGCACAAACCGAACTTGCTCGGCCAAGGAACCATACACCCAAACATGACAGTGTCAGGAATCCATCCAATTCTTAAGTGTTCCATACGTCTATTACTGGACATTTCCTATTCACCAGAGGTTCCAGAGTCTTGTCGTTTGTTGGGGTAGGAGCTGGGTTTGTGTGACCCCCCCATTACGACTAGGTGCTATTAAAGATCACCTTTACAACTGTAAAATCTTTCTTAATCAAAAGAGCTCCTGCTAAACATAAATGCACCTTCTTTCTCTTTGAGCCGCAGGGTTTCTTCTGTCTGACTGAGTTGCTGCTCCAGCTGATGGCACTCCGACAGCACTGTCCTCACATAGGCCTCCCTTTGCTGATCATAAACAAGCCACTGCTGGTTCTTCTCCAAGGCCTTTCTCACAGCAAACAGGAAGGCGGAACGCACATAATTACGTGATTATGTAACAGACGGAAATATCATGTAGGCCACTTGAGAGTCTGACATCACCCCACTCACATCTTTCAGGTGGCTCTGGATCACTGCAACATTCCTGGAGTCAGGATTTCCATCTGCACTATCACTCTATTCAATCAAGGAATGCTTCATAATCTTACTCTCGTTTAACATGTCACAACAAATTACAGAATGCAATGAAATCCCACCTAAATTACACCTTTGAAAATCTCGTCAAACTTTATCTGCTCAAGGACCCAAAAGTGGCAGCTTGGCAGAGGTGGGATTTGAACCCTGGACCTTCTGGTCCATAGTCTGTTTGGGCGCTTCCGGACACAGACTTGGTCATGTCTGAAGGAGGGGTGCGATACATTTACATTTACAGCATTTAGCAAATCCAGAGCGACTTACAGTTGGTACAGTCTTACAATCCAAGCAATTGTGGATTAAGGGTCTTGCTCAAGGACCCAACAGTGGCAGCTTGGCAGAGGTGGGATTTGAACCCTGGACCTTTTGGCTACCACAGTCAATAGTAACCCATTCCTAGCCCTGAGTAACTAGTGCGGGGAACTGCCTGTGCCCTGTGATTGGGTTAGGCTACTTTCCCCATACCGTCACCTCCAGCTCCACCTCCAAGGAATATTAGTTTGGGATGGATTCAGTATGAGTAGTATGCATCACACGCCTTGGGCTCTACCTTTACCTGGTGCTCTCTGTTCTCCAGGTCCTGGCATTTAGCGGAGACAGCCGCCAGCTTGTTCTTCAGCTCGTCCGTCTCTTGTTTGATGGACTGAAACAATCTCTCTCTCACCTCAGCATCCTCTCTCTGCTCTTTGAGCTGGGCCTGAAGTCTGGCCACAATCTCTGCACTATCTGGCCGAAGCTGTTGTCGAAGATAGCCGATTTCCTGATCTCTAGCCAGGATTTGCTGAGAATTTTTCTCCCTCAGTGTCTCTAGGCTAAGGATTCTCTTTGTAGGTTGAAGACCACAAATGACAAAAGGGAAAGAGACAGATTGTTTGCTGAAGAAAACAATACTGCAAACAATATTGACTGAAGCTCTATTCAGACTGGTTTAGTTTCTCAGTGTGAGAATCTATTTTTTACTTCTTGATATGAATGTAAGTGAGCTGTAGCAGGTTGTTTGTCCTATAAGTGACAGGTCTCACAGTTATGGTTAGGGTGCTTCAATGTATTACATTCTCTCATGTGTTTAATGTGTTAGCAGTCTGAATAAAAATAACACAACTAGATTTACATGTAACTGTAGTCATAATTACCACTTTAAATCAGTCTCTGGTAACTGTAACAAGGGCAGCCCCACTATGAATAGTGGATTCACTTCAGAATCCACTATGGGTCTCTGACCTGGCTCTTATTAGTTTCAACATCATAAGAGCCTTCTGAGTTACAGGGCCCACTCGGGGCTGGGGCTGGGGCTGGGAAGCACACTTACCAGGAGTGTCCATGTTACAAGGATCATGCCCAGCTGACTACATTTCCTTTCTCCGGCAAATGGACCCTCAGTGTTAAGTGCAAGAAATAAGTACAAATCAAATGTTTAAGAATGCTTAAGAAAAAGAGCACCGGCGTTCAGTGTAAGAGGTGACTGAAAAACGTCTGAGGGGTGCAGGTTATTTGGTCTGAAATTTCCTTAAACCCTGACACAGCCAATCCAATTGGAATGTACTCACTGAGTAGAAATAAGCTTTCACAATTACCTCAGGTACGCACGATCAACTATGGAACTACAAATGGAACGATTTTACACAGTGTAGTTTAATAGGATGTAAAGATCTTACGATGGTCAAAGTTCAATCCTCGGGCAAATAATGTATAAATCTATGCCTTTACCTCCAACAAGAGTTTGTTGTTTTCAGAGTCTGATGGCTCCCCCTTCTGGCGAGAAAGATCATCAAGCGTGCGTTTCAGATAAGCATTTTCCTGTCTGAGTGTACTGATGTCGTGTTCTGTTTGCACACTCAGCTTTCCTTTGGACATTTTAGACGCCATTAGATTCTCAGTCTGTAAAACAGCATTGGAGCTGCAGTCATTAAAGTATTAGATACAGTCTTAGTCGAAAAATTACATTTTAATATATACTGTATATTTCATTATATATATACACACATACACAGTGGTGCTTGAAAGTTTGTGAACCCTTTAGAATTTTCTATATTTCTGCATAAATATGAGCTAAAGCATCATCAGATTTTCACACAAGTCCTAAAAGTAGATAAAGAGAACCCAGTTAAACAAATGAGACAAATATATTATACTTGGTCATTTATTTATTGAGGAAAATGATCCAATATTACATATTAGTGAGTGGCAAAAGTATGTGACCCTCTAGGATTAGCAGGTAATTTGAAGGTGAAATTGGAGTCAGGTGTTTCAATCAATGGGATGCCAATCAGGTGTGAGTGGGCACCCTGTTTTATTTAAAGAACAGGGATCTATCAAAGTCTGCTCTTCACAACATGTTTGTGGAAGTGTATCATGGTACGAACAAAGGAGATTTCTGAGGTCCTCATAAAAAGAAGTTGATGCTCATCAAGCTGGAAAAGGGTTACAAAACCATCTCTTAAGAGTTTGGACTCCACCAATCCACAGTCAGACAACTTGTGTACAAATGGAGGAAATTCAAGACCATTGTTTTACCCTCCCCAGAAGTGGTCGACCAAACAAAGATCCACTCCAGAGCGCAAGGTGTGTAATAGTTGGCGAGGTCACAAAGGACCCCAGGGTGACTTCTAAGCAATACTGAAGGCCTCTCCCACATTGGCTAATTTAATGTTTTCATGAGTCCACCCATCAGAAGAACACTGAACAACAATGGGTGTGAATGGCAGGGTTGCAAGGAGAAAGCCACTGCTCTCCAAAAAGAACATTGCTGCTCATCTGCAGTTTGCCAAAGATCACGTGGACGAGCCAGAAGGCTATTGGAAGAATGTTTTGTGGATGGATGAGACCCAAAATAGAACTTTTTGGTTTAAAAGAAAAGCGTTATGTTTGGAGAAAAGGAAAGCACTGCATTCCAGCATAAGAACCTTATCCCATCTGTGAAACATGGTGGTGGTAGTATCATGGTTTGGGCCTGTTTTGCTGCATCTGGGCAGGACGGCTTGCCATCACTGATGGAACAATGAATTCTGAATGATATCAGAGAATTCTAAAGAAAAAGTCATGAATCTCAAGAGAAGGTGGGTCATGCAGCAAGACAACGACCCTAAGCACACAAGCCGTTCTACCAAAGAATGGTTACAGAAGAATAAAGGTAATGTTTTGGAATGGCTAAGTCAAAGTCCTGACCTTAATCCAATGGAAATGCTGTGGAAGGACCTGAAGCGAGCAGCTAATGTGAGGAAACCCATCAACATCCCAGAGCTAAAGCTGTTCTGTACGGAGGAATGGGCTAAAATTCCTCCAAGCCGGTGTGCAGGACTGATCAACAGCTACAGGAGACATTTAGCTGCAGTTATTGCTGCACAGGGGGGTCACAGCAGATACTGAAAGCAAAGGTTCACATACTTTTGCCACTCACTAATATGTAATATTGGATTATTTTCCTCAATAAATAAACAACCAAGTATAATATTTTTGTCTCGTTTGTTTAACTGGGTTCTCTTTATCTACTTTTAGAACTTAGGACTGAATATAAATAAATAAAATAAAGACAACTGAATCTCAAATCAGTGGAAATAATAAAAAGATTACACCTTTCCTGTTTGCATTTGTATGAAATGTCCTCTAGGAATGGGAGCTGACAGAAATGGTTCAAGTCAATGTCTGCATGTTGACGCAGTGACTAGTGCTGTCACAACTCCGGAGATCTGGGTTCAAGTGCCGGCTGCTGCCTGTGTGGGTCTGCGTGGGTGTTCTCCCTGCGTCTGCACAGGTTTCCTCTAGACACTTCAGTTTTCTCCCACATTCCAAATACATGCATTAGTTCACCTGGCAACTCTATGGGACCCAGTGCCCAGCAATAGACTGACACCCTGTCTAGTGTTGGGTCTCGCCTTCCACCCTTTGCTGCCAGATAGGTCCTGGCCCCTCATACCCCTGAATTAGATAAGTAAATTAAATATTTTTGATAGGAATGCTCATAGACTGGTCAGGTATGACATAGAAAGACATTAGGAGGCTGTCATTTCTATCCAGATAAGTGTACACTAAAAAGCATGACTTATTTGATGCACCTGGCATTTTTTTTTCCATGGAACAATCTTAAACTCAGCAAATAAACAATAATAGTACATTAAAATGAACAGAAATATGTCATATTTAGATTAGTTCCCTGCCGTTTGTGAGCTTGTTTAAATGTTTCATATCTTAAAAGCTAATATTATGCTATGTTACCTAGCGTCAAACCATAACTTAGCACGCGTAAATTATTACAGCTTACCAATTTATTTGAGTATGTTGGAAAAAAGTACTTAATAACAAGCTTTCCGATAAAAATAATTCCACTTATTACCAACTCTTACCTAAAACCGATTTATCGTAACGCGTGCTAACACAATTTCTGTACGCTAAACAGAAATGACAGATTTAGTGATGTTCTAAACTAACATACTATGCAGTATGCTGTGATACACTACTTTTTGCACGTCCAATATCACACCACGTTCACTACGTAGAACACTATATATGGGACACAAGTGTGCAGGCTGTAGGGAGTATTTATAGGGAGTACGGGACCGTTTTAAACACGGCATTGTATGGCTAAATGATTTGTCTTCTCCCACCCGTATTCGGTTGAATCACGATCCTGCTCTCTGGTTGGTTACTAGTACCCATTCCTGAAGTTTGATTGGATAGGAGATCACGCCCATAAATACGCTTGAGTATTGAACTCCTTCAATCCTAACAAAGGAGGCGGGATTTCTACAGAAAACGAGTGGGAAGAGAACACGCTTTCCACACTGTTTTATTGTCGTATGACTCAGATGGACAGTTGTTGGGAACTACTCAGATTGCAGCTGTTATCCCGTGTTTAGATTTTCTCCCTGCAACGATCGCGTTTTGGAAACGACAGGTAACTAATCTGAACGTGTTATCATACGGTTAACTGTAGCATTGATAGATAAATGTGAGTCACAGCACAATGTTTGTCTATCCATGGGAACCAACCCTTCTAGACATCAGTCATGTTACATCGTTTTGTGTGATATGGTTAAATGTATTCATATAATCTGCTGCTTGTAGGTCGTTATTCGATCATGAATCTATACTAAACATCTGTCCTAAACATCTGTCCGTGTAGATGGCATGGATGAACGCCTTTTCTGTAATTCACTGTGTTATGTACGATGTGTGCTTTTGCACGCTGTTTTTTTTTTTACAGCTACACGAAACAGCAGCTGAACTAATAGAGTCACTATTTATTTACTGGGATAAAGTCATACCTACGTTTGAAGCCATCATTTATTCAGTTGCGAATAGTAACCTTTAAAATAAACTCTAGTGTTCATAATGGCATAATGGCAGCGTAAACAGGCATAATGGCAGCGTAAACAGGTTCCCAAACACCGAACTGAGCCATACATTAACTTTCTTTATTCGGGAAGCCTTTCTCTCAGAAATGGCTACTATCTGTGTGGTTACGACTTGTTAGTTGGGTGTATTTTGATTAGTTTTCGGATTTTGCTCGAATTTGAGAACAGTAAAATATCGTAGCATTTAAACAAACGCTAAAGAGTTGCCAGAATGGACGTTATTAGACGTTAGTAACTATGAGGCTTGTGTTTACTTTCTGTTGTTTTTAATTACGCTTGTATTGTCTGAAATGATGCCTCTGTTATTAACATTTGTTAATTATCTTTCCCTTTTTTCGGGGGGTGAAGGAATATCCATAAACTATTTCCGTTTACAGCTCATAAGGTGTAGAACAATATCCTCATCTAACGGTTAAACTAACGATGTCTTACTAGTGTTTTAGATCAGGGTTGCCAGATTCCTTTATTTAAACCATTCAGGACCCGCAATTTGCCCAATATGATAAACATGCCACTTGATAGTCAAGTTTTAATTGGTTTGTATGGATTAATGTGTTTATTACATAATTAAAAAGCCCTGAGTGCATGTCTCAGTACCGTTCACCCACTTCTTTATTTACTTTGACAGTCTTTTACCCCTCAGGTGGAGCTGAAGATGTAAACACCATGGGTTCCAGGCCTGTCACCCATTTCTGCTGTAACAACAAAGTCTGGCTCCATCTGAGTGAGCATCAAAAAGGTGCAAGGCAGCAATGTGCATCATGCTGAGAAAAGTACTAGAACCATGAACCGATATGCTGCCCTCCGGCAGCTTGGTGACGGCACCTATGGGTCAGTCGTGCTCAGTCGCTGCCTGGAGTCCGGGGAACTGGTCGCCATCAAGAAGTAAGTCTTTTTTTTCTGTGTTTGTTGAAAAGTTGGGCTCAGCATAAGATTATCCAAGAACCAGACCCACCCAAGACAACATCACCAAGATCAGAGTAAAAAAAACAACATTTCATGGATCAGTCCATTTGTTGGTGGTGTCAAGCAATAGTTCAGGGAATTTCTCTGTCATATGAAAACCGTGTGTATATACAGGAAAAGAAACGTGAGATTTTGACTTCCAAAGCAGAGGTGATTTACTTCAGCATATTAGGAAGGTTGTCTTGTCTGAGATTTGAGTACCAAGACACAGAACTAAACTATCTGAGCACCAAAACCCAGACCAGTGCAGAGAGACCAAAGATCAGAGATGCAGGTCAAGACCAAAACTATACAAGTGCTAAGAACAAGAACAAAATTACTTGAGTACCACTCCTACTGAAGACAGTACAAGGCTCCAGATGTCTCTGAGCACTGAGACTAGGGGTGTGCGATATTGTTAAACAATATTGTTAAAGCTTCTCATTTGTTAAACAACCATGTTGAAAGACACATCCTGTGGTCGTGGAAACGATGTTCATCTGTTTCAGAAGGGTCAGATTGCGAAAGAGTGGTTCAGGGAGCATGAGCCATCATTATCACACATGGATTGGCCACCACAGAGTCCAGAGCTGAACCTCATTGAGGATCTTTGGGATGTGCTGGAGAAGACTTTGTGCAGTGGAACAAATCTCCCATCATCAATACAAGATCTTGGGGGGAAAAATGACTGCAAAGTTCTGTCCAGAATTGCATTAGTTTAATAGCATTAGCGTAATAGCATAAGTAAACTAGTCCAACATGAAAATATTAAAAACATTATATATTATTGTTATGTAAAAAAAATGCTTCAACGTCATTGATTTTGGCGGCCAGTCGCGGCAGGCATGGTGTTTTGCAAATTGAGTGACATGTTCCATAATGTCAGCTCACCCATCATTAAAACATGTGCTATACGTGGGACTACTGTGGTAGCCTAGTGGTTAAGGTACTGGACTATGAACCAGAAGGTGCAGGGTTCAAATCTCACCCTGACCCAAAATCCCAAGCTGCCACTGTTTGGTCCTTGAGCAAGTCCCAGATGTCCATCTCGACATAAGGTATAGATGAACAGATTCAACGTCTGGGATTTTCTTACCTGGATTATAGAGCATGCATCAAGACTCCTTGAGCAAGACCCTTAACCCACAATTGCTTGGATTGTAAGACTGTACCAATTGTAAGTCGCTCTGGATAAGGGCGTCTGCTAAATGCTGTAAATGTAAAACAGCAATTATGATATTATCGTCGACGATACATATCGCACAACCCTAACAGAGACCCAGACTAAGGCTCTCCAACTACCAAGGTCTACACCAAGATCTACACCAATACTGACCAAGCATGGAGTCCCTGACCAAAGATTGGCAAAGTGCTGAGATCCAGACATTGCTTAGCACAGAGGTCCCTACTAATAAGAGCTGACTACTAAAACCTATCACTAGACTGGCCATGAATCATGGCCTAAATCAGTACCAGTCAAGCAAAGAAATGTAGAACAAGACTAGAAAACAACTGATGTCCTATCCATTCAGTAGAGACCAATACCAAGACTTACAGAGCACTGAGGCCCATGACAAGACTAGCTGCACACTGAGACCCAGATGATGCTGGAGTAGTCACATGTAGTCAGCTTTGTGTGTGTGTGTGTGTGTGTGTGTGTGTGTGTGTATAAACTATTTGATGTTTTCTCTGGAGCTTGCAGCTGTAGGGAAGTGTAGAGTCGGAGTCATCCATTTCACTGATTATCCTGACATCTGTCGGAATCCTGAAAGCCACAGTTTAGTGTGGGCACTATTTTTAGCTTCAACAGGATGCTTCTTATGGGGGAAGGAATAAACTGTAGCTCAGTAGCAGGCTATTGATCTGGTATGACTGAGTATTTGCATAGAAAAAGATGAGCCAGTCCATCCTAAAGACGAATTGCAAAAGGTTCCCATGACCATGTTATAACATTAATATTACATCTGCTTGATGCTAAACTATGGGCAACATTGCTGAGCTTCGTCTCACAACTAGAATCTGTTCGGCCTTTGATCACAGACGGCACATGACAGCTAGGATTCAATCCAGAGCTCTTCCGGCATGCCGTGCTTTTACAGATTCCGTATTCTGTTTCAATGAATCAGTGTACGCTTCTACATTTTGCAGAATGAAAAGGAAATTCTATTCCTGGGAAGAGTGCATGAATCTCCGAGAGGTCAAGGTAATTGGTTTTGTCTTTTTCATCTTGCACGTCTATCTGTACTATGTTTGCTCTGTTCCCTCATTCACAACATTTCTCACAAGTTAATTTAAAGCTGCTGAGCTCTGGAGGTGCTTTATTAGATCTTATTATATGCTATATGGACAAAAGTATTGGGACACCTACAGGAGCTTTTATGAGATCCTACTATAAATCCATAGGCATTAATATGGATTCATATTTCATAGCTTCCACTCTTCTGGGAAGGCTTTCTTCACAAGATCTTGGACTGTGTCTGTGGGAATTTTTGCCCATTTCATCCAGCAAAGCATTTGTGAGGTCAGACACTGATGTTGGACAAAGGACCTGGCTTACAATCTCTATTATATTTCATCCCATCATCCCACAGAACACGTTTCCACTGCTCCGGAGTCCAGTGGCATGCCTTAAAGGGTTACTAAATGCTACCTTCTTCTTCTTCTTCTTCTTCTTTCGGCTTCTCCCTTTATCAGGGGTCACCACAGCGAGTTAAACGTTTCCACCTCACCCTGACCTCTACGTCCTCTACTCTCACCGCAACTCCCTGCATATCTTCATTCACCACAACCAAATAACTCCTCTTTGGTCTTCCTCTCCGTCTCTTGCCTGGCAGCTCCATCGCCAACATCCTCCTACCAATATATCCACTATCCCTCCTCTGCACATGTCCAAACCATCTCAAACTTCCCTCTCGAATTTTGTCTCCCAATTTTCCAACCTGTGCTGTCCCTCTGATGATCTCATTCCTAATCCTGTCCACCCTAGACACTCCTAAAGAGAACCACAACATCTTAAGTTCTGCCACCTCCAACTCTGCTTCCTGTCTCTTTGTCAGTGCCACTGTCTCTAAGCCATACAACAAGGCTGGTCTCACTACTCTCTTATAAATCTTTCCTTTCACTTTTGCTGCGACCCTTTTGTCACACAGCACTCCTGACACTCTTCTCCACCCACTCCATCCTGCCTGTACTCTCTCTTCACCTCCTTTCCACACTCCCCATTTCCTTGGACAGTTGATCCCAAGTACCTGAACTCCTGGACCTTTGTGACCACTGATCCCTGTAGCCTGACTGTTCCACCTGTCTCCCTTTCATTTACACACAGGTATTCTGTCTTACTACAGTTACTAAATGCTACCACTTTTCAATAATACCACTCACAGTTGATATCAAGGAGGGAAGACGTTTCTCTGACTGGTTGCTACAGTGGCACCCTATTACAGTACCACACTCCAATTCAGTGAGCTCTTTAGAACGACCCATTGTTTGTGTGTGTAAATGTGTGTGTAGACAAACCACATGGCTAGGTGCTTGATTTTATACACCTGTGGCAGTGGCACTGAATGAAATTCAGTTATTAAGAGGTGTGTCTATATACTTTTGTCTGTATAAATGTGATGATTGTCACTTGTTTCTGTCCATAATTGCTGAGCGGACCACTATTTTACAACTCCTTCCTGCAGCAGCATACTGAAGACAAAGTGTAAACCAATATTACATCTAGCAGATCATTTACAAAGCATGGCAGTTTATTAATAGGCATGTGCTGGTAGAAATGGTCAATATTACAGCATTTCTGCAGTATTTGTTACTTATCACTAGTTCTGGTCCTTCATAATCCTTGACCAATTAGATATTTTTAATTAGCATTTTTGCTTGTGTTTTTAAATGGCAGTGATTATGATTTTGAACGGCATCTAATGTCTTGACATTGTGAAATGATACCACACAGACAACAAATCCAACATGATTCCATTCTGCCATTTCTGCTTCTATTCATTTCATAAGCAACAAGTGCTCGTTCTAGGCAGAACACCTGACTACGCATCATCAGAACCCCTCCTTCTCAATCCTACCTGTCCAGAACGGTGATGATTAACTGTGTATTACATCTTCCGTCAATGCACTTTCTTATAAATCACAGTCGCTGAAGAAGCTCAACCATGCCAATGTGATCAAGCTGAAGGAGGTCATCCGGGAAAATGACCAGCTCTATTTCGTGTTTGAGTACATGAAGGAGAACCTTTACCAGCTCATGAAAGAAAGGTACCCACGATCAGGAGCTAGCTGATGCAATGTACACGACCAGAATAAGTGCTGTAGCGTTTTTATCACTTCCTTTTTGGCTAATTGTCCAGGACACGTCTGTTTCCCGAGTCTGCAGTGAGGAATATAATGTTTCAGATTCTGCAGGGACTTGCATTCATTCACAAACATGGTAAGACCGTTTGGAAAAGACTTGGTTCTGTAATAAAACAAATCAAGGATCACGGACAGTAATATTCTTCTGTGTATTTGTACTCTTACTATAAACTTATTAGTTAGGTCACTAAGTTTAATTCTTACTTATAACCTATAGTAATGGTTTTATAACAAAGTTGGGGCCCTTTTTGAGTCTTGGTCCTCCCGAGGTGCCTTCTTTATGACGTTTAGGGAGCTTTTCCTTGCCACTGTTGCCCTAGGCTTGCTCAGTTAGGGCTGTGTGCCTAGATACAGTGGGGCAAAAAAGTATTTAGTCAGCCACTGATTGTTCTAATTTTCATCATAGCTACACTTCAACTATGAGAGACAAAATGAGAAAAAAAAACATCCAGGAAATCACACTGTAGGATTTTTAAAGAATTTAATTGTAAACTATGGTGGAAAAAAGTATTTGGTCACCCACAAACAAGCAAGATTTATGGCTCTCACAGACCTGTAACTTCTTCTTTAAGAAGCTCTTCTGTCCTCCACTTGTTACCTGTATTAATGGCACCTGTTTGACCTCGTTATCTGTATAAAAGACACCTGTCCACAGCCTCAAACAGTCAGACTCCAAACTCAACCATGGCCAAGACCAAAGAGCTGTCGAAGGACACCAGGAAGAAAATTGTAAACCTGCACCAGGCTGGGAAGAGTGAATCTACAATAGTCAAGCAGGTTGGTGTGAATAAATCAACTGTGGGAGCAATTGTAAGACATACCAGACCATTGATAATCTCCCTCGATCTGGGGCTCCACGCAAGATCTCATCCCATGGGGTCAAAATGATCATGAGAACGGTGAGCAAAAATCCCAGAACTACATGGAGGGACCTGATGAATGACCTGAAGAGAGCTGGGACCAAAGTAACAAAGGCTACCATCGGTAACACACTACGCCGAGAGGGACTCAGATCCTGCAGTGCCAGGCGTGCCCCCCTGCTTAAGCCAGTACATGTCCGGGCCCGTCTGAAGTTTGCCAAAGAGCATATGGATGGTCCAGAAGAGGATTGGGAGAATATCATGTGGTCACAAACCAAAATAGAACTTTTTGGTAAAAAACTCAACTGGTTGTGTTTGGAGGAAGAAGAATGCAGAGTTGCGACATACCTACTGTGAAGCATGGGGGTGGAAACATCATGCTTTGGGGCTGTTTTTCTGCAGAGGGGACAGGACGACTGATCCGTGTTAAGAGAAGAATGAACGGGGCCATGTATCATGAGATTTTAAGCCAAAACCTTCTTCCATCAGTGACAGCATTGAAGATGGAACGTGGCTGGGTCTTCCAGCATGACAATGATACCAAACACACCGCTCGGGCAACGAAGGAGTGGCTCCGTAAAAAGCATTTCAAGGTCCTGGAGTGGCCTAGCCAGTCTCCAGACCTCAGCCACATAGAAAATGTGTGGAGGGAGTTGACAGTCCGTGTTGCCCCAAAACATCACTGCTCTAGAGGAGATCTGCATGGAGGAATGGGCCAAAATACCAGCTACGGTGTGTGCCAACCTGGTGAAGACTTACAGGAAACGTTTGACCTCTGTCATTGCCAACAAAGGTTTTGTTACAAATTATTGAGTTGTACTTTTGTTAGTGACCAAATACTTATTTTCCACCATGATTTACAATTAAATTCTTTAAAAATCCTACAATGTGATTTCCTGGATTTTTTTTCTCATTGTGTCTCTCATAGTTGAAGTGTAGCTATGATGAAAATTACAGACCTCTCTCATCTTTCCAAGTAGGAGAACTTGCACAATCAGTGGCTGACTAAATACTTTTTTGCCTTACTGTAATTGTAAAGGCCAGTGCTCTGCTGTAAAAAGGTCAAGTCATTGCTTGAGCCAGCATTCTACCAAATGAATTATTTCGTCTTAACCTGGTATAATTACTAATCAGTCAACCGAGGACCTTAACTCCAGTCTGCATGCAAATTTAACCACTGTCCAAGAAATTACTTGTAAATTTCCTGGGTAAAAGTGCATATATAAAACAGTTTGTGTTAATAAGTAGAACAAAGTAGTCGTTGCTTATTTTAATGGTCTAACATGGCAGTACACTCTTTGTTGCCGTTTAAACTAAGCCAAGGCTATGGTGTATCATTTCTGTACTGTATAAATACTTACACTTACTCTTCTGTACCTCTAGGCTTTTTCCATAGAGATCTGAAGCCAGAGAATCTTCTGTGCATGGGGCCTGAGCTCGTGAAAATCGCAGACTTTGGACTCGCCCGAGAGATCCGATCTCGTCCTCCTTACACTGAATACGTATCGACCAGATGGTAAGCTTTACACTCTCTCTCTTTTCAGAAAGCTCTGTGCCACTCAAATTATTACTGTGAATAGGATTCTGAATTTGTAACTACGCATTCTTCAGACTCAGTTAGCACGTTTCGCTGTACTACTTTTTCAAATGTTGTATTTTGTTTGCAGGTACCGAGCTCCAGAGGTGCTCCTCAAGTCTACCAGCTACAGTTCTCCCATAGACCAGTGGGCTCTGGGCTGTATTATGGCTGAGCTCTACACACTCCGACCTCTCTTTCCAGGCTCCAGTGAGATCGACACCATCTTCAAGATTTGCCAGGTGTTAGGAACACCTAAAAAGGTAGGGAGCATAAGTGTCATTACATGAAGGTTGATGACCTGCCACAGCTCCCAGCCCATTGCTGGTGACTGACCACGGCTCTAGTGATGAGTGACTGAGTTAGTTCATGTGATCAATAAAGTCAAAGTTTTGTACCTGTGACATCACTTCCCGAGGAAACCTAGCAGTACTAACTAATTGCATTTCCATAACATTTGGTTTCCGCCTGCACTTTGCAGAATGACTGGCCTGAAGGGTGTCAGCTTGCCAATGCCATGAATTTCCGCTGGCCACAGTGCGTGCCCACCAGTCTGACCAGTCTGATCCCGAATGCCAGCCCTGAAGCCATCCAACTGATGAGAGACCTGCTTCAGTGGGACCCTAAAAAACGACCAGCTGCCAGCCAGGTATCATCAGGATCATCCTCAAGATCTTAACTTACCCACTTGCAGTTCTAATGCGATTTGTTGTTTGGGTGTCCCACCATGAATGGCACCCTAACCCTGGTACTACTCCTTTCCCAGGCCCTGCGCTACCACTACTTCCACGTGGGTCAGGTGCTTGGCGCACCTCAGCAGATTCAGGACAGGGGCCAAACGCAGCTTTCACAGCTCAGGCCTGCCCCTCCAGCCCAGATCCCACCCCTTAACTTACCTGGTCCCGCCCTCCAACCCCATCCTCCCCTTCAAGAGCAGCCTAGAAGGACGTTAAGGGCGGTGGCTGAGACGAACTGGGTGCAGCAGAGCCGTCTCCCTCAGATACCTGACAGAGGCTTGCAGAACAAGGTGTGTATAAACGCAGCATCAATACGTTCTCATAGGTATTTACTAGTCATACTGATCATGCTTTTGGTTTGTATTAAGTGTACTCCAGAACCAGAGAACACCAACGGTTCTTCATTGAAGCCTAAAGGGGGCCGCCGGAGATGGGGTCATGTGAGTGGTGGTTTAAAGGGAGAAGAGTGGGATGATTTTGAGGACTCGGAAACCACAAGCCCCACCAAACCCAGAGCCATCAGTAAAGAAAAGAACTTTCAGGGAGACAACAGTGTCAGCAGGTGATTTGCACAAGTTGTGATTGAATAATTGATACGCTTCCGTTTAGTTTGTGTGAGAATGCACATCTTGCTATAAAAGTCACACACTGCTGACAAAAGAAGCAAAGGAGCTGGTAGTAAGAATTGTGTTTTATAGACCATACCCAGCCCTGCTGGTTTACAAAGGCGTCAGCTACAGTAATGGTCCCAGAGCAATGGTCTAACATAGCAATGGGGACTCGGATTGATCTGTTCTGCCTGCCACTCGATTAACACTTGATTTCACTGTGTAGGTTTGGAAACGTTTTGGATTTTAGCTTCACCAGGAATGACGGTGTAACCAATATGAATACCATCCTGCCCTTTCAAGAGCCTTCCAGGACAGCCTCAGCCAAACAGCATTACTTAAAGCAATCCAGATATTTACCAGGTAACTACACCTGTTCTAGCAGTTGAAACGCTAAAGAGGCTCACCGACACATATCTAGTCAGCCAATCACATGGCAGAAACACGATGAACAGTGGGGCAAAAAAAGTATTTAGTCAGCCAATGATTGTGCAAGTTCTCCTACTTAGAAAGATGAGAGAGGTCTGTGATTTTCATCATAGGTACACTTCAACTATGAGAGACAACATGAGAAAAAAATCCAGGAAATCCCATTGTAGGATTTTTAAAGGATTTAATTGTAAATTATGGTGGAAAATAAGTATTTGGTCAATAAATTTGTTACAACTCAATACTTTGTAACATACCCTTTGTTGGCAATGACAACAAAGGTTATGTTACGTATAGATATGGTCAAGACGACCTGCTGAAGTTCAAACCGAGCATCAGAATGGAGAAGAGAGATGATTGAAGTGGTTGGTAGTGGTGGACGGGATGGTCTGAGTATTTCAGAAACTGCTGATCTACTGGGATTTTCACACACAACCATCCCTAGGGTTTACAGAGAATGGTCAGAAAAAATATCCAGTGAGCAGCAGGTCTCTGGCTGAAAATGCCTTGTTGATGCCAGAGTTCAGAGGAGAATGGCCAGACTGCTTCGAGCTGATAGAAAGGCAACAGTAACTCGTATGTAGAAAAGCATTTCTGAATGCACAACGCATTGAATCTTGAAGCAGATGGGCTACAGCAGCTAAAAACCACTGAGGCTACAGTTCACACAGGTTCACCAAAACTGAACAGTCGAAGATTGGAAAAACGTTGCCTGGTCTGATGAGTGTGTCTTTCTGCTGGGACTTTCAGATGGTTCGGTCAGAATTTTAGTAACATGAAAGCATGGATCCATCTTGCCTTGTATCAGCTGTTCAGGCTGCTGATGGTGTGGGGGATATTTTCTTGGTCCCATAGTACCAACTGAACATCGTTTACACTCTGAGTTTAACAGCTGAGTGTTTTAACAACACAACGCTGTGCTCCAAAGGCAGCCCAGCAGGGGGCACCCTTGTAGGATGACTAAACCACCTCAGCTGGCTCCTCTTGATCCGAAGTGGCAACGGCTCCAATTTTTCCCAGACTGACAAATGCCTCACCTTGTCACAGAGTAAGCCTGGTAACCTTGTGGACCTTCCTCTTTCAGTCACTGCCTAAAGCTCATGGCCATAGGAGAGGCTAGGAACGTGGACTGACTGGTAACGGAGAGCTTTGTCCAGAATAGGTGGCTGATTCACCACCATAGACTGGTACAGTGACTGCAAAATTACTGCTGCTCACCCAAACAGTCGTCATTCTCATGCTCCCTTTTTCCCATCTTGTGGGTAAAGGATGCATGTGTGCAATTTCAGGACGTTCTGCTGCCCAAGGAGATTGGGTCCATTTTTGACTCTTGGGTCTCCCAAGGCTTCTTACCCTGTAACCTTTCTAGGGAGTAGTTCTTTGCCCACTTGCTCAGTTAGGGCTGTGAGACTAGATGGTTGTAAAGCTGGCTGCTTTGAGAAAATGCTCTATTGTCATAAAGTGCTGTATAAATCAGTTTGACTTGACTCTACAAAGAACAATCCTTAAATGCCGACTTCACTAGAAAGTCCAACTTCCCTGCTCTGAAAGAGAAAAGTAGCTCAGACTACCAACAACATGGCAAAAACTCCTGCGCACTTACTACTAGAGCGGTAGAACCGAAAGTCTGGACTTTCCTTCATCACTGTACAGACTGCAGTTCACGCACTGACCAGCAGAGGGTGACTGCTCTCCACCACCTGCTACTATAGAGTGCTCTTATTTACATTCTAATCAAGTCTGTGTTTCCATGTTGAAGGGTTAAGCACAAAGAAGAATGTAGCAGTTAATGCAACAAAGGATTTCAGTGTGAACTTGTGGGGGAGCAGCAGCGCTCCTGTCGGGGGGACGCTTCCTTCCAGGGGTAACCACGGTAAGAGTCGAACCATGCCAGTTTCACATAATCATTTATTGTTATTTTTTTATTATTATTCATAATTCATTTGAGTTAATTTTTTAGATTTGTGTGTGTGTGTGTATATGTATGTGTATGTATATATGTATATGTATATATATATATATATATATATATATATATTTATATATATATATATATATATATATATATATGTATATGTATGTATATGTGTGTGTGTATATATATATATATATATATATATATATATACATATATACACACATACATACATATATACATATATACATACACACACTACTGTGGTAGTCTAGTGGTTAAGATACTGGACTATGGACCAGAAGGTCCAGGGTTCAAATCCCACCTCTGCCAAGCTGCCACTGTTGGGTCCTTGAGCAAGACCCTTAACCCACAATTGCTTGGATTGTAAGACTGTACCAATTGTAAGTCGCTCTGGATAAGATCGTCTGCTAAAATAACATGAATGTAAAATGTAAATATGCAGACACACTCACTTTCTATAACTGCATAAACCCTTACAAGATAAGACCCACTTTTAGGTGCCAGTTTGTCGTAGGGCTCGCTCACCCACTCCCTCAATCGCTTGTTCATTCACACTGGGACACTTTAGAGACGTAAAGACACCTAACACATCTGTGAAAGGAAGGTCTTTGGTACCATGCAGACACTGGAAGAACATGCAAACTCCACAGGCCGGGAGTCGAACCGAGGTCTTTGGAGCTGTGAGATGACAGCGCCAACCACTGAACCTGCCATTAGAAGTCTACAAATAAAAGAATTACAGTAAAATGAACTTGATGCATGGGAAGAGGACATGTAGCTGTGCATTTTATTTAATTCTACGATTCTATAGTCTATGCAGTAGGTGGTTTTAGTTATTTTATTCAGTTTGAATGCACATCTAACTCCAAAACTACACCTACACTAGAATACAAAAAAAAGTATTTGAAACCGAGTTTAAAATGTATAACAGAAATGAACGGCTCAACAGTTAGCAGAGCAGAGTCCCACACATTCTTGGGAAACTACCTTTCAACAGGACCTCAAATGAGATAGGAATATTAACAGCTTAACCTGTTTGAACTTTGGCTCTGCTTGAACTTTCTGTGACTGTTTGGAAAAAATAAGCTGCCACAGTAGCTGCTGGCTCTGTTTTAGAATCAGATATGACATTTGTCCTGGTTCAGCTCTGCAACCAAGCACAAGCTGCAGCACATTTGTAAGAAGTGCACGGAAAACAATCGGTTGCCTACCAGCCCTCCCACCTCTATTCATCAGGGGTGAAAAGGAGAGCAGGTACAATCATGGCAGAGCCTACACGCCCCATTTACTGTCTGTTCTGGAGTTTTCCTTCAGAGTGGAAACTGTGAAGAAAAGCTCCAGAAATGCACCACCCACACCTGCATAGTTTTCCCCCTAGGTTCCCCCTAGAGGTGTGTGTGTGTGTGTATCCTCATGTATGTATGTATGTATGTATGTATGCATACAGTACTGTTCAAAAGTTTTAGGCAGGTGTGTTGCCTTAAACAGCATCAGTTCTTCTAGGTATGCTCACACACAGTTTTTGAAGGGCCTTGCCAGGGAGGTTGTTCCAAACTTGGAGAACTTATAATGGATCTTCTGTGGATGTAGGCTTGCTCAAGTCATTGTCTCTTCATGTAATCCCAGACAGACTCGATGATGTTAAGATCAGGGCTGTGTGGGGGCCATATCATCACAGAATACATTTGGAGCCTGATAGTCTTGCATGATGGAACAGTATCTGACCACATCCTCAACATTTGCTGAAATGCAACCCAAACTTGCAAGGAACCTCCACCATGCTTCACTGTTGCCTGCAGACGCTCATTATTGTACGGCCCTTCAGCTGTTACAGCCAAAGTACTTAATTTTGACCCGTCACTCCAGAGCACCTGCTGCCACTTCTCTGCACCCAGTTCCTATGTTTTTGTGCATAGTTGAGTCACTTGGCCTGGTTTCCGCGTGCACCTGGACCTTACTGGTTTCTGCCAGTTCTGAGCTGATGACACTGCTGGACATCTTCGGAAGTTTCCGTGGCCGACCTCTGCATCTATGGTCCTCAACGTTGCCTGTGTTGTGTGCCTCTTCAAAAGAGCTTGGACAGCACGTACTGAAACCCCAGTGTGCTCTGATATCTGTGCCTTTTTGCTGATTCAGTTCAACTACATTGTCGTGTTGCTGTGCCCAGTCTAGCCATGGTGTGTGTGTGTGTGTGTGTATAGATGGATATGTATATAATTTTGGTATTTTGGTTTATTTAGCTGATTTCTGTAGATTGTAACCTTTGTTGCAGGTACACGTGGTATGGGTGGATATGTGCCCTCAGTTTATAACAAAGACACTGGTTCAGGTTCTGCTGGCCAAAGAGTGCATCTCACACCAATAGAGTCCACACTGTCCAGTGAGTTCTGCATGTTTCTAATTAATGCATTGTTTGTGTATAAACACTGCTGTTGCACATTTGTTCCAACATTTGTTCAGTAAATACATTCTAACAGTCAACAATGTGGAGGTGCAGCTTTACAAAGAACTGAATATTTAAATACGCAAACCAGAGGCAAGGAAAAACTACTAAATGAGGAAAGCTCGAGGAAAATCTGTGTGTGAGAGATTCAAGTTCTGAGAACAGAAATCGGTCAGAACTGTGTTGACTACACAAGGGGATAGAACATAGATACGCACAGTGGGGAAAGGAACTTATTAACAGAATTTAAATAAAAACCAAAATAACAGATATGGGCAAGATTACATTGATTAAAGGTTCTGAATATCGGTTTCGATACATTTTCAGTGAATGTGGAGATGATAGTAAAGCCTGATGGGCTCTAATTGGAGAAAAAGAAGCTATTTAAACAGACCTCTAGGGTTACAAATAAGGAATTTTCCATAAAGAAGTTCCAGTAATGATTCATGTACCAACTGTGTTTAATGGAATCTGTTCAGAACTGATCATTAATATCTTCTTGATGCATGCTCAATGATCCAGGTAAGAAAATCCAAGAAGTTGAATCTGTTCATCTGGACATAGGTTTTGTTGGAGAAACGTTTCGTCACTCATCTAAGTGACTTCTTCAGGCTCAGCAGTTGGAAAACTTCCCCAATCTTATACAGCACCATTGCATAACAATGGGACCGGTGATCAGTTTAATATGCAGATTGACATAGCCATTAACGACAATGGCCACGTGTGCCATTCACACAGGATTGGTAAAAGAAGCCATTTTTGTAAGAAGGGAACGTCCACCTGAACCGAGGAGGGGGCCTCAGAGTACACCTCTCACCATCTTACATTGGAGCCATCACCGCCCTTCCCCAATCCTGTGTGAATGGCATTGTCGTTAATGGCTATGTCAATCTGCATATTAAACTGATCACCGGTCCCATTGGTATGTAATGGTGCTGGTACCAGTCCTTATGCAATGTGCTGTATTTAAGCTTGGGGAAGTTTTCCAACTGCTGAGCCTGAAGAAGTCGCTTAGATCAGTGACGAAACGTTTCTCCAACAAAATCTATGTCCAGATGAACAGATTCAACTTCTGGGATCATTAATATCAACTCGTCCTTTTCCAGATTATGCAACGTGGAAATCGGGCAGGTCGAGCAGCCACACGGGCACATCGTCCTACGT
This sequence comes from Ancistrus triradiatus, assembly GCA_025084515.1. Lineage (NCBI taxonomy): Eukaryota > Metazoa > Chordata > Actinopteri > Siluriformes > Loricariidae > Ancistrus > Ancistrus triradiatus. The sequence continues at coordinate 211,374 of JAJAGP010000899.1, read as the reverse complement.
GCCGTCCCCTACCAAGAGCACGCCGGCACTCCTGCCTCGTCCTCCTCCGCGACCCGTACATGGACGCACAGACTGGTCGGCCAAATACAGCCGGCGCTAGGACCGATGGTCTAGCCTGTGATCCCTCTTTCTATACATGTACATTCCAGTACAGCAATAATCTCTTCAGCATTCCTCTGTCTGTAAACCTTTTGTAATCGTTTTGCAAAATGTGCACAAGAACACAAGATCTCAGTGTTGGTGTTTGCTAAAACTAATTCTTTTATCTTGCTTAATCTTTGCTAACCTCTGAAGAATTTGCATTAATATATGCTGGTTACAGTTGGTCATATTAAAAATGTTTTTTATTTTGCATCTCAGGGTTTATTCCTTGTGTTTGGGGGACAGTTTTTGGAGGGCTTTTATATCCACCAAATGGTTATTTGATGATTAGTACAGGTAAGCGCCGTTTAATGACCGATTAACATCCGTTCGCTTTAACCACTGCGGTCTTAAAAATTATATTAGAAAATACGAATATTTTTTAACTCTGGACGTTGCACCCACAAACAGCCAATCCTTAAGCAAAGGCGGGGTTAGAGTTTAAGAGCAGAAGTCCATCGTGTGTGTGTGTGTGTGACTACCTTACCGATTGCATGCTCACGTAGGGACTAGAGACTGTTCTAACTCGTTGAGTTTAGAGACTCGTGTGCAAGTTACTCATGTTTGTGTACGACTTTCTACTTTTCTGCTTATTTGTAACAAGCTGTAAATGACATTCATAAGTGTATGTGCCTGTCCTATTGTAAGAACTACTCCTTTCTTTGCCACACGGAACTACCTGTATATTCTGTCTAACCTATACCTATATAAACTGGTTCACGTTCACTCGTCTCTGTTTCATCTGGCTGATCTTCCGTGTTGTTCGTAATTCCGTCTATCAGTGCATTTTTGGCTTCCGTCAAAGAAAAGTATCAGGTCCATCATAAGTGTTAAGGCTTTCCCCTACACAGGGTCGTAAGAGTACATCACTATATTTCTTTATCATTACTGTACATTTCCAGAAACTATAAGGTTTAGCATGTGTATAACAGTTTAGGCTTCTACTCTTGTTTAAAGAGGGGTCTCCGATGCATTTATGTATTGTCTGCAGAGTTTATGTGAAAATGCCCTTTATACTTACATAACAATAGCATAAAAAGACTATGTGACTATGGTAATGTCCGGTCAACGTCGGTTTCGGGCAAAGACCTGTTTCGAAAACTGAATGTGGTTGTTAAACGGCGCATATCTGTATTTGTGTTTCAACAACTAGCAGGCAAATCTTTTTACCTAGTGATTTTTTTATACCATAGTAGTGGAATATGGCATATTGTTTTGCTAATTCCAGGTTGTTAAAGGATTGATGAAGTCTACAAAGAAAGAATACAAAACGAGTCTGTATACAATTATATAAGGAAGAACTTCCACCGAGTTGGGAATGTTTTCATGCTCCAAGCTCAGACATCCAAGCTTTCCTTTGCACCTTTTCTAACTGGCTCTCTAAATGAATTACCTGGTGATTTAAGACTGCTGTTGTAGATGTTTGTGATATCCCACAAAACAGGAAGAATATAGGGTTCAAACCACTGAAAAACCTGAGCTTCTAACCCTGATGGTTAAAATGTGAACAATACCTGAAGCTGCTGGCAACTATCCGTATGATTTTATGTGTTGCACATAAACTGGCTGGTTAGGTAACTGCATGAATGAGCAGGTGTACAGGTGTTCCTAATAATGCAGCTTAATGGATTCTTTTTTATTTGGATTATCTCGGAGTTTGTCACCTGTCGCTGCTTTGTAAATAGACTGGAAAAAGGAAGTGCATATACAGTACGAAGAGGCAAGGTAAGGTTTTGGATATATATATATATATATATCACTAATTCATTGGACTGCCTTTACATTTCCACAAGCTTCTGCAATGTCACAACATTTATTTCTGTCCAGAGCTGCATTCAACAAGACCCCCCCCCCCCACAAGATCTTGTATTGATGATGGGAGATCTGTTCCACTGCCCAAAGTCTTCTCCAGCACATCCCAAAGATTCTCAATGGGGTTCAGCTCTGGACTCTGTGGTGGCCAATCCATGTGTGATAATGATGGCTCATGCCTCCTGAACCACTCTTTCACAATCTGACCCTTCTGAAACAGATGAACATCTTTTCCACGACCACAGGATGTGTCTTTGGACATGGTTGTTTAACAAATAAGAAGCTCCTCACTGCATCAGTTAGGGTTAAAGAACTTGTTTATATTTACAGCATTTAGCAGACGCCCTTATCCAGAGCGACTTACAATTAGTACAATCTTAGAATACAAGCCATTGTGGGTTAAGGGCCTTGCTGAAGGACCCAACAGTGGCAGCTTAGCAGAGATGGGATTTGAACCCTGGACCTTCAGGTCCAAAGTCCAGTACCTTAACCACTAGGCTACCACAGTCCCCTTGTTGCCAGCTGAAACATCATCACCAGTGCAGTATTTATCCGATAGGAGGCTCTTTTTTAACTATTTAACTATTTGCTTAGTTAAATCCAGGTGGTGACTTTTTTGGCCGGGCAGTGTAGATACAGTATATATAGCCCATCACTGTACCGAATCGAATCTTGAGCAGAGTGTATCGTTACACTCCTATTATATTCATTTCCTTTACTTTGGATTGTGGAAGAACGTCATGATCATTCATTTTCTCCTCAGTAACCTCTGAGGATCCTAGTTAGGGTGGTGGTGGATCCAGAGACCTCTCTCAGAGATGCTAGATGCCAGCCCATCACATATTACTCACTCAGGCTCAATTTAGATTCACTTAGTGCTTATCTTAAGCACTTCTGTAAAGAACACAAGACCTTCTTGATTTAAAGACCATCGCAAGGTTGGGAAGTAGTTACAATTCTGGATAATCCACACCAACCCCCTACCCCCGTGCTTCCAAGCGTCCAGTCCAATATTAAACATGCAGCTGCCTTGGATGTTCCAGTAATACAGGAGCTTACAGGCAGTCCTACTCAGTTTTGATATCTGACACCTCGACATTCTGTCAAGGGTCTTTTAACTCAGTAAATATAGTTCATTGATCAGTCAGCACCACCCTTAGCCCAAGGACACGCTCCTCTTTGCCTTGTAAAATGTATACCCTTGGTCATTCATCAAGTCACTCCGAGTGGTTAAAAGCTTCAAACCTGGTGATTATATCGGGCACAAATTATACATTTTATGGGATTTTACATTTAATGAGGGGAGGTTCAAGAAAGCAGCGGTTCAAATACAGATGGTCTGATTTTCCTGCAGTTTTATGTATACTGTAGAGAGCAGTGGAGTTAGTGAATGAATCCATAACACAAACTTTGAGATTTAAAAACAGTTTGGGGCCACTGCCAGCACATCCAAAAACCATAGGGATTAATGTGGAGTAGGTACAATATTTGCTTCTACAACAGTTTCTACTCTTGAAGGATTCACTTCCAGTCAGCCATAAGAGCATTAGTGAGGTTAGGGATGGATGCTGGATGCTTAGGCTTGGCACATAGTCGGTATTCCAGTTCACTCCACAGACGAGGGGAAGAACTGAGCTTGTTAGTTCCAGTGAAGGGAAGTCCAAATCCTGTGGTAGAAAGGTACTCCTATTTCCTTCCACATTCCAAAGACGTGTTAGGTTAACTGGAGTTTCTAAAGTGCCTCTAGTATGATGTGTACACACATCATAGTGCCCTATGATGGATTGACGCCCTGTCTAGGGTTGTTCCTGCCTTGCTCCCTGTGCTGCCTGCTAGGCACTGGTCTTCCCACCATCCCGACCAGGATTAAGCAGATAACAAAATGAAATGAAACGAAGGAATGAATCTTACTATTATTTTTAAGAACATCGTCCTGAACCTGAACATTTCATGAGCAAGTACAAAGGTTTCAGAGGAGGAGAGGGAACAACAAAGGGTAAAGAAATGTGAAGAGGAAAATGTCATGTTTTTTATTCAGTCTAGTTCCAGGCATGAAAGGGTTGCCCGTGGAGAGGCAGACTGAAAATACAGGAGCTGCTTCATGAGGCGCAGAAGTAACGGTGTTTGGTCAGTGAGTTTTTGTCACCAGTGAGAGTTTGCAAAAAATGAACAGAATGAATAATGTCGCAGTTTCAACGTTCGAAAAATCAGGTTTGGTGTGGAAGATACCGGCATCATCCATGAATAAATCTCACAAAACCCCTATGAATGGAAATCTAGAGGAAATCCAACTGCTCACAAATGCTCATGGTTTTGGAATGAAATATTCAATAAGCTTATATGGAAGTGGCATTGCAATGTCCTCATACTTTAGAGCATGGAGTGTTTCTAGAAGAAACCGCTGATCTAATGTGACTGGACTATTCTCAAGAGCTAAACAATGGCTATCTGTATTACCTGAATAGCTGTTAAAGGTGCTTTCTGTAAGTCATAACAGGGTTTGTGTTAGGCACAGTGATAACATCAGGGTAGGTTTAGTTTGGGTGGGGTATATTGGCAGCTGGAGGCTGGTGTTTTTACTTGAGCTCTTGACCTCAAATGTATGTTCAGGGGCCTGCTTCAACGTCTAAAGTGACAAACGCTCACGAGCTGTTGATTGATTCATTCTGCGTTACTATTTTCCTGGCTATAGGTTCTAGTAACGGTTCCAGTCCACTGACAGGAATGTATTTATTTAATCAGTTATTAATATCTATCAGGTCTATGAAATTCAATATAAAAAGAAATAAAACATCCTAATAAATGTTTGACTTCTTATTCAAGGGGCTCAGGACCGAACCTGTTCAGGAATGAGTCAACATCAGGTGTTAAGAGAGAAGAAAAGTTCATTTGACATCTGCTTGAATACTAAGACCAAGAATTTCCCAGAAGAACATTACCTAGCATAACACACCCCCTCTGCCAGCTTGTCTTCTTTCCACCATGCATACTGGTTCCATTCTTTCACTGCTCCAAGGTCCAGTTTCGATGTTTGCATACTCAATGTACAATATTGTGCAAAAATCATAGGCCCTATTACATTTCTTTGTTTTAGCAATTGTATAATGACCATAATGTCAAACTTGGATTTGTCACTCCCAAAATACTATTTTCTGCTGATCTTCATATCTTAGCCTTTTCACCCTGTTTCCCTTATTAAAAAGTGTTTTCTTGGCTGCTCCCCTTCCAAAAAGACTGTCCCTGATCAAGCTTCTACAGACTGTAGAGGGGTTAACTTGGCATCCAGATGAAGCTGCCAGATGCTGCTATTTCTCAGGTATAAGGGGAGGTCACACTAAACACTTTTTCTGGGTTTTTGTTTTTTCAGTTTTTTAATACTGCATAAAAATTTCCTGTTTTTTTTTTTTTTGTATTTTAATTAATAGACTGGGAAATACAGTGGTGCTTGAAAGTTTGTGAACCCTTTAGAATTTTCTATATTTCTGCATAAATATGACCTAAAGAGATAAAGAGAACCCAGTTAAACAAATGAGACAAAAATATTATACTTGGCAATTTATTTAGTGAGACCAAAATAGAACTTTTTGGTTTAAAAGAAAAGCGTTCTGTTTGGAGAAAGGAAAACACTGCATTAGACACTGCATAAGAACCGTATCCCATCTGTGAAACATGGTGGTGGTAGTATCATGGTTTGGGCCTGTTTTGTTGCATCTGGGTCAGTACAGCTTGCCATCATTGATGGAACAATGAATTCTGAATTCTATCAGAGAATTCTAAAGGAAAATGTCAGGACATCTGTCCATGAACTGAATCTCAAGAGAAGGTGGGTCATGCAGCAAGACAACGACCCTAAGCACACAAATCGTTCTACCAAAGAATGGTTAAAGAAGAATAAAGTTCATGTTTTGGAATGGCCAAGTCAAAGTCCTGACCTTAATCCAATGGAAATGTTGTGGAAGGACCTGAAGTGAGCAGCTAATGTGAGGAAACCCACCAACATCCCAGAGCTGAAGCTGTTCTGTATGGAGGAATTGGAGGAATTCATTTTCCTCAATAAATAAATGACTGAGTATAATTTTTTTTCTCATTTGCTTAACTGGGTTCTCTTTATCTACTTTTAGGACTTGTGTGAAAATCTGATGACGTTTTAGGTCATATTTATGCAGAAATATAGGATTTCTAAAGGGTTCACAAACTTTCAAGCACCACTGTACATAAAATTTCTAATAAGTACAGCAATAAATGAACTGCACTGTTCCCGTCTTCTTAGCTGCTAGACTAAAATGGCCCACTGTTCCTATTCTATTCATCAGTACAGAGCTGTGCTCTAGTACCAAGACTTTTGTTCAGTTAGTTAATCTATATTTGAGTTTTTCCTGGAGTGACCCACAGGCTAGGATTTAACAGCTTTAGGTGGTTAGTTTGCGTTCCTCACCTCTGGCATGCAGGAAATTGAACTAACCACAATATTAGCTCTCGCTGTGCTAATGGTTTATTTTTTCTTTCGTTATTTTGCTCACGGCTGCGTTCACTGTGAGAAAAGATTTCAGGTTCCCTTCACTGGTGGCAGAGGGACACGCATGGAAATTCAAGACAGTCTGTGTTCAATGAAAGACTCGACGCAGCGCGACGAAAGTGAGGAGGTGCAAAATAAAATAAGAAAAAAAAAACACAGAGCTTCTCTATACCATAATTATGTTTATAAATGTAAACATTCTGTGCTGGTCACTGCATTTCACACTAAGCCAGTTGGGAATTGAGGACAGGAAATGATAGGAAATGGCACGAATTTTCCAGGGACCTGGAAACACACCCAGATCCCCAACCATAATGAATTCTTTATTTCATACAGCTGTTTTATATTTCGTATATTTTAAATACCTAGAAACACCATATATTTTATATTTCATAAAATGTTTCAATAGTAAAACACCTATGGCCACTATCCAGATTCCAGCTGTGTCTTTACCTGACTTTTGATGTAAAGCCTGAGATGATTTTCTCTTACAACTGGACCTGTTGGCAAACCAGTACTTTCTGGCGCCATGTGGCTTCCATACCCCAAACACTCATTTTCCTCACAAACCACTGTTCATGACAATTATATTTCGTGGGTTTTCTCAGCTGAAGTGGTTTGCTCTGGGCCATGTAAAGGTAAACACATAACCAGCAGTATGGCACCTAAATGAGGATGCTGGGGACACAGGTGCTCCTTCACAGGGAAAGTAGATGGATACTGTGGTTATTTAATGGTAGGTCTTCCACCATTCACTAAAATAATGTCAACATTGAGGTGTCACTTGCGTTTTAGTCGAAAATCTTCTTCCCTGTCCAACAGAGACAGCTGGGCTGTAAAATGTTTCACTTGATTTTAAAGGTGTCTATTGTACATTTTGGCCACAAGGGGCACTGTAGAGAATTATACAACAGACTGCTTACTTATTCCTACTGTTGAGGGTTGTGATGGGTCAAGAGCCTATGCCATAAACATTGGGAACTAGGAAGGAAATACCTTGAAAAGAGAAAACCAAAAACAAACAAACAAAAAAGAAGGTTCCTTAAATTTCCTTTGGCTTACCCAAGATATTTCATGTGTTTACATTTCAGGCCAGCAACACATTCTAAAATTAGTTGGGACAGTGGTAATTTATAGTTATTAATGAGGTAAAACACCTAAACAGTGGTGTGATTTCAAAGAGGTGATGTCAACGGGTGATTATAATCATGATTTGGTACTAAAGCAGTATCCACAAAATCCTAAGTCTTTGAGGATCAAAGATCGACTTTGGAGAAATTTCAGAGTGTAAAGTGCGTAAACTGAAGACCCATAATCTCAAGAACCAACATTCATCAATAGCTGACAGAACCATGTGGCCAAGGGTTTACTTCATCAAAAATCAAGTAGTAAAATACAGAGTGACATTCACAAATGCCCCTTTCACTGCGCAAAACAGCCTTATGTTAACAATATCCAGAAGTGGCATTGACTTGGGCCCTTTCTTTGACTTCATTCCAGACAGTATGAACCCAAGATATTTCAAGATTTTATGGTCAACTCTGATTCCATTCCATTCCAAATAAACATCGATTCCTGCATTTCAGACCTGCAATACAGTGGGACGCATAAAACATGTATCACTTTGTAATGATGGTCCTTCTCGCAAACCAGTTTTTGCACCAAAGATACCAAGCAATTTAATATTTCAGATGTTATTATGTCCCATTCTTTCTATAAACATGTCTTTGACGATGGGTTGTTGTCACATGTTGTTCTGATTTGGGGTTGTAGGATAAGCTCCAGTTCCCTGTGTGACCCTGACTCGGATTAGGGGGGGATTCATAATGGTGTCCTTGGCTACTTTTTGGCTACAATCAACAAAGGTATCTTAAGTGGAAAAAGGAGAATCACTTCAGGAAAAGAACACATTGGCCTGGAATGGAATCTTTGGTGCGCATGCCTGAAGAAGACAAACCTTTGATATTTCAGTCATAAAACACCATGGTTCTTTGTATTTATGAAGTTTTTCTTTGACATTGTTGCCCTACACTTGCTCAACTGGGCCTAGATATTTGTAAAGCTGCTTTGAGACAATGCTCTTTTGTAATGCTCTATTAAATTTAATTTTTACGCCAGTATATGTAAATATTTACATCATTTAACAGACACCCTTATACAAACTTACAGCTGATACAGCCTTACAATCCAATGCATCTGGGATTAAGGGGCCCTTGCACCTTGCACCTTGGGTCACATTTGATTCAGATCTCTCCTTTGATGCGCACATTAGCAGCATCACTCGAATTGCTTTCTTTCAATTACGTAATATCGCTAAAAAAACTTAGAAAATATCCTCTCTTTAATGATGCAGAAAAAACTTGTTCATGCGTTTATAACCACCTCAAGGTTGGATTTACTGTAATGCCTTACTTACTGGATGCTCTAGTCAATCTATAAATAAACTTCAGTTAGTTCAGAATGCAGCTGCCCGAGTGCTAACTCGAACTAGAAAATTTGATCATATCACTCCTGTTTCTATCATCACTACACTGGTTACCAGTCAAATTCCGCATTGATTACAAAAAAACTTCTTATAACTTATAAAGCTCTAACATGGCCTGGCCCCACATTATCTGAAAGTGACCTCTTAGAATTTTACAATCCAAACTCGTCTACTTCGTTCGCAGGGTAACAGGACTTCTTTTAGTTCCTAGAATTAAAAAAGTCACAGCAGGGGGAAAGGCTTTCTCATACATGGCCCCCCAACTATGGAAATAAACTTCCCACTTTCGTTCGAGATTCAGACACCCTCCAAAGTTTTAAGTCTAGGCTAAAGACCATACTTATTTTACGCAGGCTTTTGACTAGATTTAGACCAGGTTGCATGGCTTGGGTTGCTGGGGCCGGAGTCTGGAGTCATGTCTGGCCTGCCTGCCTTGTCCGCTTGCCGGGAGTGTCGGGGTGGGCGGGGTCTGGCTGAACTAGGCTTCGGTCCTCGTGATCTTGACTCATGCATCCTGCCTTAGAATAAGGGGCCAGAGCTGGGGGTTTCATAGTCAAAGAGTCTTATGGTGATCAGAGACGTTGGGTTGCTGGGCTCTTCTGCCGCTCGTGGGGTTGCCAATGTCTCATGTGATCCCTCTTGGCTGTGTTTCCTACCAGTTCTCCTCTTTCTAGCTTTCTAGCTATGCTGCTATAGCTAATGCTGCCGGGGTCTCATGCTACACTTGGCATCAGTGATTGACATGGCATCAGTGATTGTTAATAATAAACACTGTGCTCTTAATCAATAACTAATTACATTTTCTGTTTTCTCTCCGAGCTGTGTTCCGGCAGTTCCGGCCCCACACATGATGTTCATCTGATGGAGCTCCCACTGTGCATAATTCACATTTTATTCGACCATGACTCCATGACTTTAGTTTTCGCTCTTAGATTTATCATCATACCCGGGCCACTTAATGTCGATGTGAATACTTCACATTTTATTCGAACTTTGACTCCATGACTGTAGTTTCGCTCTTAGATTTATCATCATACCCCGGCCACTTAATGTCGATGTGAATACTTCACATTTTATTCGAACTTTGACTCCATGACTTTAGTTCGCTCTTAGATTTATCATCTACGCTGCCCAAGGAGGTTGGGTCCCTTTTTGAGTCTTGGTCCTCCCAAGGTTTCTTCCTAGAACTAGGGAGTTTTTCCTTTCCACTGTCGCCCTAGTCTTGCTCAATTTGGGATTGGACGTAGTTATTAGGAGATAATCTAAACTTGTAAAGTTGCTTTGAGACAATGCTCCATTGTAAAAAGCGCTATATAAATAAATCTGACTTGACTTGCTCAGGAGCCCAACACTGACATCTTAACAGAGGTGGGATTTGAACCCTGGACCTTTTGGGCTATAGTCCAGTATTTTAACCACTAGGCCATGACAGCCACCACAGTACATAGCCCTTCTCAACCAAATGACCTTGATAAAACTACAATGAACTGGTTACATATAGGATTCTTAGAACCTTGGTGCTGTTTAGCAAACTGGCCCAGACTTACACCGGTTTTACATTTACATTTACAGCATTTAGCAGACACTCTTATCCAGAGCGACTTACAACTTATACATTCTTACAATCCAAACAATTGTGGGTTAAGGGTCTTGCTCAAGGACCCAACAGTGGCAGCTTGGCAGAGGCAGGATTTGAACCCTAGACCTTATGGTCCATAGTCGGTTACAGTTAATACCTGTGGTAGACCTTACCCGCTAGGCTACCACAGGTATTAACTGTAACTGAGCATGCTTCATCAATGGAGGGCATGGCACAACGGAACCAAATATTACATATATTTGTTTTTATCCAAAAAGCCACAATGGACCAACTACTTGTTATAAGAAGAAGTAGGAGAGTACTCCATTCAAGACGAATGATATGTAAAAATGTTTTCATTTACAGATGTTTAGTGTACACCCACAGATGTTGTCATGGTTCACGCTAAACAACTGACTTTCTTTTGCTGGGTCATGATTACACCCACTTTACTGGGACATGTGCCTCTGATGACGACCCTGCAAAAGATATCCTGTTCTTTGTCACTGTGCCCCACTAAAATTACAAGGGTAAAAAGTCATTTTATAATAGACTGCTGAGCAGAAGTACAGGACTACAGACATTGCCCATAATGCCACAGCATCTTTCTAAAAGCTTTAGCAGCTAAAGAGCCGGTTTCTTTCAGTTTTTCTCATGGAGTAATGGACATCTGCAAATATTTAAAAGAACATCAGCGATGCTGCAGACAATGTAATGAAAGCTCATAGCTATAGGCCTATGTTTAGTTATTGCAATAAAAAAAAATGCTCTGTGTTAATTTGTTTTTCATTTCTCATCCATAGCAGAGTAATGTCCAATTTAGTGTTAAATCACTTCATCTATTTAGTGGTTATCAGGCTTATTTCTATGGACAGTTATACCCCTACGACTGTTTAGCAAGCAGAGGGGTACAGTTGTGCCCCACTACATCCTGTGTGCCACCCAGTACAACAAGTAGTCTAGAAACGCCTCTGGGCCGGCATTCATAAAGATTCTTAGTTCGAAAAGTTGCTCCAAGTGATGAAATTCGTAGAATTGTAGAATTGTGTCCATTTCCCTCAGTTAGGAGTAGATCCTAGTAAAGATAAAAGTTATTCAAAAAGGCTCCTAAGGGGAAAAACTGTTAGGATTAGGGAGGAGGACTTTTTGGAGGCTTAGGAGTTCTCTTAAGCAAAGGAGAATACGGAGGAAAGATGTCGAGGCAGCAGAAACATTCAAACACTGAATAACAGTGAGATAGAGAGGTAGGGAGGTGAGGTAGAGATCAAACACTACCAATTACATCATACAGGAATAATGTTTGTGGTTGATTTTATTAGGGATGTGATCACATCTCCTAACCTGGGTAACAATGCTGTAACACCTGAAATGAAAGCTACATATGAACCGAATCCACCAGTTAAATAGATCAGACACGACAGAAATCACACCTGAAAAGAGTGGAGCAGAATTTCGTCCAGTTCTTAGGCTATCCAATAGATTAAGTGGGTTACCAAAATGACCAGCATTGAAAATACACTGTTAATAAAATAAAGCAAATAAAGGCTTGTGTGATTAGTGTAAAATACACAGAAATAGCCTATACCTGTTAATTCAAATCCTTGTAATAGGCTATACAGTATTTCCCTATTTAAGAGTGGGTTTATGTCTGAGAGAGAGAGAGAGAGAGAGAGAGAAGGAGAGAGTGAGAGTAAGTGACGGGGTGACAACCAATCGAACCAATAGTGTGCGCCATACCTAGCAACCGGGTCAACCCCAGCTCCTCATTTGGATCGCTCCTGAATCACTCTTCAGCTAAAACTCCTATCTAGAAGTTTTTCAGCTAAGTTAGGTGCTCTCTAAGAGGATTCATAGAATCTTTATGAATATGGCCCCTGATGTTTTGTTTCCACCTGGGAATGAACTTTTTGGGATCTAAACCAATTTATTTCTCATCCAAATGCGTCAACTGGCTCAAAATTAGGTGTGTGAACTTACTGATCAAAAAAGGCTACTATAGGCTTGTATCAGGTTACAGCCCCTAATACCTCTAATGCCTCCACTAGTGGTTGCATGAATTACCTACACTGATGTACCTGATACAGTAGTAACTGAGTGTGTATGTTGGGAGGGTTAATATATGGCATGTTGTGGCCTGTGCTGATTTACCTAATGAAATTTCTCTCTGGATAATAAAACGTATTTGATTTGAACATTTTTGGTAGATATGGTCATTGTGGTTTGTTGTAAGAGTTTAATCGGCTCATAGGCAACTTTGTGTAATTTTGGGATGTCTTTTGGATGCTTTGTTGTTTTTGGGAGATGTGAAACATTTTGTATGTAAGAAGCATAGTGTGTGGGGCATGTTAGAGCGGGGGATGCTGCACTGACAGCAGGTTGCCCCTCGGCACATTCTTCGGTCTTCCGAAGAATTTGACTGCAGACGCTCTCTCGCTCTCTGCATGGACTAGACATTTGAAAGAAGCTGTACAGCTACTTGTTTTCTGTTAAATAAGCATGATTTCTGTTTTATTTCCAGTACTGTATACCAGAAACCAGAGAGTTCTGAGGGTATATGAAAGACTGGTAAGCAAGATTTCTACGTCAAAGTTGCTTTTCAGTTACTACAGCTTAAATCAGAAAAAAGGATAAATGAACAAAGTACCTTTTTTTAATTGTCCTGATTCAATCAATTTATTATAAGAGAAAATAAACAGGGCCACATTTCATTTGAACAGATTCAGTCACAATGTGTGTGCACGTGTGCCCATGCACAAGTGGCAAAGATTTGCCTGAAAAGTGTAGATCTCATATTATCCCAGACTAAACAGTGTGTATATGCCAGAGTTAGTGAGTAGGAGCCAGATCACATTCTGCATCTTTTGATGTACTCGCCCATTCATTTACTACGGAAGGAATACCACAGACGTGGAAAATTTAAACAAACTATGCAAACTATGCGCAAATACATAGTGTAGCCAGTACAAAGTCATAACGCCTTAATTTAGTCAGGTGAAATAAACGTAGTTATAACAGAGGGAAACAGCAGCCGGTAAAATTGGACTGGAGCGTAATGGGAGGCTTTAGTCTATCGTTGGTTCTGAAATCTGCCCATCATATCTTCCGTCTCCAAGGATGTTAGTCCTACAGCATTATACAGCATGATTGTCCTGTCCAGACCTATGCATGACTGTCTTTACATCTGTAATTACTGTGTAGGACAGCTATTACAGAGGAACGCAAAATTTGCTGTCACTATAGCATTTAACAGACACCCTTATCCAGACTTACAGTAAACCAGCAGTGGAGTCTATGTGACACGCAGGTATATGCCGAATACCCACTAGAAAATGTTACAGTTTGCCTAAAAATGGGCGAACCATATAAAATAAAAAGGGGTTTTAGGACCCAATTGCAGTTAGCTCCAGATGGAAGGGACAACTCAATAAAATAAAGAAATTAAAAGGGAGGTGTGTAAAAGGAAAAACACGCAAAAGGAAAACAAAAGCTGCACCTGTATGGCTGGCAGCTGGGGATTGAACCCCGATCACTGAATCAAGGTTGTGTACTTTAATAGTGTGCCACGCGGAGACACAGGGTAAGATGGGGAAAAAGGAATAAAAAGGCCAAACAAGCACCACACAGAGCGGACTCAAAAACAAAGCAACACACTAAACAAACGGGGGAAAGAAAAGAGCCACTACCAGCATAAAAATGTGCTGTGGCGACTGAAAGCAAAAACGAAAAAAAAGCGCTCCTACTTAAAACCTAGCAAGGAGTGGGGATGGGGACGTGTTGTGACGTAAGCCCTGGGGATTCCCGAGGCTGCACAAAGCGAGTCACGGTTCTACATGAGATCGTAGCATGACACGGACGCAGAAACGCAGGGCGAACCTAAAAAGCCCAATAGGGAGGCAGAGATGGTGAGGGTGAACGTGGGGAGCTTGAGTTGCCGCAGCGAGCAAGCCGAAGTCGACGTGGAGTCTGTGAGCGGGTGATGAGGGGAGTGAGTGACAGGATCTTTCTCTACCCTAGCCAGCTAAGCCCTGACATCACCTCCGGCCTCCTGACCCTACATAACTGCTTCCTTAAGAATAATGCACGTGTGAGATGGGCGAGGTCTCAGAACAGCGAGCCCAGTCAGGTGTCGCCCCCTTATATATCGCTGTCATATCCACATTATTCTTAAAGTGTGTTGCAGCAATCAGCACCACTTAGGTCAGCGCATGCACAATTGCAATCGTTGCGCCAATCCCGGAACGTCCGCCAAGCCGACGCTCATGCGTCGGCCGCGGATCCTCACAGGAAACAAAGAGGATTTTTGTATACACACTGGTATTGGTCATTATTCCTATACTGCATATTGTTTGAGTAATTCTGACAAGAAACACAATTATGAAAACACCAAATCTTAATTCTGACAGGTATGGATAAAAAACAATCAATTTTATCAAGCTACTGACTGTCAGGATGATGTGTGCTGAAGAACATCATCATCCTGCATGGCTCTCCTCTGACACTTTTCGGCTTCCACAGCAGGCTGTAATTGAGCCCAGTATATATAAGCCCTCTTTCTTGTGTACTTCTTTGTCTGGCCTTTTCAAGCTTCCGGTGTTTTCCATGCCCCCGGTTCTCATTGTTTTCCTGTGTCGTTAGTGATTTATAGTTTCTGTGGCTTGTTAGCCTTTCCATTAGAAATGGCACTGTATCGGAGTATTAGCGTTATCTGGTCTTGTCATTGGGGGTTGTCTTATTATTTTTGCACTTTCTGTTTGTACTAATACTGTCTGGTTTGGTGTGAAATATCTGCTAGCATTAGCACTCTTACTATTAGCATCGTTTGAAGTGTTATCACTGTTTGTAGTTTTAGTACGGTCCGTTTGATACATCACTGTCTGGTTCTGTATCGTCAGATTGTATTAGCACTGTACTAGTATTGTCCTGTTACCATGGTCTGTTTGTGTTAGCATTGTTCTTTGCTCCCCTGATATTCACCTGTCTAATTAGCTGTGTAGCACCTTAGCCTCTCTGTATTCATTGTTTTGCACTATTTACACTCACTGACAAAAAACCCCACCCAGATTGCTGCAAATTCAGCATGAAGTTCTGTCTTAGGCAGATATGTAAATGATTACAGTTGTGGTCTGATTGGACACTGGGTCTTGCCACAAGAGGGTCTTGACCACAAGTGCTTGCCCCACTGTCTGAAATAACGTATCACAACAGCTACTTTGGAGTAGTGTACCTTTTGGTGAGAGATCGTTGACCTCTACGACGCACTCCAAAACATTTTGCCCAGTTGACAGACATACGACAGTTGGTCATCCCAGTAGTGATACAAGAGACACTAACAGCTCAGCGATATGTGCAGGGCTTCCAACTGGCATGTTTCAGCAGGATAATGCTCGCCCACACACAGCAAGGGTTTCCCAGGAATGTCTCTGCCAGACTGCAACACTTCCCTGGCCTGCCTGGTCGCCAGATTTATTGATAATTCATTCAATTTCAGCAACTCCTTCTTGGTACATTATTTTTTTGTCAATGAGTGTAAATAAAGCAGGCACACTTGCAAATACGTCTGTCTCCTTACCCTGGTGCATCTGTGACACTGACAATTTCAAAGCATAACCTTAAGGTATTGTACACATGGGAGTTAAGTGGGTTTTCCAATGAATGACTGGAAACTTTGAGGTTGACAGGCTGGTTGCTTGGGAAGAAAATGCACCAGAAATTATCAACAAACCTCTTGTAAGAAAAGATTGTCGTACTAATAATCTAAATTAGATTTCCCCTTTAAAGTTAACCTTACTGAACAACCAATTCAATTGTTTTATTTACGACGTCGAGGCAACCTGGGGTGGATGATTGTAAATCCCAGGTCATTTACTTAATATTTTGGGCTGTGTGTTAATCTCCATTAATCTACAAACATAATTTTTTCATAGGTGAAATTATAGAATTACATCTGACTAGCCTACACTACTGTTGTGAACAGCCTTACTCCAGGACCCAACAGAGGCACCTTTACCAAGATGTGGTGGCCTAGCAGTTAAGATACTGGACTATGGACCAGAAGTTCCAGGGTTCCAATCCCACCTCTGCCAATTTTTAAGTGATGGGTCCTTGAAGAAGGCTCTTAATGCACAATGGCTTCGAATGAAAAATTGTATCAGTTGTTAGTCACTCTGAACATGGGTGTCTACGAAATATAGCCCATATTTAGTAGTCTAGTCTTAACCACTGAGCTGCCAGAGAAAAGATGTTTTTTAAAAGCCTCTGTAACCATCACAAGACTCGAAGACTTACCTGAATTTCAAGTTTTGACCTCAGTATTTTGATTGGCTCAATTTAAACCCGTAAAACTCAGATTTCTAGCAAAGCAGAAAGTGGCTTCATTATTTTAGTAAAATATTGTGAATAAAAATTAACAATTTTGCAGGCAGCAGCCAAATTTGCTAGCCACCAACACCTGTGTTCAAGTCACTTTGTGTAGACAGAATTGCACATGTGCTGCACAGACACAAAAGGGAATGTCTGAGGGAGGGAAGGCCAGATAAGGGTTCTTCCCCCGCCACTGCTACAGCAACCTGGTGGTACAGAGATACCTGTGGTCATGCACATAGCCAAAATGTAATAAGCCTGGGGAATGTTGAGAGACTGGGGAATTTGGATGGCCATTTGGGGACAAAAAAAAACAATAACATCCCCCAAATGAACTACCAAAGTCAAGGGAAAAAAAAACCAAGACCTTGAGAATAGCAACTCTCAAATGGGGAACTTATCCTCCCCTGGGTGAGACCAGACAATTGGACCAAAATCTTGGGTCCTTATATAGTCCAAAGCAAACTGTAATTGTACACAATGCAAACAATATTCAAAGACATATAGATGTTTCACATACTTTTGGCCATGTAGTGTATTCCAAAAAAACCTTCTGTTTCGTCTTAGTTCAACCAAACAGAAGTTAAATCTGCTGAGTGTTTCCAGCCCTGGACCTAAGTTGGTCCACGGTGTCAAGTTTTTTTATGGAGCAGAAGCTGTGGCTTAGACGTCGTTCTTTATTTCTTTCTGTGGCTGTCAAAAGCACTGCAGCAAAACGGAGACACAACTCATATCACATGACCCCACAAACACAGCCTTCCTTCTCCTAAGAGAGAGTAATTGAAACACGGGGAGAAGGCTGGCTTTCATAAACCCATACATTATGTGGTCTTTAAATACAGCACGTTAAGAGTCAAAAACCAGTGAAACTTAAAAACAGATTTAATAGGGAAAAACAGGATTGCTTTCACTAAAAGGGAGCAAGTACAAATGTAGATATCAATACATTTTGTTGAACGTGTTTAAGCTAAACCTGCATTAATTATCTTCAATGGCTTGTTATGTTCATATAACATTAAAGTCTAGTTCTTTTGTAATCACGCATTTAAAAGGCACCCTAGGCAGATCCCATTAAAATAATGCATGTGTAATCATGCTTAATTATGCTCAGGTGATTTAGACATGTTTGTATAGCCTTCAGGCTGCAGGTTAAGGTTATGACTGCATGCGATATGCTTTGCATCCAAGTTACAAGGAAAGATTTAGAGAAGAAAATGGGGCACCTTGTTAGCCATTTTCAGCACATTATCTTCCTTACAAGACCCAGCATGCATTTCCTGAAAATCTTTACTCATAAGTAGTGGTTTGAGACATGCATGATCTACTATAATATCTTAATTGTTGTTTAAACGATGCGCAAGCTGACATTATCGATTATGTCAGACGCTTTGCAAAAAAACAGTCAAAAACCCACCTTAGGAGTTAACATATTCACTGCATCATGTAGCCAGGCAGGATAGATTACTGCTAGCACCACAAATCAAGCCAGCCGCTTGCATCTTTATTTTGACCAGTTGTCATTTACAGGGAATAAATGATCTTGTCATTGTTGCCAATAACTATTTTTATTTGGAATTTGCTAGTAGTTTACAGAATAGAACAAAAAATATTCAATTTCACTCAATACAGAACCTACAAAGAGTAAAACAGACACTGATAACTCTGCAATGGCTTCTTAATTGTTTCCAGAGATGTAGTTAATAAAGTTGTGTGCAAAAGTTGTGTGTCTTAAAAGACCTTTTTTATTTTTTGCACTTTTACTAGTATAAATTATAGCAGGCTTTTAGGATTTTTACTTGAGTGAATTAATCTGATGGATGAAGACCTCTTTAAATGATGACAGTTACACACCATTAGAATTTCATAAACTTTGATAAGCAAACATTTCATTTAAAAATTGATTTGTACAAAGGAAAATTTCTCTGCCCATATCTACAAAAATTAGGTGCGGCAGTCACTTTGTAATTTATATTTACAATATTAAGCAGAGCGCCTTTCCAAATACAACCCAACAGTGGCGAATTTTGCAACCTATGAACATGAACTAGAGCCTTCACTTAAGCCAGTAAGTGTAGGATTTGGTTGTATAAATAATTTACATTGACATACACAATTTTCAACCTCTAAAACACGAGCCTTTGCTGCTGTGGTATGTTTTAGTGTATATCAAACAATGCTCTCAATCTTCTTTAAAATTACTGGTACAAACTCTTGCCCTATAGCCTTTACAGAAAGCCTTTCTTTACTGAAGGCCACACACTGCCTTGTATAGCTCAATCAAAGGTATCAAGCTCAATAACAGCCCTTACGTGAAGTGGATACTACAGTTGATCTGAGCAATCGGAGGCTGCTTTCAGGGGCTCAAAAGTGACAACCTGGTGGAGCCAGGATTTGCCCTCACATCCTTCTGATTTGAATGATAAAGCTTTAACCACTGAACCACGCTTGACATTATATAAATTAACAACCTTTCACGAGGAGGAATCCCCATCTTACTATACCTGAACTTCTAATCCCTTGATGAATGTTGATGTTCTGATCTGAGTTTCCTCTCATGCTTTTATTGGTCATTGCTCATGACTGTACACGTGTTCACATTAACAGATAACTCACTGATCATTTTAAACATACTGAAAACACTCTATGCATCGGTCACTGCTTTCAGGCCCAAATGAAATCACTCTGAACCGGCATGTGATGCTTATTCACCGAGTTTGAGGTTCTGACAGAGCCCAGAAATTCATTTCTAAAATAGTGTACCAATCAGACTGAGGAACTCTTTGCAACAGAAAACCTTATTCACACAAGCTAAAAAATCTTAATCTGTGTTTTTGGCCTTCCCTTTGTTGTGATGTGTACACAATATTTTAGCCTTTCCTTGATTCCATTTGGATTAATGTCCTTGGTTCAGTGCTCTGTCAGTCTTATACTTTGTAAAAGTCTAACGTGAAGACCTTTGTGAATGTAACAATACATTAGGCTGGATATGTATTATTTCTATCAAATACATCCTAAATAAATTGATAAAACTGCCATCTGTATAACGCTGCCCATACAAATATTTATATGACCAGTCTGGACTTGGGAACAGTTAAGAGCCCAGTACCAGCAGACCTGACTGCATGAGTAGGAGAGTAGGAATGAAGAAGCTCAGGTAAATAGGCTGGAGCAAAACCATGTAGTGCTTTGTATGTGAGCAGAATTTTAAACTGGATTTGCATCAAGATAGGTCGCCAGTGTAGCTGACAAAAAATTGAGATGGTATCAGTAGATTTTCTAACTTTGGAAAGTATTTAAGCTGCATTATTTTGGATATGCTGTAGGTGTGTAGCTTTAAATCCCAGAATCCTGGACACCAACAAAAACACCTGCAGTATACAAGACTGGAGGAGATGAAGGCATGAACCAGAATGTGTGTCCACAATGGTGAGCATGGGAAAAAGGTGATGATGAAGCAATTTTAACCAAACCTAATGTGGGGATCGAAAGAAAGAGAGGAAGGTCTAAATTGCACACTATTGGAGAAGGTTTCACAGTAACCATGTATATTAAGCATAAAGTCAAATTTGTGGGCCAACAAGTATGATTTAAGTTTAATTGGGACATAATTTCAAAAAGTTGGCATGCATCCACAAATTTGATGTCATGAATACAGGGAATTAGAGGTGGTAGTGGCAAGATGAAGAAATTTTTTTGTGATAATGTGAATCTGAGTGTCATCAGCGTAGCAGTGTAAGACATGACTGCAAATGATTTTACCAAGGGTCTAAATGATGAAATAAAGCAAGTACCAATCGCTCAGGGGACACATTGCGTAACAGGGTTAATACCAGATCCATGTTGTCCCAAAACCACTGAATACAGGACATGAACCAATGACTATCCTTGATGAATATACTTTTAACACGATTCAAATAGTATTATGATTTAATTACTACTGAGGAATATACAAATCATGTCTGTAAATCACTTTGGGTAAGTGATCTATTAAATACTGTAAATGCAAATTCAAGACAAAGCATTTCCTTCTCCTTTTTAGTGCTTTTTTAACCTCATTTGTCATTTTTTGGCACAATCAATCCAGCATAGTTGCAATTGGTGCATTTTGCACTTTCCTGCAATTCCACACAAGCAACTTCTTTGTCCAGCTACACATTTATATTTAGCTAGATTAACCTAAATTGTCTCCTATGAAGGGAGATACTGTAACACGAGCACATAACACACTTTATATGACATGTCTAAAACAATACATCTAAATAAATGCTATTTTGAAATAACCATTATCTGTCTTTATGTTTTCAGCCATTTCAAAAACTTAATGGACCATCATTGTAAGACAAATGACCTGTGACTGCAGTTCTGCTCTGTTCCTCTTCCAGGGTAAATTTAAGGAAACTGTTTCATGTTATTTCAGCTCATGCTACTTACCCTGAACTCTCTGAACTCTCTGAACTCAAGGCATGTGATTACCAAGAGGACTGATAATGGTGCAGCTGTACTACAATTAGACATACTACAACTAGCTATACTACAACAAGCAGCTTCTACAACACACAAATAGTAAACCCATCTAGTAAAGAACAAATTAGAATGGGATTAAGAGAGATGAGATATAAAAATCTATGTGAACATACTGAACATTACATTCATTCATTCACTTTCTTGTCCGCTTGATCCTGGACAGAGCCATGGGAGAGTCAGTGCCCAACTGGCGGCATAAGGGCACAAGGCAGAACCCTAGACAGGGTGCCAATCCATTGTAGGGCACATACACTCACACTTTAGAGACACCAATTAACTTAACGCATGTAGGAGGAAACTGGAGTACCTGGAGTAAACCCACATGAACACGGGAAGGACATGCAGACTCCACACAGAAAGGACTCAAACGGCTCCACTTGGGGTTGAACCCAGAACCTTCCCACTGTGAGACGGCATTGCTATCCACTAAGCCACCATGCTACATCATATACATGTATATACATGTATATACATACAAACACAGAGTCAAACACTGGGCCATGACGAAGTGACAACAGGTACAGCAGTTGACCAAATGTTGAAGCTAAATTTCCAGGAGAAGAAGCAATAGCTTGGAGGACTTGGAGCAGCAGCAATAGATACAGCAAGAGTGGGTGCAGGAGCAGTGGCTGCTGATGGACAAGTAACACAAACAATAAATGCTGGAGAGGTAGGATAAACAGCAACAGATACTGGAAGAGTAGGAGTAAAAGCAATAGATGTTTCAAAAATAGGTACAGGACCAGTAGGGTCTAGAGGAGATGGAGCAGATGTAGATGCTGGAGAGCTAACAGCAGGTGCAACAGGCGCTGCAAAACTAGGGCCAGGAGAAATAGATGCTGCAAGACTATACATGCAGGAGCATTGGATGCTGCAGGCCTCAAGCAGGAGCATTAGCTTCTGGTGGGGTACAGGACCGACAGGTGCTGGACGATTAGGAGCAAGGGCAACAGATGTTGAGAGGAATAGGAACAGGAGCAAAAGATGCTACAGGATGAGAAGCAGGAGCAGTACATACAGGAGGAACAAAAGCAGGGGCAGTACATGATGGAGGAGCAGAGGCAGAAGCAGTAGATACAAGAGGATCAAAAGCAGGGGAATTCGATGCTGTAGGAGCAGGGGCAGTAGATGCTGTAGGAGTAGAAGCAGTACACGCTGGCAGATAAAGAGCAGAATCAGTATATGCTGGAGGAGCAGAAGCAGTAGATGATGGAGGAGCAGGAGCAGAGGGAGGAGCAGTAGATGATGGAGGAGCAGGAACAGAGGGAGGAGCAGTAGATGCTGGAGGAGCAGAAGCAGTAGATGGAAAAGCAAAGGCAGGAGTAGTAGATGATGGAGAAACAGAGGCAGGAGCAGTAGATACAGGAAGATCAAGAGCAGGGGCAGTAGATGCTGGAGAACTAGAAATAGATACTGCAAAAGAAGCAGGAGCATATCTACTCACTGGCCTCTTCATTCGGCCTCTGAGTCTGGAGCAGTATATAGGATCAAGAGCGGGGCAGTAGATGCTGGAGGAGCAGGAGATGATGGAAGAGGAGAGGCAGGAGCAGAAGATACTAGAGGATCAAGAGCAGGGGCAATAGATGCTGGAGGAGCAGGAGCAGTAGATACTAGAGGATCAAGAGCAGGGGGAGTAGATGCTGGAGGAGCAGGAGATGATGGAGGAGGAGAGGCAGGAGCAGAAGATACTAGAGGATCAAGAGCAGGGGCAGTAGATGCTGGAGGAGCAGGAGATGATGGAGGAGGAGAGGCAGCAGCAGTAGATACTAGAGGATCAAGAGCAGGGGCAGTAGATGCTGTGGGAGCAGGAGCAGTAGATGATGGGGGAGCAGTAGATGATGGAGAAGCAGAGGCAGGAGCAGTAGATACAGGAGGATCAAGAGCAGGGGCAGTAGATGCTGTGGGAGCAGGAGTAGTAGATGATGGAGGAACAGAGGCAGTAGCAGTAGATGCTGGAGGAACAAGAGCAGGGGCAGTAGATGCAGAGGGAGCATGAGATGATGGAGGAGGAGAGGCAGGAGCAGAAGATACTAGAGGACCAAGAGCAGGGGCAGTAGATGCTGGAAGAGCAGGAGAAGGGGCAGTAGATGCTGGAGGACTAGAAATAGATGCTGCAAAAGAAGCGGGAGCATATCTACTCACCAACCTCTTCATTCGGTAGACCTGTTCAACTACTCATTAATCAGAGCATGTGAGCAGTGCGCAGTGGGAGTAAGCAGGGAGCTAAATGAGAAGCGTAGCGAGGCTTTTACAAAGCTGGAGCATTTCACTCTCGCTCATGATACGCTCCTGCCCCATGCACTCCTGGAGATGGAATGTGAAATGGGCAGCCTGCTACAGCAGACAAGTTGGGTCACATTGGCCACTCATACTTGGATGAGCGACGAGGTCACTGTTTTTAGGAAGCGCGTACACAGATCCAACCTGTGTTTTATCAGTGCCATGCCAGCCAAATGGTTCCTGCCCATGCACGCTCGCCACTTTCTCACCGTCTCATTTGGCTGGACGTTCCTCTGTCATACAACGTACTGCTAGAGGCAACATGTTCACCGCGCCACAAATCAAGCTAGCATTCTACCTAGAAAAAGCATGGCTAAAGTTAAAAATGAGTGAACAAACTACAAAATACAAAAGACAAAATACAGACACCACCAGCCTTGCGGTCTACGTTGCATGATTTAATTGCTACATGTGGTTCATGCCCATTTCACATGGAGGTGGTTTGCCATTGAAAAGACAGATGTTGCTCAAAAGATCTGCAAACTATAGTCAACTGTCCATGAAAGACTTAAACCAGCCAAAGTACGAACACAAACACATTCAGCAAAAACAACTTGGTGGAATCATCCTGCAAAAGTGCCAACAGATGGCAAGACGTAACAAATGCTGTCGCCAATTACATCATGAAATACACGGTGCCAATATAAGCAGTTGAAAGAGATGGGTTCAAACAACTTTTGAATACTTGAGACCCAAGATATGATACGCTTTGGATACACCAGAGTATCATGTAATTATCATTATCAACAAAATCCCAGAAAATACTGAGATATAATTTTTTGTCAATATCGCCCACCCCAAATATCAGCTAATGAATCTGACAATTTAATATATGGGTAAAGTAGGTTAATAACATTAATAATAAGGAAAATAACTTTACCTGTATATTACATTGGCCTGTTTTTAACCCAGTCCATAGGCACTGTGCTGTAGAATCTAATATAGCTACCAAAATATAAAAATGTATTAGATAATTTGTAGCCTAGCGGTTAAGATACTGGACTATGGACCACAAGGTCCAGGGTTCAAATCCCACCTCTGCCAAGCTGCCACTGTTGGGTCCTTGAGCAAGACCCTTAACCCACAATTGCTTTGGATTGTAAGACTGTATCAATTGTAAGTTGCTCTGGATAAGGGCATCTGCTAAATGCTGTAAATGGAAATGGAAATGTTAACAGACTCTTTGTTGAGGCTTCTTCTGCTCTTACACAGTTCAGTAGATGGGTTGATAACAAGGAATACTGCTTGCCACATCCAGAAATCCAGGGGAACTGGTCTGCAGCCTAAGTCTACACAGAAACAAGGTGTACACTGTGATTTCCCTGCCTGCTTTGGACCATACTTGGCCTGGTGGGGGAAGGTAAGGGATGGAGAGAGGTTCTCTGAGCAAGACAGTTTTGAATCCAGAAAGGAAAGAGGAAGGCTTAACAGAATAGCAAATAGACCAGATTGCTGCTTGAGGCTGAGCTAAAAGATTAGTTCCATATGTCACCAATGCTCTTAAATTCTCTGTTAACCCCGTTTGTGTTTTTCTTGTTCAATAACAGACAGCAAACTTCAGCATGACTAGACCAGTACTTTGAATGATTAAAGATTAGCTTACTAAATGAATAAAGAGTCTGTCCTTCAGGCGTTTTACTGGTATATTTTCTACTGTGGATATATTTTCATGTATAAGAGATGTGTATAATGTCTTGGTTTGATGATTCAGTAAGTCATTCAGGAAATTGCTTTTCTGTCACACTGTTATCTTTAATACTTTCATATTGTTACTAGACAAAAGTGATGAGGAAAGAGAGGTAAACATTTATCCAAGGACTATGGTAGGAGATTTGCAGAGGCTGTACTCATTTTGGGACACAACTATTTAAAAGGTGTGCCAGAAGAAAGACTTTCCTCTTATCCACCTACAAATGTAAGCACTTTGTGACTTTGGTCTAATGGTAGGTGAGACAAAAATAGATGGTGTAAAAGAAGGATGATTACAACAGAATATATATATAGACATGAATAAAGACATGAAAGTCTAAAACAGATGGTTATAACAAAACCGAGCCCAATCTTTAATGTTAAGCATGGTGGAGGATCGGTGTTGTTGTAGGGCTGTTTTTTCACCAAAGGCCACAGGAATCTTGTTAGGACACATGGTATCATGAACTCAATGACGTATGAGAAGATTTAAAATGAAAACTGGGTTGCCAAGAAACTACAACCTGTTCATGGTTAAATACAGTACATAAAACAGTGATGCGAAATATACTTACATATCCTCATTAAAATGATTCAGTTACCACAGAGTCGAGTTTTGCTATCCCAGTCTCTGATCTGAGTTTAAAAACTGGAAAGAACAGAGTCCATAAGACTTGAGGATCTGGAAAGATTTAGCATTGAGGAGTATCTCAGATTCCTTGCTCTTTATCTTCAGTCTCATACAATGTTATAGCAGAAGACTCACTGATGTTATATTAATAGAGGGAGGTTGCACTGTATTAAATATAGAGTGGCCAAAAAAACATGATTTTGCATTGTTTTTTCTAGCATCATCAGATGAGACTTTGTGTGAGATTATTTTTCATCACCTTGGAGAGTAAAAAAATATAACCTAAAGTGCTTTTCTTAGATATACATGTTAACTTTTTATAAAATTGCCTGGTTTATGATGTCCACACATTTGCACCCACACAGTGTTTGTGCACATATATTTGCGTACCTGGAGAGCCTACCAACCCACAAATTGTGATATTACACAGCTCAGTAATTTTCTGTGACATGTGTAGTATATATATATACAGTGGGGCAAAAAAGTATTTAGTCAGCCACTGATTGTGCAAGTTCTCCTACTTAGAAAGATGAGAGAGGTCTGTAATTTTTTATCATAGGTACACTTCAACTATGAGAGACAAAATGAGAAAAAAAAAATCCAGGAAATCACATTGTAGGAATTATAAAAAAAATTAATTGTAAATGATGATGGAAAACAAGTATTTGGTCACCCACAAACAAGCAAGATTTCTGGCTCTCACAGACCTGTAACTTCTTCTTTAAGAACCTCTTCTGTCCTCCACTCGTTACCTGTATTAATGGCACCTGTTTGATCTCGTTATCTGTATAAAGTCACCTGTCCACAGCCTCAAACAGTCAGACTCCAAACTCAACCATGGCCAAGACCAAAGAGCTGTCGAAGGACACCAGGAAGAAAATTGTAGACCTGCGGCAGGCTGGGAAGAGTGAATCTACAATAGGCAATCAGGTTGGTGTGAATAAATCAACTGTGGGAGCAATTGTAAGAAAATGGAAGACATACAAGACCATTGATAATCTTCTTTGATCTGGGGTCCCACACAAGATCTCATCCTGTGGGGTCAAAATGATCATGTGAACGGCGAGCAAAAATCCCAGAACTACATGAATGACCTGCAGAGAGCTGGGACCAAAGTAACAAAGCTACCATCAGTAACACACTACGCCGAGAGGGACTCAGATCCTGCAGTGCCAGGCGTGTCCCCCTGCTTAAGCCAGTACATGTCCAGGCCCGTCTGAAGTTTGCCAGAGAGCATATGGATGATCCAGATGATGATTGGGAGAATATCATGTGGTCAGATGAAACTAAAATAGAACTTTTTGGTAAAAACTCAGCTTGTCGTGTTTGTAGGAAGAAAAATTCTGAGTTGCGTCATACCTACTGTGAAGCATGGGGGTGAAAACATCATGCTTTGGGGCTGTTTTTCTGCAGAGGGGACGGGACGACTGATTCGTGTTAAGGGAAGAATGAACGGGGCCATGTATCGTGAGATTTTAAGCCAAAACCTCCTTCCATCAGTGAGAGCATTGAAGATGGAACGTGGCTGGGTCTTCCAGCATGACAATGATCCCAAACACACCGCTCGGGCAACGAAGGAGTGGCTCCGTAAAAAGCATTTCAAGGTCCTGGAGTGGCCTAGCCAGTCTCCAGACCTCAACCCCATAGAAAATGTGTGGAGGGAGTTGAAAGTCCGTGTTGCCCCCAAAAACATCACTGCTCTAGAGGAGATCTGCATGGAGGAATGGGGAATGGGGGCCAAAATACCCAGCTACAGTGTGTGCCAACCTGGTGAAGACTTACAGGAAACGTTTGACCTCTGTCATTGCCAACAAAGGTTATGTTTACAAAGTATTTCAGATGAAACTTTTGTTATTGACCAAATACTTATTTTCCACCATGATTTACAATTAAATTCTTTAGAAATCTAGAATGTGATTTCCTGGATTTTTTTTCTCATTTTGTCTCTCATAGTTGAAGTGTAGCTATGATGGAAATTACAGACCTCTCTCATCTTTCTAAGTACGAGAACTTGCACAATCAGTAAATGAAATGGAAAAATACTTTTTTTGCCCCACTGTATATATATATATATATATATATATATATATATATATATATATATATATATATATATATATATATATATAGGGGATTCAACAGAGCATTCAGAATTTGCTATCCTTCTTGCGGCCCCTCATCTGAGTAACTCCAACCATGACTAGACAATTCAGGCGTACCATTTTTTTCACAAGCAGTGGATACATTAGAATTATGCCAAAGCTAAGAACTTAGCAGTGCAATAAAATACAAATTTCTAGATTTTTATTCAAGTTGTCTTTTGCCCTTTGATCCACATGCATAAAACTGAATGCATATGAGTCAGTCCCAAGAAGAGCCAGTTCCATGATTCAAGGTCCTAAGAACTATGGGTCAACCGTTGGGTCAAAATAGTTTCCTATAATATTCTGAAATAGAAACCAATTTGTGTCTCAGTCAGGTCATACAGTGAAATTAACAGTGTTAATAGCTCGATAAAATTCCAGTTATTGTTTAAATTGACCTTATTTATTACTTTAATTAATTAACCCAAATACAAATCAGATTGGTTCCCTGAAGTGTGACGTGTTATTTTGATCAAAACATGTCACAGATATTTCATGAAGACCACAGGGAACTGTGTTAAGTTGTAGAAAAGGGGTATAGTATGTCACCTTTAAGACACTAACCAGATTAGAAACTGGATTTTATCCCTGGATGGTAAACAGTCTTGCAGTCTCTTTGCAGTAAGCTACTGTGGAGACTCAACAGTGTCAGAGTTCACGGTTTCAAGATTTGCAAGTGACATCACAAGAGATTCATGTTTGAAGCACCGGCTGAACAACAGAGACAATAGATGTAAGACTGACCCTGGAGTACTCAATGGAACTTATAAACATAACATGGAGGAATAACTTTACCACTGGGGAAAAGGAAGCTCCTCTTTCCAAGCAAGGGGAGATAATTGTTGGAGTCTATCTGCTGGTTTTAGGTGGGCTACTATTTTAGATTTATTGTTCAGTAATATTTGTATATTGGTTGATTAGTTACAACCCAGTTGTGAAATATACCCCATTTTCTCAGATAGTTGTATTGATGTATTGTTCGTTTTGATGCACAACCAGGTGATCTGAAATGCTCTTGTAGGTTATTTCAGCCTCATACACCTCTGCAATTCGCCTTCCTAAGGTCCTCTAGAGTTTATTTGAGGCATTATTTATGTGAATGGATCTTTCTTGACAATACTAGACAGACTATGGATCTTTACAACTCATGCCTTTACCTTCATTGTATTTATTGTAACACCTATATTGTAAAGTCATGCTTAATGAATTTGTGTGTCATGGGCTACAGGTTGGCTGTCTTGGTTGGGGAACAGTATTGTGATTTTAGTCCTCTACAGACAAAGGCATGTTCTCCAGCCTACAGATTTACTCACCATAAACCTCGCAATCTCTGATGCCAGTATAGCTGTGTTTGGATTCTCCAGAGGAACTGTGGAACTCTTCAACATTTTTAATGATGACAGATATGTCATCACATGGATCTGGACATGCCGGGTAAGAATGGGCTGGTGTGGGTTTCTGTTATTTTACATGAACAGAACAAATTGACGGAAAAATAAGTCTTTTAAAGGTGTTAAACAGGTTATAACCTCTAAAGTAAGCTCTGGTAGTGCACTACTGTATATGCAACTTGGAATAATGGCATTTACATCATTTATAGTGTAAGGTATGCTTATAGTAAAGCAAATGAAATAGTTCAGAAGAACAGAGTCATGGTGTTTTTAAATGTTATTGGCTGAAAAGTTAAAACTAAAAGGACTCCCAAAAATCACGGGATGTCCGACTCCACTTAGGCAGTCTAGTGCACAGTAGATAGAGTACTGTACTTTAAAGGCAAGAAGTTCGACAAAGGACAGGCCTTCTTGATGAAGACAAGTGAATACTATAAGTCTGGGTTAAGTCTGCATACATGGTCACCTTGTACAGTTAAGTACCACTATATATACACACTTGAACATCCCAAAGACAGTAAGGATTTATAAATTGAAACTTTTCAGCAAAGATAGATTTTGCTTTAAATGAAGTCTTTATCGGTTAATGACACAGCAAATGAACAAAGACTAGCAGGATATTTGGTTAATACTGCCATGTCACAGTTATTCACCCCCTATATAATATTGCTAGTCTGTTTTATTTTGGAACTCAATAATAACCCTAAATTTGCTTCAGCTGTGACGTGTTTACATAAACACCACTCAGGGATGTGTTCACATTGTGTTATAACCATGAAGGAGACTAATGAGCTGTCACAGAAGCTGAAAGAAGAGCTCATTTTATTGTACCAAAAGGGCAATGGGTAAAAGAAGACCTTGAACATTCCTAGGGACACCATTAGGAGCATTGTACGGAAGTTCAAAACTTATGACACAGCATCAAATGCCTGGCTGTGGGAGAAAGCCCAACATCAAGAGACCTTAGCCATCTCATCAGGACAATGAAGAAAAACCCCTGTGTTACTGCAAAAGACTTACAAGGTGACCTGATGAAGCCTGGGACAAATATGTCAATGTGGACCATAATAAGATCACTTAACAATCAAGTAACACAAGAGGGGTCGAGTAGAGTTCTGGGACTCAAACTAGAACTGTGTGGCCAAATGAATCAATATACAAGCTCACCGGACAAAGAAATTAGTCACCTGTGACCAAAACGTATCTAATAGCATATAATATCACCACAAGCATGAATAACAGCTGCGATTCAATCTGGCATGGCCTGGACAAGTGACGACATCAGATTTCATGCCCTCTCTGGTGTATTACTCGTTGTTCCTGGTAGCCCCACAGATTTTCAGATGCCTAGCAGAAACGAGATTCATCTGACCAGATGTCATGGACAGTCCAATTTTTGTGTCTTTTTGCCCACTGTAATCGGGCAACTTTGTGAGCAGAAGTGAGCAAAGGCCTCTTGCGTGCCACTCTGCTTCGTATGATCATGGTATGCAGTTCCCTGCTGATCGTTCTTTCAGAAATAGGTTGCGAAGGACCTGCAAATTCAGCTACTTCCTTCACACTTAGGCCTTTGGCACACCCAATGCAATCACTCCTTTTTACCAATCATTAACAGCTGCTTGGTGACCCATTTTCAACACACTGAACGAGACATTCACAGACTGTACCACCTTTTCTCAATCTCTGAAGCCCATCGCACACCCTGCAGATATTTATAGCCCGATCTTCCTCATGAAATGGCATCTACAGGAGCCTTAAGTTACCACCACCTTAAACATGCAAGGTGACTAATTTTTTTCCCTGGGGATCTTATATAGATGTGTATATACACTGCCCAGCCAAAAAAAAGTCACCACCTGGATTTAACTAAGCAAATAGTTAAATAGTTAAAAAAAAAATCCCATCAGATAATTACTGCATCTTTGATGATGTTTCACCTGGAACAAGTTCTTTAACCCTAACTGATGCAGTGAGGAGCTTCTCAAAGACATCCTGTGGTCGTGGAAAAGATGTTGATCTGTTTCAGAAGGGTCAGATTGTGAAAGAGTCTTTCAAGGAGCATGAGCCATCATTATCACACATGGATTGTCCACCACAGAGTCCAGACCTGAACCCCATTGGAAATCTTTGGGATGTGCTGGAGGAGACTTTGCGCAGTGGAAACAAATTTCCATCATCAATACAAGATTCTTGGGGAAAAATGACTGCAGCTCTTGGACAGAAAAATAAAAATGTTGTGAACATTGAAGGAAGCTTGTGTAAACTACGTGATACACGTGAATGTGGTGCCGTAATCAAAGCTAAAAGCTGGTCCAACAAAATAGATTGTGTGACCCTTTTTTTTGGCCACGCAGTGTATATACACGTAGACATGCACACCCACATAACTGATAACCCAAAATATTAAAACCACATGCAGACTGAATATAAAATTTAGTTGATTGTTTATACAACAGCACATGCTGTGATACGTGGTGTGATAATATCAGGTGGTAAAGGAGAATAAAGACCTTTTAAAAAAGGAAACCAATCATTATGGCCAGAGGAACTGGGTCGAAGCATCTACTAAACAACATCTACTGTGGGGTGCTCCCAGTCAGTGGTCTGAGGAGGGACAAACCACAAACCAGTGAAGGGGTGTTGGCACCCAAGGTTCAATGAGGTGCAAGAGCAAATGAACCCTATGCCATCTGATATTTTCTAAAAATGTTTGCTCTGGATTGTTGTCTTATGCTCCAGGCTAGTAGACAGAAACCTCAGCTTGGTTTTATCGAGCCTTATACATTTGGGGAAAAAAAAAAAAACATCTTCCCCTCAGATGAAGAAATGACAAGAAACGTGCGATTGTGTGAAATAGTGGACACATCTTTTGTCCTAGACACAGCGTGCTTCATGAGCCTTGAGGGTGGAGGTGTAAATTGGAAGGGTCAGATGCGAGTCCTATTCCAGCAAAGGCCCAAAAACCCTACACCCCACCCAGAGGGGAGTGGAGTGGTGGCAAAGTATAGGAGTGTTTCAGGGAGAGAAAGAAGGGGGGTTTATAGGGATAAAATGGAAAGGAAGAAAAATGTGGGAGAAAAAAAAAGACCAGAGAGTAAGGCATGTGTGAAAACGTTAACAGATTACCGAGTCAGCATGACAGAACATGAACAGATACACGTGGGGGATAAATTCTAAATTCTAAGTCGGTGTCTCCATTGCATCCAGTGGGACAGACTAAAGCATTAAAACCTGCACATGTACTCTGACCCCCAACAGAACAGCCACGGTTAACCACATGCTCATCGGCCACTTTATTAGATACACCAAATCCTCATTAATGCAAATATCTAATCACCCAATCACATGGCAGCAAAAAACTCAGTGCATTTATGTATTTAGACAAGGTCAAAGACGGGGACCTGTGTCTGAAGTTCAAACTGAGCATCAGAATGAGGAAGAAGAAGACGATTTGGGTGACTTTGAATGTGGCATGGTTTTGCTGGTGCTAGATGGGTTTGATCTGGAAAAAAAAAATGCATAGCCATTTCTATGGTTTACAGAGAATGGTCTGAAAAAAATATATATATCCAGAAAAGCAGCAATTCTCTGGGTGAAAAAATGCCTTGTTGATGCCAGAGTTTCAAGAGTAAAATGGCTGGTTTGGAGCTGATATGAAGGCAAAAAGTAAAAAAAAAAGTCACTCCACTCGTTGTTAAACTCAATATACTCAGTATACAGAACATCTCTGAAAGCATAACGCTTCGAACCTTGAGGCAGAGTGGGCCACAGCAGAAAATTCACACTTGGTGCCACTCACGTTAAAACCGACAAACAGAAGACTGGAAAAAATGTTGCCAGGTCTGATGAGTCTCGATTTCTGCTGCGACATCTGAATGGTAGGGTCAGAATTTGGGCATGGCAAAAAAAAAAAAAAAAAAAAAACCATGAAATTCATGGATCCATCCCTGCCTTGTATCTGCTGCTGGGTGGTTTAATGGTGTGGCGGATATATGGGGGATATTTTCTTGTCAGACTTTGGGGTGCCCCTTAATACCATTTGAGCATTTACAATGGTGCTTGAAAGTTTGTGAAACTCTTTAGAATTTTTCTATATTTTCTGCATAAATATTACCTAAAAACATCATCAGATTTTCACACAAGTCCTAAAAATAGATAAAGGAACCCAGTTAACAAATGAGACAAAAATATTATACTTGGTCATTTATTTATGAGGAAAATGATCCAATATTACATATAGTGAGTGGCTAAAGTTTGCTTTCAGTATCTGGTGTGACCCCCCTGTGCAGCAATAACTGCAGCTAAACATTTCCTGTAACTGTTGATCAGTCCTGCACACTGGCTTGGAGGAATTTTTTTAGCCCATTCCTCCGTACAGAACAGCTTCAGCTCTGGGATGTTGGTTGGGTTTTCCTCCATTAGCTGCTCGCTTCAGGTCCTTCCCACAACATTTCCATTGGATTTAAGGTCAGGACTTTGACTTGGCCATTCCAAACATGAACTTTTTTCTTCTGTAACCATTCTTTGGTTGTTAGAAACGGCTTGTGTGCTTAGGGTCGTTGTCTTGCTGGCATGACCCACCTTCCTCTTGGGAATGGGATTCAGTTCATGGACAGATGTCCTGACATTTTCCTTTAGAATTTCTCTGATATAAATTCAGAATTACCCATTGTTCCATCAATGATGGTAAGCCGTCCTGCCCAGATGCAGCAAAAAGCAGGCCCAAACCATGATAATACTACCACCACCATGTTTTCAACAGATGGGATAAGGTCTTATGTTGGAATGCAGGTAGTGTTTTCCTTTCTCCAAACATGGCGCTTTTCTTTTAAACCAAAAAAGTTCTATTTTGATGTCATCTGTCCACAAACATTCTTCCAAAAGCCTTTTTTTCTGGCTCGTCCACGTGATCTTTTAGCAAACTGGCAGACGAGCAGCAATGTTCTTTTTGGAAAGCAGGTGGCTTTCTCCTAGCAAACCCCTCCCATGCACAACCATTGTTGTTCAGTGTTCTTCTGATGGTGGACTCATGAAACATTAACATTAGCCAAATGTCAGAGAGGCCTTCAGTTGCTTAGAAGTTACCCTGGGCTCCTTTGTGACCTCGCCAACTATTACACGCCTTTGCTTGTTGGGAGTGATCTTTGTTTGGTCGACCACTCCTGGGGAGGGTAACAATGGTCTCGGAATTTCCTCCCATTTGTACACAATCTGTCTGACTGTGGATTGGTGGAGTCAAAAACTCTTTAGAGATGGTTTTGTAACCTTTTCCCAGCCTGATTAGCATCAACAACTCTTTTTCTGATGTCTTCAGAAATCTCCTTTGTTTTGTGCCATGATACACTTCCACAAACATGTGTTGTGAAGAGCAGACTTTGATAGATCCCTGTTCTTTAAATAAAACAGGGTGCCCACTCACACCTGATTGGCATCCCATTGATTGAAAACACCTGACTCTAATTTCACCTTCAAATTAACTGCTAATCCTAGAGGTTCACATACTTTTGCCACTCACTAATATGTAATATTGGATCATTTTCCTCATTAAATAAATTACCAAGTATAATATTTTTGTCTCATTTGTTTAACTGGGTTCTCTTTATCTACTTTTAGGACTTGTGTGAAAATCTGATGATGTTTTAGGTCATATTTATGCAGAAGTATAGAAAATTCTAAAGGATTCACAAACTTTTGAGCACCACTGTAAACCCCACAGTCTACCTGAGTATTGTTGCTGACCACGTCCATCCCTTTATGACCACAGTGTACTGATGCTACTTCCAGCAGGATAACACACCATGTCACAAAGCTCAAATCATCTCAAACTGGTTCTTTGAGCATGGCAATGAGTCCACTGCACTGAAATGGCCTCCACAGTCACCATATACAACTTCCCACGTGTAGGGGACATGTACATGTACAATGAAATAACTTTGAAATATTTACATTTAGCAAACGCTCTTATCAACAGTGACCAGCAACAGGTACAGTCTTTTAATGTACAGTCCAAGCAACTGTGGTTTAGGGGCATTTTAAGGGTCTGCCAAGCTGACACTATTGGGGCCTTAATCAGGGACCTTCTGGTCCATACCCAGTACCATAAACAGTGCACCATCCCAGTGCCACATGCCCGAGGTGTTTCATAGACTGAAGGTTAAGGGCCTTGGTTAGAGCTGAACTCGCACCCATTTGATTAGTAGTAAAGAGCCCTATATACCAACACTGATTATGGTTCCTGATATGACATTTCTGCCCTTCGGTTATGTGAATGTTCACCAGTTTCACAGCAGTACAATAAAAAAACATCTGCATGTTAGTTGACTATAAATCACACAGATATTTCTAAACACAAAACCCAGCATTGTCGAGTAGGTAGTCCACAGTGAGCAGTGAGGCTAATCTGGGGATCAGAGCATGTGAGCTTAATTCCAGTAAGAAGATTACCAATTAAAGAAGCTCAAGTGGGTTAATGGCACACGCTGTAGTATGGAGCAGCAGCAAGGTTTTCCTTCAGTGGTGTACCTAAGATCAGAGGGACTGATCTGGTGTACCTGGGTAGTGCTAGCTGACAAACAAAAATTTAAAAATCCATTATGTTTAATCTTTAATTCTCAATTGCATGCATTACGAACAGCACGACTTCCTGGCGAGACTGTGAGCAATGTCTTTTCTCAGTGCTTGTGAGCAATGTGATTAGCCATTCACTGTTGTTAGCAAGTCAGTCATGCGATTAAGATCAGCGACTTAAATTATGTTCTGAGAAAGTCATGCCCCCATGAACTGGAGAAGCCAAACACCCAGAACCTGTTGTTTCTCATTTACAATGAACCAGTGAATAACCAAGGCCCATCACAAACAAGGCTGAACGAAAGTGAGATCTAGGACACAGATCTTCTTGATTCGCACTTACTTGGTATATAATTTCTCTCTCTGTCATCTCAAACCTCTATTTAGGTGAATGGCTTTCTGACTCTGCTCTTTGGTCTGGCCAGCATCAACACCCTTACAGTCATCAGTGTTACCAGATACATCAAAGGCTGCCACGTGAATAAAGGTAATAAACAGTAATTCAAGAGCTATTTAGACAGAAGCTATTTTAGGCCTACTAGGAAATGATGGTATTGCACTAAACACATAGTTGGAGCTCAGTGGTCATGATGAATTCTATCCTAGAATCAGGTAGGTTCTCCATTTGGCATCTGCTTTTGTTTGTTTAACCTGTCAGAGGTTTAGTGTCACAATTGTAACTGAAAAGATGTGTAATTGTAAATGAAATTTGTCATGCAATTAGTCTGTATCATGAGTTGATAAGCTGAAGTAACACTTTGATAAATGGTAATTACATTGGAATTGTCTTTAATAGTTACAGAAAAAGTTGTCGTATTATTGACATTTCTATAGTAATTCATTATAATACATAATCTAACCCTTAATGCGAGACTGCCTACATAAGCATGGCATACTGTTTTATCCGTCTATCCTGATCAGGGCTGTCAGGGTCTGGAGCCTCACCTGGAATTCACTCGGTGCACCCTGGACAGGGCACCAGGCCATCGCAGGGATTCATAAATGCGCCAATTAACCCGCATATTGGAAGCCCCACCCGCTATTCAAACCCAGCCTCTCAGGAACTGCTGCTTCCAGCAGCTCGCTCTTATCACTGAGCTAACAGAGCTGTGCTACCTATACTAATACAAGTCTAACTCTTATTAACTTTTTCTTTGCTTCATTAGCTTTTTTATCTCTTTTAAATGTCTTCACTGAGCACATTATTAATCATTAACAGTCCATGCTATGCTTGGAAGAGCAGCTAAATCACTGTAGTTAACAGCTGGTAGAACCTCCTGTAGCAGCATTACTCCTACAATTATCTCAGCCACTAATATGTCTGGAATTGTATTCTTGTCCTAGCATGGCCCCCAGCTATAGTTAAGGTATGAACATCATTCAGCTCCTATGGAACCTCAAGTGACGGACATGAACTTTGAAATTCTGC
This sequence comes from Ancistrus triradiatus, assembly GCA_025084515.1. Classification (NCBI taxonomy): domain Eukaryota; kingdom Metazoa; phylum Chordata; class Actinopteri; order Siluriformes; family Loricariidae; genus Ancistrus; species Ancistrus triradiatus. Next base: position 173,826 of record JAJAGP010000899.1, on the reverse strand, counting down.
TCAGCTGTAAGGTCAAGGTCAGCTGTAACGCTATAAGGAACCATAACTCAGAAATAAGCACTCATGCATTTCCATTCTCATGCATACTGTGGCATTCCTAAGAAAAATGAGTTTGTGCAGCTGATGACGCTCAACAGTTGATACTACGATATTCCTGAACATACCACAATTCTATCGAGACCTTATAAACTTGTTCACAGCATATGTGGGTTAACAGCACAAACCTGACCATCTTAAAACTTGAATAAATATATACTGCTTTTACCATTGGTTTTATTGAAGAGGTTACAGATATGACTTTTCTTGAGTCTGTTACAGTCACAGAATGATGTTTCACTCCTAGACACCTATATACATGTTACTCATAGACACCTCAGACATCTCGGACTGTCCTTCTCACAGGAGCATTTAAGTGGACTTGCCATTATGACCACCAGTCATTAGGTTAGCATTGAGCTTGGCCATGGTTACATCTTTGAGAGCTTTAGCTCCATTAAATATTGTACATAAGTAAGTAAGTCAATATAACAACAAGGGCTCTATGAAGGTTAGGACTGGCCTGGCTTTCCATCTCTTCAGTATTGCACATTGTGCTCTTTCTGTGATCTTTGCAGGATGCCCTATCCTAGGATGAGTTTGTCTGACTGTGAATTAATGAACAACCAAATCTATAGAAACTCCAGCATCATTCATGTCTCATCATATTCCTGGAAGTTTGGTTTTGATCATTCAATTCATATGAATGGATCTTTCTTGCCAAGCCAGACTCAGACAGTAATTACTGTTTATGTGCTTTGTTTACAGGGCGCTTCTACATCCCACAGCTCCAAGCTCACCTCCCTACTTAGCTTTGGTTAGATTACATACCGTTCAAGTCCACATTGTGAAAGTTTATACAGGATTGTCAATACACACATATTAAGAGCACATTTTCTGTTATTAATGAACAAACACAGTTCACTGACAAACACCGGCAATATGAATGTGTGGAATACATTCTCATTTAGTTATAAAAAATGTCTTCCACAGCTTTGGCTTCACCAATTGCGTTCTACGGGAAATAATTGTTTTATTATTACAGTGCACCAAGAGCAAATAACAGCAGTTAATGTTTCCCTTTCTGTAGGGAAAAATGATGGTGTGTCAACATTCCTTCTTTTCATTGGCTAAGGTTTGCCCGAGTAGTTAAGCAGAGAAAAGGGCATTCATAACTGACCAAGAATGCTGAACTTTAAGCCTCCTCAATCTGTGTGCCTCACTGTGTTTGGACAAATGATGGCCTTGGTGGCTCCACCCACAGAAGTCACCAATGCCACCCACAGTTATTCCACAGTTTGGGCAACAAAAACAAGAAACTGTCCAGTTTTACCTCAGCAATGAGCTTCTATGAGATAACCTCGTTTCTGTTTTGCAATCTGGACTTAACTCTCCATTCTCATACTGAGCTAATATCTTGATCCTGAGTAATGTTGGGCTGACTGTGTAGGCTTGTGTAAGCACTTCATTTGGTTATAATTCTAATATAATTGTGTTGACTCGTCTTGCCTACAGGATATCACTTGAACAGAAGCACAATCTCCACCTCTATCACCTGCATTTGGATGGAAGCACTCTTCTGGGCTGTGGCTCCTCTGTTAGGCTGGGCAAGTTACACAGGTCCATTCAATTCATGACCATACTACCGGGATCCAAGGGGACTTGTTACTTAAAATGTTGACTTAAAATGTTGACTCTTGTGCCTGGAAAAAGCAATTAGAGAGCATAAAGAGATCTGCCTGTAGGACAGTGGCAGCTCAGAATTAAAGATGTGGGCTACTAGTTGGAAGGCTGGAAGTTCAAATGGGAGGGGCTGACAATGAGTGTGTTTACATGCACTTAATAATCCGATAACTGCAGAAAATCAGATTTTGTCAGTAATCCAATGAGTATACATGCACTTGAGTAATCAGGTAATGGGGAAGAAATGTGAGAAACTTCGAACTTTAATATTACATAATCAATTGATTCATTTTCTCGAGTACACTGCGTTTTAGTCTGCCCAAAGTGTTCATTCCATTCAGCGTTTAATTTCATGGTTGCCAGATCTAGTGATTAAAAAAAACGCTAAAGACAAAAAGAGGCCAAATAAAGCCAAGTCTTTAGAAATACATGAACATGACAACTGTGGAGGAACGCTTGTGCACATGGGCAGACTGAAAACACTCTACGCCTTGAGTACTCTGATTACTGGAGTAAAATCCAGCTCTCTTTATCGGATTTCTTAATCTGATTTCTAGATCGGAGTATGCTGTATATATGACCATTTCACTAATCAGATACCTGCTGAAATCCGACTATCATCGAATAATTAAGTGCAAGGTGAAATATTAGGACGTGTTAGAAACTCCACATCGAATATCAGAAAACTTTCAGACTTTGCTGAAATCTCAGGACCTCAATACAGGTCATGACTTTTCTAAACATTTTTATTTCAAAGCTGACTTTTTCCCCAAAAAAACTAAAAGAGACAATAATTTCCTGTTAAGTTACTGAGGTTAGGGTTAGGTGTAATATTAATCAGCTACATTTATAATTATGTCTATGGAAAGTCATGAGGGACGGTGGTAGCCTAGCGGTTAAGGTGCAGGACTATGGACCAAAAGGTCCAGGGTTCAAATCCCACCTCTGCCAACCTGCCACTGTTGGGTCCTTGAGCAAGGCCCTTAACCCACAACTGCTTGGATTGTAAGACTGTATCAATTGTAAGTCGCTCTGGATAAGGGCGTCTGCTAAATGCTGTAAATGTAAATGTAAATGTAAGTCCTGACATTGATAGTGAAACAAACGTGTGTGTATGCACCCTGCCATGGATTTGTTCCTGCCTTGTGCCTTGAGCCTGCACATGACCCTGAATTGGATTAAGAGGGTATGAAAGTGATGAATGAAACCTGGGAGAAACTGAGTTACAACAGGAAAGGGATGATATCAAAAGGAAATGGATGGTATGCACAACAAATTAGTACCTGCTCTTGATGCATTACTTTACACTGTAATCCAAAGGCCCACTTTGTCCTACAGTGTTCTACAGTGATAAAATATGGTCAAACATACACACTGGACACCATTTAAGCCATAATCCCTATATAACAGAACATTAAAGTTCCCATTCTCACCCCACTTAATATGGCACGAGGATGTCCAAAGCAGGATTGGGAATTCATGGGGTACAGGTGAAGGTTCTCTCTGAATGGGACCACAGGGTATCACAGGGCAGTGTAACTGCACCATGTGACCATTGCATTTCCCATTGCAATTTGCATACCATTGGGAGTCCAGCTTGAAGTCCAGCTTGAAGTACTCATGAGAACATGGCAAAATAGAAGACAGTGAAACATCTTTAACGTGGTTTTAACTTTGCCTCTCTTTCTAGACAGTGGCTACGGCACATGCGGGGTGGACTGGTCTAAAGCCAAATATTCTACAACATACAAATCCTTCATCATCACGCTTATCATCACATGCTTCGTTGTCCCCGTGCTGATCATGATCTTCTCCTATCTGTCCATCATAAAGAAAGAGAAGGGCAGGAATGTGATGTCGACTGACAGCTATTTTTACAAAAGGAGGAAGGTGGAGAAAGACATGACCAGGGTAGGTAGATATTCTGACCACTTCACATTTCATTGTCATGCCCTCAGAGAGACGCAAGCACACCTCTATCTCAGAGTAGCACCTGCCATAGGGCTAGACAGGATAGTAACAGTGAGAATTTAAGTAAGAAAAGGTAGGAATTTAATACTGAGAGTTTCTTTGTGCATCTTTTCAAAAGGATGTAATTGATAGCAGGATGATTCACACTCCTAGTGCTATAGAACAGCAGTGTACATTACTGGGTTACAGACATCCAACCTTATTATATCATTCTTTACTGATCAAATCCTTTCAACAAAGCTGGTTAGAACTTCAAACCAGGGCTATCATTTCCTGAAGCCGAAAGTCCTTCACCAGAGTCTTTATTCCAGACCAAGAGATCCTAAATACAGTTCACTAAATACAAGTGCACACCGACCGAAGCCTAATCACAAACCCTTGCATGAAAGCCTTCATAGGAAATGTTGTAAAACAAAAGAGACTTTTTCAGACCAAACAAAATTTTAAATGGTCTGAGAACCCACAGATTTGACTTTAAGTGTTGAAAAACACCAGATGCTAGCTCATGATGAATTTGGTGGTCCTGGGAGTTGGTGCAAACAACACTTTATGGCCTTCCAGCTGCTTGTATTAAGGCAAGAGGAGTAGTTGAGCATGCCCTCAGCAAATGGTTATAGAAATAAATAGTAACCTTAAACACAACTGTAATGTTTGTTTTTTTATTTAATTACATGCTCTCAGAAAATAGTTTCAGGTAGTGCTCTAACGAGTTTGTCTCTCTTCAGGGGATCCCTAGCCAGAATCCAGTGTTTTAAGGGGATAACAGCCATTCAGTGATGGGTGTTCCCTATGACAATGAATCTTGTACAATAATAAGAAACTTTACAATGTGCCTGCAAGTGTTTCTTGAAACAGCACTTTGTCTGGAGTTGTATGAGTGAGTACAAAGCACTTCACTGACGAATCAGCTCCAACACCAAGCTCGTAACAGGCAATGCAAATCAATTAATTAACATCAGATAGGGTACAAACTTCAATAAATGACACAGTCACACAGAAAAATAGAGGCAGATAAATGGATACCCATGTCTACTTGAACAAAGAATAAGCCCTAACATTAATAATTATTAGTTTTGGGAAACACTCTTGGATTAATAAATGATTTTATGGTCGAGTTTATGTTACGGGTTCGCCAGGATGGCAAAAGGCGAACCCTAAAAGAAAAGGGTTTTAGGACCCAAATGCAGTTAGCTACAGATGGTAGTAATGAACTGAAATAAAAATAAATAAACGCAAAAGAGAAAGTGCCAAAATAAAGAACACTGTGCCAGCGATGTCACAGCGTGGAATCGAACTCTGATCGCAGGCGTCAGAGTCTGTTACGTGACCTCCATGAAAAAGCGGAGGTTTAACCCGAACAGAAAAGCTCCGCCTAGCGCGAGCTTTAAAATAAAGAAAGTGATGAATGGGTGATTTAAACACGATCGCCAGTAACGGTGCTTATTACAAAAAGAAAGAGTGAGGCGAACGTGTTTGAAATCGCTCCGAGGGGGAAAACAGGAGCGATCGCTTCTCTCCCTCTCTCTCACAGAGACTGCGTGTAAGTTAATCCGGCAGTTTGAGAGAGAGAGGAGAAAGCGATGACGCGCTGTGACGCAAAGCTCGCGGGCACCCGCAGAGGCGCGGCGTGTCACGGTACTGCACATGCGAGCGCGCGGCAGAGACAACGGCGTGCGCGGCGCCGGCCACCATACCGGGCATGCGCAGCATGACCTAGACGCGAAAACATGGAACGGGGCTGAGGAGCAGCGAAGCGTCCCTTTTAAATACAAAACATGGAACGGGGCTGAGGAGCAGCGAGGCGTTCCCTTTAAATACAGCGCGGGCGGTGGCAACGGCCTCCCGCACAAAGCGCAAAGAAAAGAACTTTAAATAAAGAAGCGGGCTCGGCAAGGGGATAAGAGGGAGTGCTCCAGCTGCCGCAGCAG